>CAJVRI010001363.1:3727500-4140000 GCA_911649635.1 Poeciliopsis gracilis
GTTTGCTCCTCTTCAGACCATCACTTGCTATCTTTATCTTCTGGATATCCTCTCGGTTCGGCTCTGGTGTCATTAGGGAGGAAGGCTGCGCTCGTACACAGAGCCCGGAGCCATGTTGTTCGTCACTATTAAAACCTGGCACTTGCATTACCGCGACTGCAACCGGACGGCCTTCTCCTTAGTCGCTGATTCAGATGGATGGTGTTAAAAGGAGCCTTTGGGCCGAAGGCTAAATAAAGGCTGCCGCGCTGCAAAAACACAGAATGTTACGGTCTGGTTTCTAGTGCAAATGTCTTCGTGCATTTGAAATAGGACAAAGTTAACTTACCATAACTTTTCAGCAAGATATTGGAGCTTGTTTTAAGTCAATGATTCCTCAGTTTCGATGAATAAATACTAGTTCAACTGGGACCTATAACACGGGGAAAAAATGTTCGCTGAAAGTGAAATTATCCGCTTATGGAACCAAAGCTTTTTAATCAATATTAAGGGATTATTGATAAAATGACCTCTTATATCTTGCTGAAAAGTTGCCTTTGAGTCGGTTTTTGTCTTATTTCAAGTTTACTAAGGACAAGAAATTAGACCAGAACTGAAGATTTTGTGTTTTTACAGTGCAAAGTCTTGGAGGACAAGGCACACTGCAGACTCAACTTCAGGGAAGAAAATCACAGATTTTGAGTTGCTAATTTAGAAATATTTGTAAGGACTTTTTATGACATTTGCGCTGGTGTATGATGTAAAATGCAACTTTTTATGGAGCCATGTTTTCCCTACACCATGCAGCACTAACGTCCAGGGTTTGCCCCGGTGTTTTATAAGCCTGGCGGGCCACCAGGCTGTACTTGTGCCCCCACCTGGTGAAGCATTGCTTATTTGTTTTAAATTTTTTTTGCATTTTTTTTTTTTTTTTCAATTTTTAAGACTTTACAGTTGGTGTTCAGGTGTTGATCATCCAATCTTTCAATAACACATAATTATCAAGTGATATTTTCAAATTTCCTGTCAACTTTAAACAGCTTTTTAGCTCAAAAACATGACAGGCCACTGGATGAATGACTGCCCTGGTTTCCTATGTCGACTTTGACAACATCAACCAAAATACATCAAAGATTTTTGGCCGCAGCATGACCAAATGTCCAAGAGGTACGAATACTCCTGCAATGCTCTATGAATGTTTTAGTTTTATTTTTAAAAATAAAATCCAGACTTGTGATTTTACGACCCAACATTGGCTGCGACAAGAGGACAATTCAGCCGATCGGGTCCAGCAGTCGCTGTAAATGTTGTATTTAAGCCCATAATGGGATCTCACACCAACATCGCTCCTAATCTGTTTTGATGTCACTGTACGCTGATTAGTGTTCATCCCACCGCAGAGTAAGCTGCTTTTTAAAGTAGTTTAAATTGCAGCAGTGTTGTGGCTCCTGAGGGTGACAATGCTGGCCCATCTGTCCAGATTAAAAATAAATAAATTTTTTTTTAAAAATACGCAGACAAACTGCTGAGTGGATTAAGATGAACTTTGGTACCCAAATCCCGCGTCAGTGTTCGAAGCGTAATGATTCGCCGCTAATATTTACACTGGATTTGGCGAGAGGCGTGTCAGAATTCCCCATCTGTCCGACATTTCTCAAATATCCCCGTCCCGCTCAGGGCACGTCCCTTAATCACCTGCGAGAGAAATGAGCCCCGCTCACGAAGACGTGATCAAACAACAGCAACAAAAATCGCAGCGGTGCCACGCTTCCCGAAGAAAGACGTCCTCATGAGTGACGGCGCTCATACGCGGAGGAGGCGGGAGGTTATCCAAGCATCTCTGCCGTTCTGCTTTTACATTTTAGGGCCGTCCGCCTGCTTCCCCTGGCAGGCAGGTGGGCTCGCACACATCTAACACCTGAATTAGTCCGTTCTGCTTCGGCGGCACATACGATTAGCCTAAATTAGAAAGTGGACAAGTGTTTCCTTCCCTCCCAGCCGCCCTGCACTGCTTTATGTGGGAAATATTGCCAGCTTGTGCAAACCGCTTCATGCTGGTGTATTTTAACCGCTTCTGGATATGTGTTAGATATTTCCAGACATCTGGAATTACATATGAACGCACGCTATCAAATCTGACAACTATAACAGTCTCATTGCCACCCATTACCAAAAGATTCACCAAATAAGGTATTTCATGTAGTTTTGTCTTTTTGCTTTAAATACTGATTTATTTTTTTGTTGTTGTTATTGTGGTTCATTTATTGTAGCTAATTGAAAACCTGGAGTGAAAGCAGCATTATCTGTTTACGTGACACTTTCCAGAAAGTGTCTGCGTTCAGGACGGGAACGAAAAACGCAAACACAAGGAAAACGGTACCGCTGCGTCTTTAGGAGCCCCCATTTAAATTCAGTACAGGGTCAAAGCGAAGCAAACCTTCCACACTGTGGCTGAAAAACCCAAGAGTTGAGAACGTTCAGCTGCATCCGAGCACCGCGATTAATATTCTAATCCTCCTGATTTTAAAATGAACATCAAACAGCTCCAGACCTCTAATTCCTAACCGTAGCCACGTCGGGGAAAATAAAAACGAAGGTGACTTAGTCTTGTCTCTGTGTTGCCTCATCGCATCCAACAAAGCTGCTCAGATTTGATAAAATGCAGGGAAACGATGCTTTCCATCACATTAGGCGAGAAATCGCCGCACTCGGCTGTGGCTCCAGGCCCGCCGCATCGAGATGTAGTGACATATTTGTGACACGCTGGCTTAGTGGGACGCTCCATCATAGGTGTTTACTGTTTACTGTCACCTTGTTTCTCTCTGAAAGGGCTGCGGGACTTATCCACCGTGCTCTCTGCTGTTCATCTTTCATTAATTTTGACAACCTCCTGCGTATTTTGCGCAAACACACGCGCGTAGTCAGAGGTGCTTGAACACACACACACACACACACACACAAAAAAACAACAAAAAAAAAAAAAGACTTCTAACCTGTTCCTTGACGGAGGCGAGGATGGCGGAGGTGGTTTCAGACTCGGAGCCGTCTCCGTTGGAGGCGTTGAGGACGGGGCTCAACATGGCGGCGGCGCTGGCACTCTCAGACGCCACCTCAGGCACTGGCATTCCTCCTGGAAAGAAAGAACGCATCCAGGTCTTATGAAAGGCACTCTCCGGTGTGACGGCGCGCAGACAAGGTCACTGTCACGCGAAAACAGGGCACTTAGTCTTAGTGTTTGTGATGGTAGGACTTTCTCATTGTGACACGAAAGCAAAAGTTTAAACAAATTGTGTTGGAATTACTTTAACTGTTGCGTCATTGTGTCGCTGAAGGAAAAGACGAATCAAAAGTGTTTCCACGTCAAAACGTCATTGAGGATCTCAGGATGATCTTTGCCCATTCTTCGTTACAAAACAAAGCTAGAGCTCGATCAGCATCAGCGGTTTTCAAGGTTCCTGTAGATTCTCCAGTAGATTTAGCTCCAGACTTTGACTCTCCCATTCTTTAAACAAATGTACCATAGGTGAAATAGCTTACAGCCTCCGCTGGCTTTCTATTAACGTTTTCCTATCAACTCTGATCATTTCCGTAAACTCCAAATGCTACCAAAAAGCATGATGCTGCCACCACCATGTTTTTGATACCGGGACAGTGTGTTGGAGGCGCTGGTTTTCTGTCTCACATTTGCTTTGTGTTTTTGGTCCTTCACATCTTTTGACATATTTCCTATGAAACCGACAAACAATTATTTCTTACAATTGGTGTTTCTCTTCATGCCAGCCAGAATGGTAGATTACACAACAAATAGTCCGGCTTTTGACCGATTCTTTCGATAAAGTTACCGTTCTGGGCAGCTTCCCTTAATCCTTTCGCTCTGTCAGTTTAGAGCGACCGCTAATTTCTTGGTCGGCGTTCTGATTTTTATTTATGTTTTTATGTTAAAAGCCATTTATCAATATCACATAAACAATGAGGCTTAGGCAGCTCAGCTTCAGGAAGAAAAACAAGATGCAATGTGGCTACTTTCAGGAGCAGCAGAGGGACTTACATTCACACACACACACACACACACACACACACACACGCACAAAACAACAAAAACACAGAAACACACATAAAAACTCAAATCTCTCAGCCATGTGTCGTATTTGACCTAACGTAGGAGGACACAAGCTCTACATGTGCCATGTAATCCTGTATCAACCAGCTTTAC
Source organism: Poeciliopsis gracilis (assembly GCA_911649635.1). Lineage (NCBI taxonomy): Eukaryota > Metazoa > Chordata > Actinopteri > Cyprinodontiformes > Poeciliidae > Poeciliopsis > Poeciliopsis gracilis. Next base: position 3,731,693 of record CAJVRI010001363.1, read on the forward strand.
ACGCTGATTATATGTATATATATATATATAAATATATATATAAAGGGTTGCCATGAGGAATCTGCATATACACGCATGAGCAACGCCGGCCGTCTGCCGAGGTAAGGAAAGTGGGGCGAGTGAGCAGAGCAGCAGGATGAGAGTGGAAAGAGGAAGAGAGTGACTGAGACACGGAGAGGGGAGACCGAGGAGAAGTGAAGGCAACTGGTAAGTAACTAAAGTTCGTTTATTTTCACAGGCATGACATCACAAAGCGCTGTACAATAGACCATATAAAAGACAAAACCACGACTCTTGCCCCGTGCAAGCCGGCAATCTCCACCTGACCCGGCTTTTCACTCGTCTTCCTTCCATTTTGGAGGAGAGTGCTCCTCTTCCTCCTCCTCCTCCTCCTCCTCTTCTCCCATCCATCCTCTCGCCCATCTCTGTTTCTGAACTTAAATTTTTCATCACTATCCACCCCGTTACTTACACGTCGTCCTATTCCCTTCCCTTTCAACGTTGTTTTTCTGCTCCTAAACGTGCTGCCCTCGCTCTTCCTCTTTGCCGACCGACTTCTCTTCACTTGACCCGTTTCGCTGTCCTTTTTTCCGTCTCCCGGCACATTTCTGCTACGCTGCGCCCAAGCTCTTCCATCGCCCCACGTCCGTTCTGTGCGTGCAGCCATAAACATGACCCAGAGAGTTTAAGGTCGGGCGCAAAATACGTTTTCTGAATGGACAACGGCAGCCAGGTAACTTTTAAAAGCCTCTTAAAGACACAGAATGAATTATTTGGAGAGGAAGCCCTACAACCTCAGTCAACGCAAGAGCTTGAGGCCGAAAGGACGAGCGTGTTCAGCGCCAGTAAGTTCTCTCAGGAGGAACTCCCTGTTGTGATGTATTTCTTTCTTAACAGTCTTTCTGTTTGCTCTTTTTGTGGACACCAAGTCAGCAATCTTATCTCTCTGTCTGTATCACCATCTCAAACAGTTGCTTTGTCAAGTCTGCATGGATTTAAGGATCCACATACTGTGGAAGCTGCGAGATAAGTGCCATACATGTCATTCCAGCTGAACAGCGCCCCCAGTGGTCAAATAATCACTACAGATTGCCAAACATCTGACTTTATTTCTTTTAAATTTCTCCTGCAAAATAAATCAGCTGATTTGCTTGGCTTAGCCTGCAAAAATGGCAAGAAATATATGAAATACTTCAACGGGACTAGAAGCCATAGAGTTTAAAATGGAGTTTTTTATTTTTTTAATTTTTTTTTTTACATTTGCATGAGATGCTATCAGCTAAGAAGCTTCATCAAAATAAATACATAATCCTCAAAGCAAAATCCCTGAGGGTAAATGATGGAAAATACCACAACTGTGAAAAACCGACAATATGCAGAACAAGCACGCTCACATTTACAGACTCGTTATTTAACAATGTCGTTTTCTCTTCTCAAAGCCCCTTTTGTCCTAATCGGGATGTTAAAAAAATCTTAACTTTTTTTTTTTTTTTTAAACAGGGTCAATGTGCAGTCTTTAAAAGCTTGGAAATTGATTTTTATTGTATTTCAAGTCTGGGGAAATATGAAAAAACAGAAAAGAAAAGAAAATAAGAGTATTAAAATTATTATATTATTATTATTATTACTGCTGTCTGGGACATAACACTGTAAAGATGTGCTGAATATTTTTGCATAGCATAACGTCAGATACGGCTATACTGTCAGATTTTCCAGTTATTCGCCAAATGAGTTTAATATTTTACGCATAGGGATTCTCGGAACCACAAGTGTCACTTGTATGTCAGATCCCTGACGGAGGGAGGGTCATGCATTGACTTTGGCAGGTTTCGGTCATTTTCCTCCCTTGTCAGGTTGCACTATTGTGTTTTTTGTACCGCAAGAGTCCTGCCCGAAAAAGGGCCGTCTTCTACGGGACATTGGAACGGCTTTTCGCCAAAGAATTGAGCACAGGAAGCTGAAAAAGATTGCAACCATTTGGAAATACCAATAACTTGGTAACAAACGTGACGGCTGATGTTTGCAACCAGTAGTGCTAGCTGTGCTAATAAATACAAACGTCTCACTGTTGCGCCTGCGGACATTTCCTGACTTTAAAGCTTCTGGGCGTTGACCTCGACGCCCCCACCGGCCACGTTTGATCAACAGCGCGAGTCGCTGCACGTGGAAGGCCGATTAAAAACTCCGAAAAACTCGCCATGTGTGAATTTTCTTCCTCCAGCGCTTCAGCCTTTGGAGCCGCGCACATGAAATATTTCATTTGACAGAACGCTCAGGCTCAAGCTCGAGCAGAAAGCCGGATAAGAGCGGAGATAGACGCCCGGGGGCACCGGCCCGCCTATAGAAGGAATCGCGAAAGAAGCTTGGGGTTTGGACGGTTCAGACAGGGAAGCCGGCCAAATATAGGTCAGCTCAGCAGACCGTGTCCAGGCTCTCATCTCACAACTGACCGGTACAAAGCAGCTTTCCCCAATAACCGCCATCAGAACTAGGCTGCAGAGACCCGCGGGCCGGCCGCAGACAAGACTTTGAATATGGATTAGGCCTAAAGGCTTTATTTTACTCGTGTATAATCTTGTGTTTTATTTTATTTATTTTTTTTTGGAGTGTATATATTCCAGTGGTGTTTAGGCCATCGTTTCAAAGCGATAATCTCCAATATTGCTTTTTTTTTGTACCGTCTGTACAGCCGGCCATGATACGACTGACATGTCTGACATGGGGAATATTGAGGTTAAACTTTTGACCCTCTAAGCCCGTCTGTCAGGTTCGAGACAGGCACTGCGCGGTGAAGACAAAGTTCCTCTCAGAGCAAACCAGATGTGTGCCGTAAGTATCATTTAATGCCGCCTCACTGTGACTTATAATCACAACGCATAGCTTTGCTCGCCTCTTCCTCGGCGGATGCTTTGCGGGTTTTTTGTTTTTTTTTCTGCGTAAAGACCACTAAGCTCTGCTTTTGTGTGAGTGCAAACGTGTCACTGTTTGACAGACAGTCCCATGTTGCCTCATTAAAACTCTCTGCAGTGTTTTGTCTCTCGCAGTCATCTGTCCTTTTGTCGAGGCTGTGCCCACGAGTCTGCTTTCAAAATGCTCTTTATCAATGTAATTAGAGCTTTCTGTGTCGTGTTTCTATTAAACCTCACTGTGTACAGAGGAGGGAGGAGGTGTGTGTGTGTGTGTGCGTGTGTTGTTTTCGTCACATCACACAGCTACAATCTGTACGTGTTTTTTTTTATTATTTATTTCCTTAAACTACCTACCTAACTAATTAAGCTCAAGTAAATAAAGAATGACTGGATGATTCCTAACTACATTGTCTTGTTTTGTTTTTTTTGGTCAAAACTTTATACTATCCCACACAGCTTTATGTGTGGGATACACACACACATAAAGTGTTTGTTTTTTAAAACATATCTAAACATAAACATGAAAACTCATGTTTTCATGAGTTTTGCAACTTGCAACGTCAGACCTTAAAAACTGAGCTGCAAACAGACAGATGGATCAAATTTAGCTCAGAAATCAGACAGCAGTAGATGCCACATAAGCACAAAAACATGATAAGACATTGACATTTCCAAAAATTCTCTTTTATAACAAACATTCTGGCACAGCAAGCCACCACTGTTATCTATCACCAATTTACCCAGCTACTTTAATAGGTAAAGATTGCAAAAACGAATGATTTATTGTCCAGAAAAGACGCTGAAATGCCAAAAGTTCGGGAATGCTTGGGAAGCGAGTTCTCACTCGGTGACTATCTAAGCAGGCCGTCCGCAACATGTTAGCTTTGTGTTCCCAGGGCCAGAAGTAAAACAAAAGAAGGCACTATTTAGATTCGCTGCTCGTCAACATTGTAGCCACAGTCGAAAACGCAAGATGCAAGTACAGTGACGTCTTCTTTACCTTTTGCAAGAGTGACCGGGAGCTGCTTTTAGGTACGTTCACCAGGGGGCGGGGAAGGAGATAAATGTAGATATTGTGTCTACCCGAACGTTTCTGTGGATGCTGGTTCCATGGAGGCCGCCACACCAGGGGCTGAAACCGTGGTGGGTGAGGGCGGGCAGCAGGAAGAGGGGATCTCCCAGGGAGAACCGACGCTGGACTTGCAAACCTTGAATGCATGAAACGAGACAACCAAAAAGTGCATCCAATGCGTCCTTTACGCCTAAACAACGGCAAAAGATTAGGATTGGCCAGATTGTCCCCTTCATGCTCCTTCGACGCATAAAACGGTCAGCGCCTACTGGATGTTTGGTTAGTTTTTAACGGATTACTGTGGACCATGAAGAGCTTGGATTGTCCACATGTCCGGGCCACAGCGATGATTGTAGTGCATTCAATGCATCTTGTGTCATTTTTATGTGTTGTTCAACTTAAACTACTTGACACACAGAGTATGTGTCAAACCATCGACCAATCAGGTCGTGTTTCGGGAGTTCCTGAACTTTCCACAGGAAAGAAAAGTCGACTGAAGCAATTAGAGGACGTCCGTTCAGTCAATCTGCATGACATATACTGCTTTGACATCGGTTAGTAACTGCTAGCTTAGCAAAACAACGACAATTTTTGGTTATAAATGTGTTGAAGGACTTGCTTTTCACCTGTGAACTTATTACACTGCAGTGGGAGCCAATATAACCTGGCTGCCCTTTTAAACCCACGATTGATAAGGAAGTTTTAGGCTAACAATAGCAAAAATGCACATTTAGCATTTGCTCCTCCGACTGACTGCCGCATTTGCATCTTAGCTTTTTTTGGGTTTTGTTTTGTTTTTTAACCATAGTTTTGGCCAGTGGTGATGCTGCTTGCCTCACTATGAAGCACTATGTTGGCAATAAAAGTACAAATACCCCCATTCTGTTCTAGTAAGACCCCGACGTCTGTTTGGATGCTCTCTGACCGAATCATGCCAATATCACGCTTCACGTGCACAGAGAAAGGTTTTCACACAACGGCGTTTGCTCCTGGCAGACAATGGCAGGTGGCTCAATAAGCTTCATAAAGGATTAATCACCAGTCAGCTAAAGCTTTCGGCGGTGAAGGTCCAAATGCTAATGGACATTTATATCAAGTGGGCACACAGACACTTACAGCACCTACTGCAATGCTGCGATGCAGCATGCATCCCGCAGCTCATCACTTAGGCAAAGCAGCTCTGATAGCACATCATTACGAGGCCACTGGCGACAATAAAAATCTATTATTTAATGAGCATTATTAATAAAAGCATGAGAGCAAAACGTCAAACTACTTTGGGAAACACTTCTGCTTTTTTGATGTCTTTTTTTTTTCTTTTTCTTGCTCCTTGGAAACGGATGCCGGTTCTGGTCGTGTTCCATTCGCCCGAACAGAGCAGATGTTGACGGCAGATGTGTGGAGAGGACAGAAGCTCCATGACGTTCTTAAAGGTTTCTCGCTCCTTCGGGCCCAATACTCTTAACGCCCGTGTTTAATCTGGCCGTCCAGGCTCGGTGACATTAGCAGAGACTGACACGGAACTGAACTTCATTTTCCGGCAAGTTTTCGCAACCAGACGACGCGTCTGTGTCAACACGCCGCTCTGTGTTGCGTCCTCGCCGACTGCAGTAAATTACATTCACCAGATTACTTCTTTCCGGAGAGTTGGGCGATTTAATCACGGTCGATGTAGTGCACATATCAACAGATGCACAAAGCCTCATTAAGTTGACACTGCAACCATAAGAATCAGAAGACACCAGTACGGTTTCGGCTCGACTCCAAACCCAAAACAGTGGCAGTCGACCACCGCCTGCTGCAAAACGAGCAAAGAACTCATTTAGCACAGAAAAAGACAAAACCCACCAACCTGGCTGCTAGAGAAGTATCTTGTTTGTAATTTGCTAAAAAAAAAAACATTCCAAAAACAATCTTGTGCTTCATCCTAATAACAATCACATGATGATATTTGAAAACCTCAAAAGCTGACAACGCTCTTGACTTTTGTTACTTTCGCTGTTGCATCAATTGAGATAAATGTGAAAACATGACTTAATGCAAATATTGCCTTTTATATTGCGCTTCCTGGTGGCTCTAAACTGAAAGGCTGTTTCAGTTTTAGAATGAGATTCGACTGCTGGACCAACATAAAAAAGACGGCACAGCTTATAGAGACCAGATTATTCTTTACTGAAGAGATTCGTTAAAAATGATCTTTCTAGATGTTCAGCTTTAAAAATATATTTAAAAACGTATCTAAACATGTTCTAATGCATCGAATGTGATGTTTTGTCTCATCCTGTAAGCTGGATGTAATGTTACACCGGTACCTCTCACGCGTACACGAGGGTGATTGACAGTACTAAGACCCTCCTCCTGACTCTGATTGGTTGTATCGGATCCACTGCTGTATATTTATACAGACATTATCAGTCACATGCTAAACTGTCGGGACATGGAGACAGTTTGAACGAGTATGAAAAAAATACACATATACTGTTTGTAAAAGATATATAGTGCAGTTTTTACTGAGTGAATTTGACAACAAAAAAAAAAAGGTATTTTATGGACAACTTAAAATGGACTTCCTTGATTTCCTTTACTTTAATAAAGCTAATAACTGTATCTAAGGGGTAAGATATGAAAATGGCACGGTGAAAGTTAAAAAGAGCTCAGTGGAGACATCTCATCACTTATGATGTCACGGGCCGTCTACTCACTGTTCTTGAGCAAAGCAGTGACACACAAAAAAATCCTTCCATACATATACTTTGTCTATTAATAGGAAACGTATCTAAAGGTTGCAGCACCTTCAGATGTTTTGAGAATTTTAGGAGATACAGACAGATCACAAAGCGACTTTCATCTCACACCTCTCAGATATGGAATCGTTTCTTAAAAAAGCAAAAAAGAAAAAATCCTTGTTCAAAGCATCACTTCAAATAAAGTCCCTCTGTTTTCTCTCTGCAAAGCTCCGCAACAGCAAAAAAAAATAAACCTACAACCTTGGAATTCAATTATCGTGGCTCCGTGATCCAAGACAATTGGTTTAATTAGAAGGTGAACTCCAGAAGCTGCTGTCTCTGCCTCAAACTCCTCGTATCCACTCTCTCCTCCGCCTTCCGGGTCGCCTGCTCCATCTCGCCGAGCAGAAGAAAGAACGTCATCGGACTCTGCAGACGGTCTAGTCAAATGAGATGAAACTATCTCTTGACTTATATTTCCTTCCTGTTGTGAAATATGCCAGGGGAATGTTGTTTTTGTGTGTGTGTGTGTGTGTGTGTGTGTGTGTGTGTGTGTGTGTGTGTGTGTGTGTGTGTGTGTGTGTGTGTGTTTTAGCAGGGACAGGAAAAAACACAATTCATTGGAAGAGCTGTACTCAAAAATTGTACTCATGTAAAAGTAAGAAGAAGCCATCCAAGAAATTGTTCAAGAAAAAGTAAACAAGCATTTAGTTAAAAAAAAAAGATCTACTCTGAGTAACTGAATAAATTATCAATCATTTAATATTTCAAAATGACGTCATCAGATGGTCCAACATGTAAAGTTGAGTGAAAATGTTGGCATGTTAAGGATCAAAATGACAATAATTTATAGAAGTAACAAAGAATAACAAAATCAGCCAACAGAACATGTTTCCAAATCAGCTTCTTTCAAAAATAAAACTTATGAAACTGTAACAAAACCATTAACTGGGCTTTTTCTATAAAAGGGTCTGCAGCAACGCTGGTTCATACGTGCCAAAGTACCAACCAAATAGACGGTTTCCCGACACAGCAATACGTTGCTTCCGTCTCCTTGGTTTCGTCCGCTCGGTTCAGGGGTCAGCAGGGCACCCCGACTTGTGCGGCTTAGTTGGGAGGCAGACAACGGGGACACTCCACAAGAACCGCAGTCTTGGACGTGCTTTGAGTCAGCTGTCTGGCCCAACACAGTTAGCCTTTTCTCATGGTGCGCTAAATTCGCTTTGAGGACAAAACGTTCCCCCATTAACGCGCGAGTGATCAAGAGATGATCAGATTCAGCTAGTAAAGGCCTAATGGCAGCAGGTTATTCTCTTATTTACATGCTTTTCACATTTTGCTCTTTCAAATGATTTTTGAGCCACACACAAATGGGTGGGAAGCAGGAATAACTTTGCCGATACGTCAAAAACTCCTTGGTTAAGATTCGGCTGCCAAACTACCTGGCAAGGCGGAGGTACAACTTTTATTTCCGCAAGAAAGTTTTGATTGTTAAACTTTGGTATCTTTGTAATCAGTCAAATACTTTGACTTAATCCTGTCTGGCAACACCTCAAGGTACAGAAGACGGCTATAAATAAATAACCAGGTGTCTGCGTGTTCAAGATAGAGAGAAAGAGTGAGGACTCTTCAGGGAGAGAGGGCAAGCTCGCCTTCCAGCGAGTTCAGACAGTCGCCGTGAGATGTAAATGTGGAGCCAAAAGTCAAGAGGATGCAGCATCTGGGGAATGGAAAACCGTTACTACACTGTAATTTCTTTTTCTCTCTCAGATGAGGATTATGTTGGCTGAATATATAAATACTTTGCTCGGCACGCGATGGAGGCAGCAGCGATAGCACAGACTGAGATCGTGCGAGAGCAGGGAAGCGGGTAATGTTGTGTCTCGGTAACAGTCTCCCGCATTGGCTGTTCGCAAGCAGTTTCATTTGTTGGAGCCCGTCGAGCAATGCCGTAGGGGGGGGGCGTCCTCAGCACGCCCTACGGGTGGCGCCGTGTGTTCGATTTGAGACGAGCTCGTGCCAAATCACGGCAAAGGCAACTACCGAGGCGCTAATCACTGGAAAAACAAATACGACCACTTGCAGACAGAATCATGTGGAGCGTCGTCAGTGACGGCGGCCCAATTTTCTTTTCATTTGTCCAGGATGTGACACGGCTTTCACTCACGCTGACTGGTGGAGACAGTGACCACCCAATCGGCGACCTTGACTTTAGACAATCATCAAACAGAAGGTAGTAACTACGGTCGGATTTCAATGGATGTTTCATGGTAGATTCAAGACAAAAATGCCCACAAGTTGGCTGCTTAGCAGACACAAAGTTTACCCAATTCAGCTGTTGAAGAGCTGAATTATCTTGTAGATCATCACCAGTGTTAGCTTATCGCACAAGTCCTGATTTTCTGTTTTATACATCGTTCTGTTTTTTATAAAAACAGATACAGTTTCGAACCCTTGAGGTTTTTCTTTTAAAATATTAACAAGAGGGAGAATAAGAAGAAGAAAAAAACATTTTCCCTTTTTATTTGTTTCTTCATTATCTAAAGATGGAAATAAAACGGAGAACAATCCCAAAAGCCCTTTCGCTTTCTTCTCACTGTTACTTTGAATTCCTCTTCCTCTGCTTCACTTACACATACAGGAAGCCCGACCTTGCGTGGCTGTCCTCCAGAGGACCGTCCTCTGGAGCCCAGCATCGCTGTGAAGGTTACTGTAGGCTTCTTGAAAGCGAAACCGAAAACCGGATCCCTTCTGCCTCCGTTCTCGTCTGCACGGCTCGGGTCGGAAACGCAAAAACCGGCTTCGTCGCTGCTCTTAACTTTTATTTGTAGCCAAACTGCAGCCATTCCAGTGAAAGTCAGTTCCCAATGTGGAGACGCTGATCCACTTGGTCACTTGCTTGGTTGAACGTTGGTTTCTCTGCCACACTTTCTGTTCACCCTGATTTACTGGTTTATTTCATCTGTTTGCATCTCAGAAACAAAGAAAGAAAGAAAGACTTGGTCAGAATCACCAGGTGGATTCTGGAAGGACGCCATTTAACATTTAGTATTCTGAGTCACAGAATAATTTATCCTGTCAAATCTGTGTGATATAACACCAGTAACCTTCTTGCCAGTGAAGCTGAGTGACTTTATGTCGGCCAGAATCTCACTAGGAAATTTTGAGTCTTGTAGATTTACTAAAAAAACTAACACCTGGGCCTGAATCAAGAGACTTCAGATGCAGTTTTGCAAGTACTTCTGAAAATTGAATAAATCTGCTCTTTCTTGTACCAAATTTAAATAAACAAGAACACTCCTGTAGAGATTACTTGACATAAACGAACATGAAAAAGCGCGTAGCCCTGAGAAATCGAGCCGCAAACACTCCAAGGGAGAAATGTCCAGAAGTAAAAAAAACCAAAAGAAAAACATTGTCTTTTTTGTTTTAGTTTTCGTTCCCCTATATTACAAAATGGCAATTGTTTAACGCGACAACTCTGTTTCCACACAACAAGCGGCTAAAAATACAATCGGCATCATGAATTAAACATATTTCCGCAGATCCTCTGGGTGAGTTCTGCACACAAGCGTCTCCGTCACATGGTATAATTACAGAGGTTACAACTGCGACAATAAACACGCTGGAAAGACACTTTCAGATTCTCCTCCGCCCACAGAGGAATTAAAGCCGCCTGATCACAGAAGCAAAAGAGGCACAGCGACAGAGCCGCTTGTGAACAAGAGCATTCTGGGAGGAAAGTTGCAGACTGGCTCACCTCAGAGTTAACATCGGGAAAAATGTTTTTGTTTGTTTGTTTGTTGTTGGGTTTTTTTCTTTGCATTACCTCGCAAAAGGTTTTGCAGGTGTCGCAAATACATTTTGCATACAGTCACAAATGTGGATTTAAAGCTTCAGGGAAAATGTGTCGACTCTTAACTCTTTGGTGCAAAAATAAAACAGATTGGAAATCCATTTATCCAACATTTAGGCTACAAACACAAAAGACACAATCAAAACAGTCTGATGTGACTTTATTACCCCATGAAAATAACTCAGAAATAATCCAAATAGTAAACTGTATTTTTTTCCTTCTTTCTTTCTTACGGAAAGTTTGTATCTTAGAAGGGAGGTGGAAAGCTTGGCCCTGTTTTGCTTTTGCATTTTGTACATGGGTTTGTGGTGCATTTTCATACTAAAGAAAACGACATAAAACTTCAGATATCTCACAAACGAGATATTAACATGCATGGAAAAAGTCTTAGGAAAACCTTATGTTACAGCTGAAAGTACGGTGGCCATCGCAACAAAGACTTTCACTGTTCAAGTATGGCGCATGAACTGATCAGTACATTATTACGCAAAAGACAGATTTTTTTTCCCCAATCCCTCCAGGGTGCTCAGTACTTTGTTCCACTTGTTTGGTCTGAAATAAAAGTGGACTTTAATATGTTGTTTGGTGCGTTTTGCTTTCGCTCTGTGCCGTTTTTGCGAGCGGACTATAATTAGTAAGCGAAGCCAGGCGCGTGACGACCGTTGCCCCCGTTGGACGGCGGGGTTCTCGGGTAGATCTCAGAAAGCATGAAGACTCATTTATCCTCACAAACCGACATGTTTGTGAAACGCAGGAATGCATGATGAAGTTTTAAATCCGTTCTTTAAAATATGTCCCAGCGGAAACTTCTGCACATTAATGGACTTAAGAGGAATTCATGAGCAGAAATAAAGCAGCCGAGAAATCTGAAGTCTGAAATTAAAAGTCTAAAGGACGGCTTACTCTTTCAGGATTTGCCGAGATCTTTGAGACTCTCGGTCCAATTAGACGAAAAACATTTTCCCTTCCATGCAAAGACCAGAAAATGTGTGCATTTTCTTCGCTTGATGCATGGGTCCTGTCACAAGTGGGAGGGAATCAATGTTTTGTTTTTGTTTTTTTTCTTCCAGCGTCACAATTACAAAATGGAAACTCTTTGTAAAGGATGTGCTGTGAGAAAGACACAAAAACAATCATTAAGCATCTTGGTTGCCAGCATAATTAACTTTGGTGACTTAAGTCTATGCAGAGGCAATGTGTTATTCTGTATAATCCACAGATCCCACAAACCCATTAACTCGTAGTCCTTGATTTAACAGACTTAGCACCCACATCCTTGAGAATCTGGTTTGTGATAGAAGCAGTTCATGAATTAAAGCAGACTTTAAAAAAACAAACAACAACAAAAAAAACATCCACACGTAGAAAAACGTAAATGACATATCTGGATTTGTGTTGTTTTGATCTTCGAAGGTCAACATCAGAGCCCCAAGCTTCATAGCACAGCCAATAAATGTAAGTTCGGAGATAAAGCCGCAGCAAAAAGAATATCCACAAGTTAAATGGAACATATATTTGCTTGAAGGGGGGTGAGAAAAAGCAAAGAAGAAAAGTTGACCACAGAGGATTTCATCTTCAGTAGAAGCCTTCAGTACAAAGGCTTTCCTCAGCGCATTGAACATCACCCATTACCACCCCAGAGCACCACCGGCTACCTACTGTAGCGCCATGCATAATACATCGCGTCGACTTTGAAGGGCTTTTCTCCGAAGAAATGACATCACAGAAGAAATCGCTTATGGAAAGTAGCATCAAAGAGCAGCAGACGGCGCTTTCTTGGCGGCTGCTGCCTCGGACCAGAAGTCTCAGAGCGAGATCAACGGCATTACACAGCCAGGACGACAGCGTAACGCAGCGAGAGACCGACGATATGTCAGGGGGCGAAAAAAATATATATATAAATAAATCGGTTTCAAGGCGATTCCAAATATGGTTATGTCTCACTTGCAACCAGCTGTAAAATTTTTCCTTTTCTTTTTTTGGAGAAGGAAGGCGATAAGAACCATTTATTTCTTCTTGAGAAACAAACCAATTTGCTTCTTTAGGGCACCATAAACGCATAAAGACGTGTGAGTCGTGCCACTAAACTGAACACATATTATCACATTTGTCGATATTTGATACTTTCATTTAAAAAAAAAAAAAAAAAAAAAGATCTGGAGAAAGTTGTCACGACAACACGAACGGGTTCAGGATGTTTTAAACGCCATTAGTTGGAATTTATTGTGACAAAGACAAACCTGAATTCTTCATCACGATAAATGATAAACGATACGATAAATGCCCATATTTCTTACCATTTTCATTCATTTCATCTAATGTCCTGACTGGACCTGATAGCTCTGGCGTATCATCCAGTTGACACCAATAGAAATCATCTCACACAGAGGGATGACAGAGCAGATGATATATGATGAGAGCTCTCCAAACAACACGCATCGATTTTTATTAATGGCTAGCCTCATGACTCCCAATAATTTAGCTTAAGCAGTGTCGATTGTTTTTACGGCTTCTGGCCGCGGCAAGGTTCTGGGAGCGAGGTTCTGCTAAAAGGTTTCAGGCACCTGCAATAGAGAACTCTTCTTAGATTTACGGTTGCTGTAAATCGAGACGTCGGTGTGTTGTTGTTTTTTTTTTTCTTTTCTTTTCTATAAAAGTGACACGCCCCGGCTTTGAGAGCGCAGACAAACTGGGCCAATCTGATGAGTCTTACGAACAGCATTGCGGTTCTAATTTAACCCGATTCTGGCCTTTCTGCCTCGAATCGTTCTTTATTGTTTTTGGCGTGAACAGAAGCGCGTTGTGCAAATGCTGTGGCCGTGCCGCAGGCAACTTGTCACTGCATGAAAGAAGAGAAGTGAGAGCCTCAGATAATGGAATCTGGATTTTTTTACATTACAAATTTTGTCGGAATCAATGAGAAATTATTTTAACAAAACATTCACCACAACAACAACATCTGACGGAAACATTCGCCGTGTCTCCCGTGCGCCGCCTCCTTTCTCTATTTTCAGTGAAAATATTTGTCAAGTTTTGTCCAAATAACAGCCTAATCCAATCATGTCAACATTTCAAAGTTTCACAAGATAACATTTGGGTTAATAGCTCTGCTTAAAGATGCTTTGAAACGGTTTGGGTGATCACTGATGGACTGGCGGCTGGCTTCATGCTCAGCTGCTCCGGATTTGAATTAAATGGAAGATGTCAAAAAGGTTATCTCCAGCAGGTTGGGTATCACCTGCTCTGACGGAGCCACGTGTTAAAAGGAAAAAGAAAGAAAAACCTTCAGCTATCCCGTTAAGTAACCAGTGAGGATTATCTAAGTGGCGAGCCCCGTCTTCTCTCTGCTTCTTCTTGGCTTCCTGTCACCATGTCTCTCCCGACACGCTGATGATTTCCCAGCAGCGCTCCTACATGTTTGGGAGTTTGTTCAAAAATTTTGCAGAGCTAGATGTAGGTTTAAACTGGCGCATTAAAAAAAAACAAAAAAAACAAAAGGAGGGGTGCGACCTCCCCCGAGCGACTGCTTGGCTGAGAGTTTTAAAAAAAAAAAATTTTCAAAAACGAGAGAGAGAGGAAAGTCAGAGGATTGTTTAGCCACCTCTCACTGCACCGATGACACATTTGTGCTCACAAATCCAAGCGGACCATCTGAAGCTACTGCAGTGACATATGCGCATCCTAAAAAAAAATAATAAAAAAAAACGAAATCGGTCGCAACTCGTCTTTTTCCTCTTAAGCGAATGAAATAATCATGCCAGCTCTGCCCTGAAGTGTAAGTGGTGTGGCCGCTTTATCTTCCCCTTTTCTCTCTGGCAGGGCTATAAATAGTGGAGAGAGCTGCTGTCTCTCATATTTCATGTGTCACTGGCTCCCACAGTCACTGGTGAAGAATGCTCACTGCACACATAAAGCCTCTTCTTGCATCCTTCTGTGCTTCCTTCCTTCCCCGTCTAATAGCCTCTCTCCTGCCTCCTCCTCTCTCCTGAATGCCTTGTCCCAGGAGGCCAGGTCACAGTCACATGTTTTAGGCCGCAATGTGCCACTATGTAGGCCAACTCCAACAGAGAATACCAAGTCATGTTTACTTAGCCGCAAAAAGCAGCAACTGTCAGAAACTGTCTTCCTCTGTCGTATTAGTATTAAAAGCACGGAACGTATTGTGTGAAATGTACTTTTCTGAGCTTTATGTCATGTCATAATGTCACTCCCTCATCAAAAACGTATCCACTGCTTTGACATTTTTCCTGGGTTTCTGAGAAATCTTTTTAATCTCCATTCAGGGGCGCCTAAACGCTTGCTCACACAATGCTCCGCCCATTTCCACAAAGCTCCGCCTCCGTCCGAGCTTGCGCCTTTCCCCGCTCGGCTCCTCCAGGCTGGCAGAGGCGGCAGACAGCAAACACCTGGAGGAACTGCACGCCTGTTCTGCATATCAGACGGACCGTTTCCTCAAGAACGGTTGTAAACGGCAAAACGGAGGAGCACCGTTGCGATGACATCGAGGTCGAGTTCAAGGCGTCAATGTGCGAGTGATATTTCCTTAGTTATTTTAGATATGCAGCATTTTCACATCAACTGAAGGTAACAGAGTTTGTCGATTTTGCTATAAAATGCCAAAACGAACCTGGAAAATTCATAATACTGCCCCTTTAAAAGGGGTCCTACATAAATTCAGAACAGAAAGAAAACTAAAACCTTAAATATATATATTAAAGAGCGAACATTTGATAGATTGTAGAACACTGAAAATGTTGGAAAAAGCATCACATTAACACAAAGGCCTCGACAGACGTTACAACAAAGCTGCTTTTACTCAATGCTAGAAGCAGAGGCAACGACGGGTTGCAGTTTGGATTCATGTTTAGCAAACTTAGAGTGGTTTTCACACACAAAGCCAGAGCAACGCAAGGCTACAAACACGAGATAAAGCTTTGCACAGGTGGACTGGTATGCCAGCTTTGTGGCTGCCATTTGTCCTGCTGATCATCGCTTCTGAAGATTGCGGCGGTAACTACCGGGACAACCGATTTCTCCAATTTGTGTCAAAATCTGAATCGTAATTTGGCCGGATCTGTCCGGACATCATTCACAAAACCGTTCAGCCTTATCTACACTTTTCTCGTATATCAGCATCTTGGAACTTGACACGTTATATCGACAACCGCATGTAGAAAATGAGCTGTACCTGTCAGACAAGTCTGAAATGGCTCTGGGGCGAAAAAAAGAGAAAATATTCTGTTTCAATATTTTTGCTTTTTGTTTCGTTCTTGTTGCTGGGGATTTTTTTTTTTTTTCGCTTAATGAGAAAATAACTTTCTAAACATCAAATTGTGGAGAATTTCTCATCACATTAAGGTCTGATCAGATTTTTTTTTTAAAAAATAAAATAATAATAATAATAATAAAAAGTGAAACACCCCTTTAATTTATCCCCGATAGCCAGCACTCAAGCATGGCTAACTGTTAGCATCTGACAATATTTTTTCTTTCTGCCAACAATCTGAAACGTTGCCATACAAACAATTAAAGATTTCTAACATGTTTTTTAACAAGCGGTATTTTACTTCATGTTTAACTTCAAAATAAGAGTTTCAAGCATAGATACGACAGGGTGGAAGGCTTAAGGCAATAGAAATGTTGCGATCACATAGAGGTCAGTAGAAATATTGTGGGAACTCGAGGCCCACAAACAAACAGTGAGCAGGCTAGTGCTAGCAACACGAATTGAGCACAGCTGCAGTATGTTTTTACTCTCCTTCTATCAGAGATAAAAACAGATCCTGCCAGATTAGTTATGACTCGGATCAATAGTCATTTCCAGTTCCAATAAGATCGCAAAGCTTCTTTCATTTGATCTTATGATCTTCGACGTGCACTAGAGGAAACCAACAGGTCGAAATACCAAATCATATCAGTCATTGTAAAATCACATGCAACCCACCACATCAGCTGTTGAAGTAATGTTTACAAAAAGATTTAGTTGCTTCACATTGATTTCTTCTCAAGTTGGAATTCTATCAAATCTATCAGCCTGGATGGATAAATGTACAGAGAAGTAAATCTGAAAATACAGGTATTCCTATTCTCGGTTTTCTTTTCCAGACTGCTAAGTCCTAGCCTGGTGAAGAGCAGCCCATTGTTCCACGCTTTGCTTTGCAGAGACGATATGGGCCCCCAGCTATTGAGAAACAAAAAACATTTTAAATTTAACCCAAATGCTAACGTTTGGCCGGGACGTGTGGAATGCACCGGTTTGACGCTATGAAGCTTACCGGAAGTTGCTTGTGCTACAAACAGCCACGCTCCACTGCAAAGAGAGAACGTCTTGTTCGCTTCCTTCGCTGCTTTTGCCAAACCACAGGCAAACTACAATTCTAAAACAAAAACAAATAATCATTGTTTACTTCTTCTTCTCTTCACCGATTGGGTTGCTTGAAATTCTCCAGGAGAAATCCTCTTCAGTGGCAGAAATCCCGGACGGAGCAGCGCAGGGAGATGAGAATCAAGCCTTAGTGTTTTGAAAGGCCAAGTAGTTCCATCCTCCCATATTTTTTCCAGACCGTTTGTAGGAGCCACGTTCAAGACTCGATGAAGACTTCAAAAAGCAATTTCATGAACCTTGTTATCTTTTGCAACTTAAAGATACTAGCAGAGAAATGTGCCTGCGGTGAAACATCAACGTAACGTAAAAAAAAAAAAAAGAAAAACTCCATTAAGCCTATCATAGTATGATCAATGGTTTCCATTAATTAAGCTGGAAAGACATTTAGCTCGGGACACAATGTTGTATAACTGCAACAAATCAATGACATTCATTAATTCAGCCTGGAGGCTGCGATACATAAGGACACACATTTTATGTCACAGCAGCAGCTGAGAGAAGCCCACTGAAGGAATTCCCAGTGCTGGGCTGCAGCGCTGAAGCACATGGAGTACGATAGGTTAGCCAGCGGAGGGAAAACTTCACTGTGATTTGACCTGCAGCCAAGGAACTAACTCTCTTAATCACTCGGACATATTGCTTAGTCACCAGCTCAACCTGGCAACTCCTTACAATTCAAAGTTTAAAATGCACTACGAGAAAAAAAACCAAAACGAAACGAAACGAAACACTTCCTTCAAATCGTCCTCGGAAGCCAGTTCTGTTCCTTCACTTCTGTTAGCCGAATGGATTTCAAGAGAATATCTCCAGGAAAATCACTGACAGGAAGCTTTGTGGGGCAGAGAAGTTCTTTTCGTAGTATTTTTTTGTTTGTTTTTTTTAATTCTCGGTTGAGTTCGGTCTGAAAGCTGTCTCACACCGGCTATAAAAAGCGCCTCCGATTTCATTTCGCTTTCAACCATTTCCCACGTGTGCTTGTCCTCTTATCAGTCTGACACCAAAGCTGTTTAAAATATCGTTTTGGTCACTGCACATAAAAAAAAAAGCAAAAAAATAAAAATAAAAATCCATCTGTAAAATAATAAGTTTCCAGACACATGAAGGAAGGAGGCTTGGGGTTAAATATAATCATGTCACGTGGCAGGAAGTATGAGCTCAACAGTGGGTAAGAGGCGGGTTATTGATCGGATCTGTGTTTGTGCACGTCCGTGCGGGCGGATCAATGACGACCCTGCGTCCAGTTAACCCCAAACCCGGTGCAGAGACCCAGCGGTGCGGGCGTGGCCCCGTGAGCTGGAGGGAGGGCGGAGGGGTTCGCTTCGGAGGCAGCAACCGGAAACAACACCCTCATTACTTGCACCGATTCTTTTGCGCTTCTTAAGCATCTCATAACGAGACCTTTCCGGCTAATTGCCTCGGTTAATGTTTCCCGCCACGTACGGCAACATCAATATCAACAATCTCCGGAGGGAGGAAGAAAGAAAAAAATGTGGGGTTTTTTTATCGTGGATTTATAGGTCAGAAAAAAAAAAAAAAAAAGAAGCTGTTGCAGACAGAGGTACAGATCTTCAGTAGTAAAGATTTCTTTTGGAAATATGATGCTTTGAACTTTTTTTGGTAACCACAAATGTTGATGAATGCTTTGGGATTTCATATAATTGACCAAAAAACAAAAGGAGTAGCACAAAATTGTGAAGTGACACAAAAGGATGCGTTTGAAAAGCAATATGGAGTACTAACACAAAAGCTTTGATTTGAAACCTTCTCTTAGCTCTTGTTGCATCTTTAGAGCCCCTAAAATGAACCTGCACAAAGTCTTTGGGCCTTCATGATATGAACATCATGATTATTATCGGGGTTTTCTTTCTAAATTTGCCCAGTATTTATATCCATCCATCAAGTTAGGCTTCCCCGGTCAGACTTGCCGCTCTGCAAACCTCGGCCTGTATTTCCCCTGAGATCCGAGTCTCCCAACTAATCAACAGCAACGCGGCGCCAAAGAATGCAATAATCAAAGCCATTGAAAAAAAAGGAATATGTGCGAAATGAAATGTTGGAGGAAAAGAGGATAATCTTGTTGAGTTTTGTCAGCAGAGGTAGTGTCTGAATATATGTGCTAAATATAACTCGGCTCGTCTGATTTGTTTTGTTTGTTTTTTTTCCCCTTTAGAAAAATTAAGAATTACAGCGAGACGGAAGAAAAACATCTAAAAAAGAAAAGAAAAATCCAGCCTCCAATAAAAGATGTCACAGTGGCTAATTTATTTACTTGCTCCTTTTTATGCGTAATGGCCGTCTTCAGCTGGAACTGCTTTTATACGCACTTGAAGTTATTTTTATGTGACACGTTTTGTCAACATAAAGTAGGACAAAGTCGTAAAATACGTGCAAATAATTCCACAGTAAAGCTCAAATGTCTCAGCTTCTCAGTTGCACTGAAAGAATGAAGCCACGGGTCACAGAGGGCGGTTCTATAACAACAATCAGGCCGATACTTTCATCTGGACTTACAAATCAATTTAAGAGCACAGCTGAAATGTCACAAATGCATCCCCTAAAGTATACTAATATCCAGCGACCGCAACAGAGGCGTGCTCCGCGAAATCTTGGGTTGGGAGCCTTCTGAATGTGACGGCAAAGTGCTGAACAAACCTTTAAGATAAAGAGGAGGATTAGCGGGTGTCGGGGCGCTGGCTGGATGCGAGAGCGCTGAATGAAGAGGCATTATGAGCCAGACAGAGCGAGAAGCACACAGGCCAGCCGCCACTTCCTCTGCCGCACGCACGAGTTCTGGGAATCTGCCAGCCAGCAAATGCCTGCAGAAGGGTTGGAAACTAATGAGAGCTGCAGGCACCCAAGAATGCAATTTAAAGGACACAGAATGCTAAAAAGAACAAAACAAAACAAAAACAAAACATCAAATTAAAAGTCTGCGCACAGGAAGATCAGATATAGTACGCTCGCCATTGCGAAGAACCTCTCAACCTTCTCAGGGTTTAATTGGTTGAGTGGTCAACTTTCACGCATTTCAGCGAAACGTTACTGCTCAGAAAACAATCAAGGACGCGCCGAAGCGACAAAATACAAGAAATCGTGCAGCTTTCAGCAGAGCGACACGAACCGCTCTGATGTGTCGGCAACAACGGAGCCGCAAAAGGGAAACGACGCGAGAAAGCCAAAACGCATCTCGCTCAGCGGACAATGGAAGCGGGTTAAAATATAAAGGTTAAAAATAAAAAATCTAATTTGGTGCACCGGTGTGACTTCACATCGCGTCACGTTCAGAATTTTGTCTGATTCTGAAGTTGTGATAAGTTCAGCGCTGCAACAGAGAGAAAATATGCTTCAGGTTAAATAACAGACTTTAAACCCCATCAAAGAAATGGAAGAATTGCACAATTATTCACATAAAGGCAAAGACGTAATGGAGCCGCAGCTCAGTAAATTAGAGGATCATCGTAAAGAGAGCTTATTTCACTAATTCAAAGGGTGAAACTAATTTTCTTTTTATTTATTGAACCCAAATAATCCATTTGTTCATTTTGACAATTACTGCTTACAAGATATGAAAATATACTTAACAACTGATTTGCTTAGACATGTCAAATAGATGACATTTTTTGACATGTGCTGACCTTTTGCATCTCAACCTGCTTGTCAATGACCGTACTGTTAAGTCAGCAGTCTTTCCCCGTGATTTGCGTAGGCCACAAAACAACATTCCTGTATTAAAAGCCTCACAAAATGTCTCTACTGGAAATAATATTTGGGATTTCCACCAACCGCAAGCCATAATCGTCTAAATTAACGGAAACAAACACTCTGCGATCTATCCCTCACTAAGCGTATAATTGATTTGCATCCAGAATTTGCACAAATCTTATTCTAACTTACAGAGATGCAGCTGTAAGATGCTAACCTGTTAACCTGAAGACAGTCGCTATGGGTTGATGCCTTTCCAGCCAAAAGATTTTTATGAATTTTCAATGAAAACAAAAATAAGTTAGGACGTAACCTGCTGATTGAGGATTAGAGCCAATCCGGAGAACATTAGTCCATTGCTTGGCGCGTCTCTGGAAATATCTTCCAAAACGTATCTCCACCTGACAACGGACGCCGCGCAACGCATAGAGAAGCTTGTTCCCCACAGGGTGACGACGGCAAAACAGCGTAACCAGTTCATTTCTCTTTTTTATTTTCTGTTTTATAAGTTTCTAGTTCCAAAATCTCCACAGGACATAATCTCTCTCCTTCTTGCTCTCTCTTTTTTTAACAGCATTATGGATAAGAAAGCTCATTTGTAATTATGTAAGGCCCACTTATACTGAAGAGTGAGAACAAAGAGCGGCTGTCGGGCTGCAGCTGACGGTCCTCCAACACCCACCAAGTCCAACACACACACACACACACACACACTCACGCAAGGAAACAAGGGCACAGTGAGCATACATATTACAAGAACCACATGTCACGTCAGGATAATGGAGTGTGCTGGTAAATGTATCTAGAAAGGCTCGTCGGTGTGTCTGACAGAGCAATCTGCTGGAATTAAGGAGGGTAAATAAAGAGCAGTGGAAGGCAAGGATTTTAAAGCCCGTAACAAGCAGGCGTTTACTGTAAGGAGTTAACCTTGATGCCTTGTTTAAAGTTGGATAAAGGATCTGCTGCGTTAAATATAAATGAGGTCCAATTAAAAGCTAATTGTCTCACGTTTTACTGTAGTACTGCTAAATAATCCAAATAGTGATAAAATATGTACACTATTTGAAATATTCTAGTTCTTGCTCCACCAGCATATGAATGGGTTTTCTCAGGGTACCCCGGCTTCTTGTTTACAACATTTATTTATTTATTGGTCTCTCAGAAGGCAAACTTGCCTTATTTTTGCCATCATCTCTGTACCAACAGCATTATCGCACACCGCAATGACTCCTGGGACGATGTATCGTCCAGCAAAACACAGTTATCGTGACCAGTCTACATGCGTGGAATAAACTTCGGACTCAACCGCGCGCGCAGAGAGCTCGCGCACGTCAAACTCGTCAAGCTTCACAGCTGCGGACTTGAGTGCGGCTTCGGCGGCGTATTGTGTGGCAGTCCAGAACCAGCCCACTCGCCGCCTCGCTGACACACTCCCGAGCTAATTGTGAGCCGGCCCCACGCTGACCTCCGCTCACGGACGCAGAGAGTCACTGTGGTGACAGCGGAGTCCAACAAGGGCCGGTTCTGTTCCGGTGCCGACATCACGGCAATAAATAAATAAATAAATAAATAAATAAATAAATAAATAAATAAATAAATAGAAAAATTGCAGCCCACGTTGCCCGGGCAACCGCAATTTGGCAAACCGGGGCTTGGCAACGCTCGGCTCGCCTCCGTGGGGGATTGATTGGGTGAGCAGTACGACGAGAGGTGGATGAGGAGGAGCGCTTCCGTCTCCCTCGGCGAAGAAACGCGAAGGGTGCCGATTTTGCCAGAGACGAGGAAGAAAAGGAGAAGAAGGAAAAAAAAAAAAAAAAAGCATTCACGGCTGAACGCGCAGACGAAAGACTCCTGTCAATTACTCATGAATTCACTGATGTGCTGCAGTGATTAAAGTAGCTTTTGCGACCTTCTGGCTGAGCGGGAGGAGGCCTGCTCTGTGTGCTTATGAAGCTGAACGCCATCATTTCACCGCGCAAAACGGGACAAGTGATTTTGCAGGAGAATTTGTTTTTGTGTTATTCTGAAAGAGCAGGAAAAACGCTATATGTATTCATAATAAAAAAGAAAAAAAAAACAGCCATTATCCTGTCCACACCAGCCAGTCTCTCACTACTGCCTGTTCAGGCTAAAAGAGAGGCTGAAGCCACCCGGCGGCTCAGACAGAAAGGCAAAGTGGTGCTGTTATCCAAAAAAATCGTCCATTAGTGGACCACCCCGACTCACAAGTGGACGCCGAAGAGAGAAGATGGGGATTTATAGTCAATAAGTCGCCTGAGCTCCGTGACTGGACGGTGCTGCGGGTGTTTATGTCCCGCGCAGATGCCAAAGGTCAACGTCAGCACGGTGAGGCCTCCGTCACTGGGTCCAATTACACACGCTCAGAAAGTAGTTATTCAACCGTTTACCTCCATCACAGGGTGTCGCTTTTCTCCTGCTGGTAAATGATCAGCTGGAGATGAAGATCGGCTCACCTGGAGCTCGGCGTTTCTGATGTGGGCAGATATGTCCTTTAAAAATAAAATAAAAACTCCTGTCATGAATGAGGCCACTCAAACGGATCAGCTCTCCACTCTAGATCTAATGGCCTACATTCAGATCAGGACCAAAACTGAACACTGTTTTAGTAGCTGACGCTTTATCTTGCAAATGCGGTTTAAATTGAAGTTAGTTCACAGTCACACTGTCTTGATTTGCCCCTTTGCAGACATCATGTGTTTGTTTGTCACCTTTACATGTTTGAGAAATGACTAGAACTCGCCTGACAACATGAAATACTTATTTATTTTTTTGTCGGAGCCTAAACGCTTCTTTACATGCCAGATTGGTTTGGATAGCTCAACAAATAAAATCCTCAAACGAAAAGAGAATTGTGTTTGTCTGACATAAAAATGAGCAAGGAGGCGAGCGCTATTTAATAGTGTTTGCTTTTAAAAGGTTAATGTGTCAAAAAAAAAAAAAAGAGTTGAAAAAAAATCAAGTATCATCTGCAAATTTGTCAATCTGCCATGGTGACTCGTGACTGAATCCACGTGACTCAAACTAAATGACCAGCTTATCATAATATTAGATATTATTAGATAATATTATTTAAAAAAATGAGCACCCCCGTCCCCCACTTGTCCTCCCGTTTCCACCAACTATTTTCGTCTGCCGATTTTACAGTTAAAAAATAAAAAAAATAAATAAATAAAAAAGTCGTTGACCAGGCAAGACACCCCGCCTCACCGACGCAAAGCGGGGAGCCGCATGCTGCGATACGAATCAGGTTCTGTCATGACCGGAATACAAAGACCCGGCAACACGCAGCCTTCCCCTGTCCCACGCCACGCGCCTCCTTTCCTGAACAAGGTTATCAACAGAGATTATCAGGTTAGACATATGGTTCGCTGGTTCACACGGTGACTGGTTTTGCAACGGAATGAATCTCACTTGTACCTCATTGTCATTTTCTATCTCGTTAAGACTGTGGATGTTCAGAAGTTACTTAACGTTCGCGTTAAAAGTAGAGGGAGGAGAGCAGCTTAAGGATAATCTAGTGGAAATGAGATACATTATTGGTATTGTGTCGGATTTACCAGCGGTGTGGCCGATTATATAACGCCGACGTGAAGAAACACTGAAACCGAATCGACCATTCGACTCGACGAGTTGTCCCAGAAACGTACAGCTGATAAAACTTGTGGTATATTTTGTGAGACAGACTGAATTTACTCATCGCCTCAAAACGCTTTGAATACAGTGTGTCACATCTGCACTCTTAAAACAGGGACAACACCGTATGTGTGTTATAATGTGTAAATTTAAACCCATTTTGTGTTAAAATAAACACAAAATGTGCATTAAAGGTGATGACACATTTTTTGTGTGTGTTTTTTTTTAAACACATCTGTTTCATGATCACGATCATAAAAACTTAATGAAGTCTGCTCAAGACGAACGGGCGAAGGCGAACCTTTTGAGATGATCACGGGCTCCAAAGGGCTTCGCTGAACCGCCGGCAGAGTGCATCGCTTTTCCAGATTCTCCTCCAGGGACGCGGCTCCGCGGGTCATTCTCCCGTCCACCACGAATCCTTGGCAATTAGGGAGAAAAAAATTTGAGAGGATGGGGCTGGAAAAGTGGGAGGTGGTGGTGGGGTGGTTGTCGTGGGGGGCTTTATTCTTGTCCCAGACCAACAGATGAATGTACTCTAAAGACTTCTGGCTTCCTGTAAGCGCGCCTCAGAGTGTTACGGGAACGCAACGTTAGGGAAAAGGAGGCGCTTTGATCAGTGCGGCGTCGTGTGACGAGAACGGCGGCTGGCGGCTTCACCTGTGTGCTTTTACAGCTTCGAGACGTGGCTCGCGGAGCTTAAAGCAGTCAGCGAACAAACCGTCTCTTTGTGAGCGCTGAATAAAAGAACCTGTCGCAAAACAACAGCATGACAAGCAGCTATTGTTTCAGTGGTAAAGATAGGTCTTAAAATGCTAGTTAGTGGCTCCAAACCTAGATAGAGAGATTCTCTGGAGGTTCACAAAAAATACAAGAGACAGTCTGTATGTGCCGATAGATTGCGTTTTTGCATTTCTGCCACACATAAAGCTAAGTTCAGTTCATGTAGCCAAAGTCATTCATGCCAGTAAAATAGACCTTCACTGACAACATGAGCTAAAGGAAGAACGGATAACGGACAGCCACGTATGAAAAAGGATTACTGAGGCATTTCTAAGGGTTTTGGACTCTGCTCATGCAAAAGAAGAGCCATTATTATGAACAAAAGCAACAATAAAACGCGCTAAAGCGTCAAACCTTCGCAGGATTGCCCAGCCTACCAAAATGACTCCAGAAGCACATCGACAACCAATCCAGGAGGCCACGAAAGAACCAGGAGGCGCTTCAACATCTCCTTACGAGAATTTAAAAAATGACATCAGTGGAAGAGCTGCAGTTCCACAACCTGTCGCCGTGGCAACCACGCTGTCCATTGACCCTCCACATTAAAATTATGCTCCCACAAGAGTTAAAAGGGGTCAAAGAGTCTTTTTGGTGACTATGCAGCTGTGAGCGAGTGCATAGAAAGAACATCTCCCTCTGGATAGTGTGTAGTGAAATAGACACTGGAGTCTATTTTCGATCGCAAATTACAATTTTGACTTTGTATTTTTTTTTTTTTTAAGCCATTTAATTCCAGAGGGGAAACTCTCGCTAAGCCAACTAGTTGCTGTAGTTTGTGGCTTAGGAAGTAAGCAATTGGGAGTCCTACTTGAGTTTGGTACATGGGGAAATAAATGTTGGCGTTAAAAGTGTTTACTGCAAGCACATAATGAAGAATATCCTTTTTTTATACAAAGGATGCTGATCCCTTTGCCCTTTTCTCAATTTCATACTTTTCCAGTTTTGGGATTAGCAGAGCCGCCTGGAGTCGTCTCCTTTTTGGACGCAACGCGTTGGTTAACACTTGCTTTTTGCTTATAGTCTACTTAGAATCTATTTAAAGAAAACATGGCTAAGTCACTCCAATTGATTATGCACCAACCACTAGAGGTCAGGGGTTACAATATCTGGCTGCCGCCAACACGGCTCAGAACCACAATCAGTGGAAAGAGGAGAAAAATACTACATTTAAAAAAAATATATATATAGCTAGGATTCGAATATGTTTATGAATATGAATAAAATATTTAGCTAACAAGAAAAAAGAACCGCAATGGTTCAGTACGGGAGTGCGCGAGGGTCTGTTTACTAAATTCCTCTTTGTGAATAGAAAATCGAGGTACGAACTGTCGAAGGGCGACTGGGCGTGAAGCCTTTACAGGAAGGAATCCAAAGTAAGGCCTGCCCAAAGACATCGGAAAGCAAAAATGTATTTTATATTCCAGACAACATAGTAAACTCTCGCCGTCTTTCCTGGCTTTGTATGAAGCAGCATGTTATATGTTGACCATTCACTAGTTTCTGAGCCAAATGGCTAATTAAAGTGACATTTAAAGGTAAAGGCTATCATGATTTTACATCTCCAATAAATAGGATTCCTGCCTGTCTGGGAGTCGGATATGATTGGAGATTTAACAGTCCAGCTCGTTAAACGAGACGGTGCACACAATATTATTAAAATGAGGCAAGATGAGATGTTCACACTATTTGGGCAATAATTATGAATCCTAAAATGTGTTTTTTTTTTTTAACAGGGTGCCTTGAAATCCAGACTTTGCTTTAATAATTTTGCAGTCTAAGGTTATCATTTTGCAAGAAAAAAAAAAAAAGAAAAAGAAAACTTTGCATGCTTAATTTGTGTTTTCATAAGTAACATAAAGACTTTATGACTCGGAAACGGTTTCATAGAATATCTGATGCAGAACAGCAAAGTATTTTCCAAAAGCAGTCCAGAATCTTTGAATCTGGCACTGATGTGAAGGCCTGAATCTTTAACAGACTTCACCTTCTTTTATCTCAGCATAAATGCAGATGATCTGCAAAGGCTTTAAAAGGCCGACTGGAGCTCTTTGGTTAAACAGCAAGAATTCAACATTAAGCATATGCTTTGTGGAAGTGTGGAAAGACGGTTGGAAAAGCCATCAGAAGCCCTACGAACGCAAGGAAGACGATGCTCTGGTCAATACGAGGCCAACGTGCAAAATAGTGCAGGTGGAAGCATCATGGTGCCTCTGTTTGACTTGATGGGGAAAAGGAAATATCCTGGTCCACTCAAAGTACCCAACTTAATCCAGTGGACATTATTGTGACAAGGTTGCTGTATGAACCTGGTATCACAAAAAGACAAGCGTCCTGATCTTTACACGTCAGCACTTCTTTGTGTTGCTCCAAAATCCGTATCGAAGACACTTGTGGATGGAGTGTGACCGAGATCATCCACTCTGAATATTTGCAAGCCGGCATATGACCCCTCCATTTTTTTTTTTTTTTTGCATGTTGTGCATCACATTTGCGTCCCATTTAGACCCCATTACCCAGTCTACACAGCGGCTGTGCGAGGATCATGATGCAACACATCCAAGTGAAAGGCAGAGCAAACCCAGAATACACAAAGAGCCCCTGCATGCCAACCGGTTTACAGGCATCACACAGAGCAAACGTGAAGATTTCAAACACAAGTCATCCTGGAGACGCAACGAATGGGATTCATTCAGGGAGTTTAAAAAAAAAAAAAAAAAACAGCAAAAAATAAATAACAGCCTGAGACTGATGACAAAGACAACGGAAGTGTGTTTTCTAGTGGATCACCACGGAGCGCGCAGGCAGGCAGGCAGGCCGGAGCCACAGCGCACAAAGCAGCAAGGGTGCACTTTAACCGCGCACATGCTTCAGAGATGGCCGATGGAAACAACATTTCCCAGCGTCCAGGCGTCCCCCAACGCAAAGGGCTGCACAAAGGCGTGCGGCCAGCGCGTGCCGGGGCCGCTGTCACGCGTGATAATCTCACAAATATAGCTCATATTTAGGTCAATCACAAAGTAATAGCGTTTTTCAGCTGCAGCCGTAAACCCCCCACCCCCCTCCATCCCCCGCCCCTCATCATCACTCCGTCCCCCGACGCCCCCCCCCCCCACCACCATCACCTCCTCTCTCATACACACACACACGCACACACACACACACACACACACACACACACCTCGGCCTCGCACGGCCAGCTGAGATGCAATAAGGTGAGGGGGTGGGTGATCAACGCAAACACACCTCTTCTCTTTCAGCACATCATAAGAAGGCAAGAAAAATAATTTTTTTTTTTAATTGCATAATTTGCATCACACCAAAAAAAAAAAACATCTGGCGTACACTCCCAAGTAGAAATTCAACATCCGGCCATATTCCCAACAGGCTGTCATATTCAACCAATCCCCCCCCACACACACACACACACACACAAACACACCGCCGCCGTCAAGCCTCAGCGTGGACGGGAGGCGCGAGACGAGCGAACAGAGGAAGCAGGAATGACATTGCGCGTGCTTACTGTAAAAATCAAATCTCCCCCCGGGGAGAGCCTCCCTTCTTCCTTCTCGACTCTCCTCCTTTCGCCGACGCGCAGAATCCCCCCCTTCCGGAAAAAAAAAAAAAATTCAGACCACGCAAAACAGGTAGTCAGTCATTCCAGCCCTGCCGAGGGCTTCCTCCGGCTCGGTGGCGTGAGAGAAGGACGGCCAGCATCAGAAAGGGGGGAGAAAGAGCGCGCGCTCGCGCACGAGAGAGAGAGAGAGAAAGCGAGAGAGAGAGAGAGAGAGAGAGACAGCTGTGGGGAGGAAATGAGGAGGGAAGGTAGGAGCGGTCGGGCCGGAGCACTGCGCACAGGAGAGGAGACAAGGAGAGCGGCAGAGGTGCTTCCCCTCCCTATCTCTCTCACTCTCACTCTCTCTCCGCTAGCTTACATTAAAGCACCCCCCTGCCTCCCTCCCTACCCCATCCCTGCTAGACAGACTGACAGACGGCCCGGGTACCAGTGTCAACAGCGCCACTCACTGGTGACGGAAGAGAATGCTATAAGGACAGACAGAAACAGCTGGGAAAGCAGGAGTGCTCTGCAGAAGGAGCCTCAGCATTCAACTGGACAGTAAATAATCAAACCATAAATAAATACATTGGTCTCATTCAGAGTTCTGGTCTAAAGTTTTTAATTTATTAAGGTTATTCCAATTTAATAGAGCCACTGTAATGAATTATGTTATCTCAACATAACATTTCATGAATGTTGAATTGTCAAATGTCTTATTTACCAACATGATTTGATCACGTTTCCGTTTGAAAAGTGAAATTGTTAAGAGGACATGATATCCTTTTGTTAATGCAATAACCCCCGAAGTTCACTTTCTTGAGTGCAGTGGAAAATTAACATTACCGTGAACACAGTGACACAAAGTGGTGGCAGTATTATGCTGTGAGAATGAGGTTTTGTTCTTAAGCGAAGAACAAAACCTTAAAAACATCCATCCATGATGGATGGATGGATGGATGGATGGATGGATGGATGGATGGATGGATGGATGGATGGATGGATGGATGGATGGATGGATGGATGGATGGATGGATGGATGGATGGATGGAGGTCAGTTCTTGGAACAAAACCTTTAGAAGGTGAGATTATTTTTCTAGCAGGACGTTTGAATGTACATTGTGCAAAATGTTGGAAGTCGCCATTTTAAGCCATTTTGTTTCAGTCTGTTGCACAAATTCCCATCAAAATCCATTCATTCAAGCCACCCCAACGGATGACCTTCTGTCAGACTTGTTTTAAATTCAGACTTACCGTGAACACAACCACTTGTTTTGACCAGTACCGGTACTTGCAACGATTTATACTTTTGATAAATCGTTGTCTGTGTTATTCTGGTTCTTAGATCCCCCTTGTCTCTGTTTTACCTTATACCAGTTCATTCTTGTAATTGTATCTACTATTTATTTCTTTGTCGTCATGGTTACCGGAGAAACCTCCTGCTGGTTTTTCCAGTGATCCTCATTTACCCTATGCCCTGTTTGTTCCCACTCTTGCCCGTTGATTCTAAGTCATGCTTTATGATATTTTAAAATTAGATTATTCATCTTCACTTTGCCTCCTGTGCCTGTTCTACATTGTGGAAAGCATCCATCATTGTCACCATCAAACGTTATTGGAGCTTGTTAGCATGGAATGAAGTTTAGCTCCAACGAGTTGCGTTCCCGACTCGTCTCACCTTTGGCGTATCTCGCACAAATCTCACTCTGCCTCCAAAACAGAGGAGAGGAACTCCTGTTTCTGTGCTGAAGTGGGGACAACATAATTAATGCAGACACACATGCCAAATCGGGACAAAGCCTCTAACGCGGCGGGCACGGACAACAAAAGGAGGCAGTGAAAAGTTTGTAATCTAGCTGAACGGAGCAAATCAGAGGTTACGCAGATCCTCTTCATCTTGTCCAAATCTGGCTCTGTCTATATCCGTTCCTGTCTCTTCCTGTCCGTCTTCTCTCTCTGTTCCCCTTTGTCAAGCAGCTCATTGTTCAGTCAGCTGAAAGCTATTTTCAAATGGCACAGCCAACTGCATCAATGGCAAGCTAAATCTTGAGCGCGCTGTGCTCATACGCACCGTTTGCTTCACTGAGCAAGAAATGACTGCGGATGTTCCGATTAACCACACATCTCCTCCAAAATGTCACATTGTGACGCCTCGGAAAGAAGCAATTTCAACTCCAACCAAACTACGAAGTCCCGCCAAACATAAAGAGGATGCATGTATGCTGAAGCAACGCTCACGTATTTGAGCGTACACACGCTGCTTCCCTTAAGCAAGTCACTTGTCTGCTCCAGTGAACTTGTTTAT
Source organism: Poeciliopsis gracilis (assembly GCA_911649635.1). Classification (NCBI taxonomy): domain Eukaryota; kingdom Metazoa; phylum Chordata; class Actinopteri; order Cyprinodontiformes; family Poeciliidae; genus Poeciliopsis; species Poeciliopsis gracilis. The sequence continues at coordinate 3,762,638 of CAJVRI010001363.1, forward strand.
TGTCCGTCAGGAAGGCGTCGTGACCGTGGGAAGACGCTGCCCAGAGGTTTCATGACGCCTGCGCTTAATCAGGACTCTGTGCATGCTCCGCTGAAATCACACATCTGCACACACTTCATTAAAAACCCCACAGCACAACTCTATTGTCTGACATTATAAACTTTTGCTGCTTTAGGTCAGGGAGGATTACCCAAATAAATTATTTCTATTAAATGTCTGAATGACAAGAAGAATTTTTGTTTGTTTATTTTATTTTATTTTTTTTAAATATTACATCATTGCTTGCTTCCAAATCGTGATGCAGCAACACCAGCACCAATAGTCAATTGGTGTTAGAACCGACAACCCCGATTGGCTAATGAGGATTTTGTATTACTTTCTTTTCATGCAGCAAAACTGCTGTAATTTGAGTTATTTGGGAAAGCCCAGGTTATGTTTCCACATACTTTGTAAGACACTCCTTACAAAGTGTCTTCCTCACAATATTACGTCATTGGTTTTGGAATATTTTTTTTTTCATGGTGGCAGACCTGTGGAGGTATTTCAAGGCAAGACTTCCGCTTCACCATGTGGCATCATGGGAAATCAAGGCAAACCAGCCGAAACGCCACAAAGAGAATCGTGGATATTTGCAAGTGTTGCTCATCTCAGGGTACAGCTTGGTGCCAACTTTATCTGCTCTTATTAGAGGCAGATATAAGCATCGTGAAAACATTAAAGACCAGACAAAAGCAGGCGACCAGCTGGTCGAAGCTGATTCGAGTTTCATTGTCCCGTGTGGTCTGAAAGTCCTGATTACAGCTCAGAAATTAAAATTGTCAAATTGAGTTTCTTCTTTTTTTTTGTGCGCTTTAATATGTATGTCCATTAACGTTGCAGTCAGAAATGATCAGAAAATAATCCTGATTTTAGTATATGACTATGTCCTGAACCTTCTGACTGCATCTAATCAGATTAGAGATTGCTAAATCGCGAAGAGGATAAGAGTAGAGAAAGAAGAGCCGTTGCCAGCAGACAGGAAACAGGAAGCAAGATGCATGCAGGTCGAAAGACTCTGATTCCTCACAATATTACTTCATTGCTTTCTTCCAAATCGTGATGCAGCAACACCAGCACCAATAGAGTCGATTGGCGCTAGAACCGACAACCCCGACTGGCTAGTGAGGGCCCCGGGAGACATTTTGTGTTGCTTTTCATCCATGAAAACAAAACAAACACAAACACAAATGGTCTTCATCGCTAAATGGCAATTAAAGTCGAGCAAAGCGTTCCTGGTTCAAGTTGCAGGGACACGTTGGGACATAATGCTTCTCACACCGTGTGGCTAAGTGTTGACAGTAAGTTTACATAATCCCAACGTTTACCCCGCCTACTTTAGGGTTTAAGGAGGATTTTCTATAATTAATTACGCATTTTTACGAGGACAGACCCCATAATCCGCTGAAACTGCCGTGCACACATTGTGGCTTTTGCAGTAATAGACGAGCAGGATCAAGAACTGAAGCTTTGTTATTCTAATGGACAGCAGCGCCATCCTGTGGCTGAAGAGGATAACAATTAACATTCTCTGTAGCTTTGGATTGAGACGTGAGACTCTTTTGTAATAATAAGGGTAAAAGTATTTATTTCAGTCAATTTTTTTTCCTTTTTTTTTTACAACTTTCTTGTTTCATTCTTGTACTTTAGACTTTTTGCAGAATCCTGCCTCTATCTCATAATGTCGCGTAGAATGTCATTTCTGTGTTCGGCTAAAACACAGAAACGAGTTATTCTTCTTCCAGGATAGACACCCCACCATTAAATGCAACTTCAGTTAAAAACTAACGAAAGTAATATCAATACTACTCAATATCCTCCCCCTTTTTTAACACAGCCTGAAAACAAAGATCTTTTAAAAGTCATACTATTTAGATTAAGCACCACAAACTGCCGCGCATTAAGTCTATAATATAACAAATGTACGTATAAAGCTACAGTATATTCTGTAATATTCTGCTCTCTGTTGCATTCAAGTGTAATCTTTGAATTATTTCTATTTTTGGTTTTTACTACAACACACCATTTGACTTATTATTACCGTAAGTACATCTACCTATTTATACAGCAATGGTATGAGCAAAAACATTTACATTCTAAGATAGTCAGTATATAGAAGTAACTGGCATCATTAATGAAATGCAGCGATTAATTGACCATCAGCAGGTGTGACTGAGTCAAGAAATCTAAAATGAGCTTTATAAGGGCTGCATGTTGTCAAAACGGAGAAAGGTTGGAAGACATCAGACGCCACGAATCAGGACAATAATCTTGAAAACAGCAGCCAACAAATCTACAGATTAAAAGAAAATATACCACTTGCTAAAATGTGGACTCCTTTTTGTTTACATGGCCCCCAATTTATTATGAAATGTCATCTCTGGACCCTTTGCAAGACAAACAGAAAACTGCAGAATCACCGGTCCTTACCATAATCACCGTCTATACCTGATTGGCAGCTTTGGTCATATTTATCACCAAATTTTCTTATCAATTAAAGCGTAATTTCCCCGAATTAACCGATTCAGTCGTGTCACATTATCCTGGAAACACTAGAATGCACACCGCTCGGCTATTTTCACTCACTGTGCTCAATATGAAACGCATTGATTGGCCTAATTGCTTTTTTTGTTTTGTTTTGTTTTGTTTTGTTTTTTTCAACAATGACGCTGAACGCACCGTGAGCCTCAGTGCCGCTCTCCGCTCTCTCCTCTCCATCCTTTTGTGTGTCCTGTCCAATCAGCGCGCAGACGCGGCTTGCCGCCCGCTAATTGGCTGGAAAGGAGGAAGATGCAGCGTCCAGAGAGGATACGCCGAGGACTTTTTTTTCTCCCCTTCTTCTTCTTTTTTTTTTTTTAAAGCGTCCTTATTGATGTGATTCCGGTCCGAAATGCCGTGACTGCTCGCGTTGCTTAGCGTGCGCAGTGCTGGGACTATTACCCCCCCCCCCCCTCCTCACCCCGACCCCACGGGGTATTTGATACTCACTGCTTCCAGCTTTTGCCTTTTGGTTTGTTTATTTGGATCCTTTGACGTGACGTCGGCCGCTCGCGCTCCGCGTCCTGGACTCACGTCCGACAAAAATGTAGCTCCGGGTCGTTCGCTGCGGTGGCTTTGTCTGTAAAAGGTAAGGCGCGTTTCAAAGCAGGCCGTGAAACGCCGTCAGAATCCTCTCCTTCGAGGTTCTGATTGGGATTTCATTGGCGACCTCCCACAAACATGGCCACTTCCGTCGTTGCAGCTGATTTGGAGTTGGGTTTTCAGCCTTGCGAGGCGTTTCATGATTCACGTTTCTCATCGTCTCACCTTCTTTCTCTTCCTTTTTGATATGTTGCATGCGGACTGTCGTGTCACAGGACGACATGAGGCAAGAGGAAAGAAAAACGATGTTGAAATGAAATAGATAACATGAAGAATAACTTTAAAAAATGAATAATAATAATAATAATAATAATTAATAATACATTTGCTTCTGATTTCATGCACGTCTTTCATGTGTCACCCAGCTTTGCATGTTGAGTTAAAATTTGTGTTTTAAGTCCTTCTGACACATTTATTGGATTTTGTTAGAGTTTATTGGACTCTAACCAGCCCTTCCTGTCCATGCACTGCAAAAACACCAAACCTGGAATATTCCCTACTCTACTGGCAATTGTTTTCCTTTATAACATGGAGGGGAAAATGTCTACTTTGTTATTGTTTTTAATCAATATTCAATGATTGTTGATTTAAAACAACCTCCCAACAGCTTGGTGAAAAGTTGCTTGTAAGTTAATACAGTAATACAACGTTTTTAGTTTTCCCACAGCGTCCAGTTTCTAAGAACGTATTCCTTCATGTTGGCAATGGGTGCCAAGTGAGTGGTTGTTGTCATGGGCAGGCAGCCTCTGCTGTTGGCCGCCCCTACGTGAACGTCTTCTAGACGGTTTTTATTTAGGGGTGTCAGAGTAAAAGGGCCTCATAATACAGTGAAGGCATGTCAGAATTGTCAGATTTTTTTTTGGTGAATCAAATTTTGAAAAAAATTGTCATTTCCTCTCGCTCTTCAAATCTAAGTTAACTTATGGTGGCTCAGAAACACACAGTTCATTTTTAAAGCATAATAATTAAAAAAAAAAAAAAAAAAAAAACAACCCTGAAATAATTTCACAAATTCCTGCTGTTTTGCTGCTTGAGTCAAACACTCCTGCGGTGCCCGTGTTGAAGATCCAGGCGGCCTTCTCGGTGTTCCAGGTGTTGCTGTCCGAACAATGCGCGAAAGATGTCTGACGTTGAGAGCACGTATGCGGACTTCATCGCCTCCGGCAGGACGGGCCGCCGGAACGCCCTGCACGACATCCTGCAGAGTCCCACCGACCCTGACGGGCGAGAGCTGCCCCTCACCCTGTCTCTGTCCCAGCTGCACATCAACGCTGGAGGAGGCGGTAAATTAATCCACTTTGTCTCTGTTTCAGTCTAGATCAGACAGACGGACGGACAGACAATAATGTTAAAGGGGCTTTATTACATATGCATATATATATATATAAACACTACTTTTCTGAGGTTTACACTATGTAATGTTATTCCCTTCATCAAAAAATAGATAATAAAAAAAAAATCCCTTGAGTGCTGCTTTGATTGTAATCTCCCGTAGCAACCATTCAGCTGTGCAAAACGCTTGGTCGGACCTAGTATTGCCTTCGAGGCACAGCTCCTCCTCGTACCTGCGGTTTCCAAGCTTCCGCTTCGCAGAGAGCCCCAGATCCCACCACTTCCTCACTCAGTTCCTTCAGACTAGCCGACGGCAATTAGCAGACACCTGGTGGAGCTGTGGAACAGCTGAGCTCATTGAACGAGCCACGTCTCAGAGCAACGCCAGAGAAAGCGCTGTTAAAATGTGATGACGTCCTAAAGATGGAGTTTCAGAAAGAGCAGGAGTTTCTTAAAGGGACAAAAGCTCAATTTGAAGACGTTAAATTGCAATGTAAAATTTGTTTTCAGTCGTATTTGACATATGTAGCTTTTTTTTAAAAAAAACCAAACAACAGTTGTTGACATCTTAAAATGGAAGACATGTAATACTGGCCCTAATACTGGGCCTTTAAAATTTTGTTGTTTTTAATTCAGCAGATTTAAAAAAAAAAAAAAATTGACAGTTAGTCCTTTTGATAAAAGAAAAAAATTAAAGTTTTTAAGGTAAGGGCCACGTATCAATGAATTGTTAGCCGATGGATGAACTCAGTCAACTTTAGATCACTTCATTGATGAATGAAGAGTGTGAACGTTCACTTTTTCCGCAGATGAAGAAGACGCAGAGGACAGCCACAGCTCCTCCGCCTCGGCCCAGCGAGACACAGAGGAGAGGAACAGCTAAGCTGCCACGTCCCCCCGCCAGCAGACGGAGCGCCGCGGGACAGATTAAAGTCTCCGTCGCAGTGGACCTGTTCGCTCGAAGCGGCCCGGCGGCTGGAGGCTAGGACCGTCGCCGTGGATACGCCTCCAAGCAGAGCCTTCGCCCCCGCTGAGACGTCGAGACGCGATCGCTCGGTGCTCCTTTGCAAAGTGGAACGACTGATGCTTTTCAGAGTGAGGAGCACACAAGTGGTAGCTTTTGGTTTTTGTTTTCTTTTCAAAAAACTAAATTTTGCTTTCAGTCTCTGTGGACCAACAACACACACACACACACACACAGGCTGAAGGACTAAAAGGACAGAGCAAGTGGAGCTCTGCAGTAGAGCAGTTTGTAGGACCACTGAGACATGCTGGTAGAACGGGTCACAGTGGGAGTAGCATGATTGTAGAAGCAGTGGTGCTGGTAGAGGCTGCATATCGCCATTTAGTGGTTTGTGCTTCCTGTTAGCCGACGTTAAAGCAGAGGGATGTCGACTCAGCTGCAGCCGAACTGAAACCCGGAGCTTTGGCGGTTCCATCCATGCCGAATCGTCTCCGCGGGGAACGAGGCGTTCCGGAAGAAGGGCGTCCTTCAAAATGCGTATCTTTATTTTTTACACGTTTACAGTAATAATGCAAGTATTATCACAGCCTTACATGAGTAGTTTGTCAGGTTCGGCAATGCGTTTATTCGGTTTTGTGTCGCGTTAGAAAAGACGAAAAGTCTTAGTGTTTTTTTTGTCAAATTTCAGAGAAGAATCAAGCTCATCGGTTCACATAAGCGTCAGAATCCCACTGCTTTCACGATCGCTTGAAGATAATATATCAAGGTTCAGTCTCATTTAATGAAAAAAAAAAAAAAGAGGAAAATCATAATAATAATACTGTAATAAAAAAAAAAACTTTTTCACAATTTATCCTGTCAACAAAAAATATATATTCTTTTTTTTTTTTTTTGCACAATCACTCCTATAGTGCACAGACTCACAAATACACTTTCAACTTTTGAAAAACGAATGAAGCCGCTGCTCCTGTGTTACTGACCAGAAATGAGACTCAGGGAAGTCATTTTGTGTGCTAGAAACATCCTAATCCACAAAAAGGGCTAATCTGTGACCTTTTAGGTGCTGACGGAAAGTTAATTATGCAACTATCTGTGGTTGTGGCTTCGCTGTTCGATGCATGTTCATTTGCTTCAAGAACCTATTGGTATTCTTAGTTCACGAAGCTAAAAACTGCTCATTGAAAGAGACAAAATGCCACTGTGGTGTGCAGATTGTGCTTCAGAGCATAAATGGATTTAGAGAGTTATTTTTGCTTCTTTACTCCACACTTGGATTTAATATTAAATCCCAGTGGGACCAGCTCTTCTTTTAGACTTCAACACCGACTGACTTCCGTTTCAACCCAAGGAGTCGCCCCCTGCTGGCAGTAAGGAAGAATGCGCTTTCAGGCCCATCTGTACTACTGCCATGTTAAATTAGAAACGTTACCACGATGTTCCTCTTTCATCCTTCGAGTCCTTCCTTTGCATCTTTTTATAGATTTTTGTTTTGTTTTGTTTTCTCTACCGACATGCACAACAAAAGTCACACATACCCAAACAGCGGCCATAAACAGAAACACTTCCTTCTTCCTAATAGGCAATAAAACACAATGTGATTTTTTTTTTTTCTTCTGACCTTTGAGCCGCAATTCACTTTATTTTCAGGGTGAGTAGTCATATGTACAGCGGTGTTTTTTTTTCCCTTTCGTTTCGATCCCACTGGTAGTTTATGTCCACTTGTTTCCTGGTCCAAAGAGCAACACGTTTAATTTTTATTATTCTAGAAGATGGGTGCAGATGACGTCAGCTGCAGTGGTGTCCTTCTTTTCTTCTTCTTCTTCTTTTTCTTCCTCTCATGAGCAAGCGCGGTGGCCCAAGACCGACAAACTACTCCCAAATGTAAATATGCAACAGTCAGCAGATCTTCCAGGAACACTAACTTGTGTGCGCGTTTGTGCGAATGTTTGGCTGAGTCGCATTCCTGCTCCTCTGTATAAAAATGTGATATCAGCTCATTATTTGTAGAAATCAACCTGCATGTGTCCTTCCACCCCCGCCCCTCCACACACACACACACACACACACACACACACACCACAGACACACACCACAGACACCCCTGCTTCACTACGGCTTCAACTCTGACTCCTTTGCCACGGCGATACTGTGGAGAGCAAACCCACTGCAGCTCTCATGTCGTTTGATTCGTGAGTCGTTTCCAGTTCTGCTCGTCGTGATTCCACATGTAGAGTATTTGCATGGTTTCCTCTTTCTGTCTGACTCTCTGTAAGTATATTTTCTATTTCCTATGTCAAACAAAGTTTAATAAACGATCAATGAAATAAAAAGAGGAGTTTGGGGGAGAAAGTTACTTGTGTTGTTGCAGTTCCACGGCTCGACCAGCAGGGGGGCGTTGAGGCAGAATCGATGATCAATATACAGTTCCTTGCAGAAATTCTCATTTTCACGCAGCGCCATGTTACACTGATACATTTCAATGGCTTTATTAGGTATTTTGACACAAATTGGTGGATAGTTATGAAGTGAAAGGGGGAAAAAAAAATTGATGTTTTTTTTTTTCACAACTGAAAATTTGAATGTTGCGGTGTGAAAAACCCCCAAAAGCCACAACACAGGGACTCTTGAGGACTGCAGTTATACACCGCTATCGACCCGTTTTCCCCGTTTGACTGTGATCTGCTTCTTTATTTAAGCTAGAGAGAGGCATGATGCTCCGTCTGCGCCTTGTCTGTTATGTTCCCTTTGATTTCTGCGTCTCGCAAAACTCTCAGTCCATCACATGAAGTTCAAACAGAACACGTTCAGGTTTTTCTTTGCACTAAAACATGGAAAAGTTTTAAGGGGGCTTAGAGGGGGTTGAATACTCCAGCAAGGCACCGAAGAGAAATACTCGTGAGGTTTTCAAAAAAGGTCCCATATTGACACGCGGCGTATAGGCGAATGGAATCTGTTGCTGCAGATCCTATGAGAAATGCAGCGTGTGTGTGTCAGTTGCTGATTATGCAAATAATCATTAGACAATTGTACCAGGAAGTTTGGGTAAGATAGAAAAAAAATCCCCAAGCAGCTCCCCTGAGTTCCTCATTCTGCCATCGCAGTCCACGACGGCCATGTGAGCCTCTTGTCGTGCCGCGCGCGTGTCAGTGTGAGTCAGCGCTCGGATGAGCAGGACGAAGTGCAGTTCTGAGGAACAGGGGGAAAAAACAAAGTTAAGGAACTTCTGCAGACTGGAAAATAACTTGGCCGCTCTACTTCACCAGGGATACGGAGGTAAGATCCGCTGCGTATTAAATGTGCCTAAAGTCAGTTTTGTCAAATTGAAGTTTTACTTCACTAGATGACTAGATGTGCTAATAGATGCCCAGTTTGCAAAAACTTGGCATCGGCCTTTTTCTTAAGGGTTTTTGAGTGAAACCTTGAGTCGCTCGTCTCCTGCATGTCGTCCCATCTCGCCCTGCCTTTCTCCTCGGGAGGGCTGCTATAAGCGGGAGCGGTGTGGCACACGGGAGCGTGAGCGCAGGCTCCACATCTCGACTCCCCGGTTTCCGGCTGTTTACCGCCTGTCATGTTAAAAATACAGCAGAGGCACTCAACCAGCAGCATGTAAAAAAAAAAAAAACAGCCAGACCCAGCTGCATGTCTCCCTTCGATTTCAAATGCTGTCATTTTCTGTCTTTTTTTTTTTTTTTTGCCCACTGCGGTTTTGGTTTCTGGTTCCTTTTAATCTTTCTGTCTCTCCTCTATTTGAACATTTCCCCCCCCCTCCCTTGTTCTCTTGTTCAAACACTGAGCTCTGCAAACTTCCATTTGAATATTTCAATGACTTCAGTGGACACAAGTCTCGCTCCAGGAAGAACAATGATTCTTTTGAGGTTGTCAAGAAAAGAAGAAGAATGAAAAAACTTAAAGCACTTGTTTGATTTTTTTGAATAGACCGGCAGCGAGTTTTGCACAAATACTTGTGGATTTGAAGGAAAGATCTGGAAATGTTACAGTCATCTTAAAAGACGGACTTATCAGTCACTTGTTGCTCTGGCCGGGTCAAAGATTTACCGGGTCAGGTGTTTGAGTTTATTACTACACTGAAAAACTGCAAGTGAAACTTCATTTAAATGTTAGGTTTTTGTTTTTTTTTTTGTTTAAAATCACAATAATTTCATTTGTAAGCTTAATACTGTTCTTGTCAATGTGCTTGAATATTATTATTATTATTTTTTTTAGTTTAAAAAAATAAAATAAAAACCAGTTTGGAGATTTAACGTGCCGAGTTTACTTCAACGTAGTCTAGTGTTTGCAGGTATTTGGTGATTGAAAGCAGCCAAACGTGCTCTGACAACCTAATTGATCAAAGTTTCATAGGTTTCTTAAAAATGTTAATTAGATGAAAGACGAGCATTTAAAATCTTGAACGACAAGACTAGATTTGCCTCCTGTGTAGAGTAGGAACAATGAGGCAGACGCACCGTTTACTTTGCTGCTTGTAAATATAAATCAGTCACATAAATGACGACCTTCGCCAAATATTGCTGATAGATATGAATTAAACACGGGGGAGGGGGGGACTTTTTTATCTTGGAAAAAATATGCATGCCAACATAATCTCTGATGTCACACATTAAAGAAACTCTTCTGTGCAGTTTTTTGTTTTTTTTTCGATGCCTCATCCCAAAATGTTTTGGGGTGAAGGGCCCCCCTTCCAAAGTATTCTAGATGCACCCCTGGAAATGTTTCTGTGACTCCAGCTTCAGCTGTAGAGACTGCGGCGCACAAAACAAATCGACTAACGTGACATTGGTGAAGAAGGTGCGACGTTTTTAACGTTAATCATTGATAAGGCATGAAAAGACGCTTCTTTGTGCTGAACCGCAGATACAGAAAGTGACTAAAGGCGATTTACACGGACAACTGAGAAACGCAGTTGAAGAAAATTAAAGACAAGAACTACACCAAAGTAGTAACATTAACACTGAAGCATCAGGCTGACTGCATTGTTTTATGACTGGGGTCAAATTGGAGTGAATTAAACTGACTATGAATGAGGGATGAATCGATTGAGTCGCCTCTTGGCTTCTGTCCGATGACCGATTTCTTTTAAAAAGCCAGATTTTTATTTTTATTTTTTTAAATAACTGACACTGTCATGCGTTAAGAGGTCATGACCAAAATGTTTCAATCTTATCTCGTTGGAAAAAAATTGAACAATATCCATAAAGTTGATTTAACTGCATGTGAAATAATGAAATAATGAAAATAATGAAATAAAGCCTTCAGATCTGGATGAAAAGTCTGCACTCGATGTCCAAATTGCTAACTTAACATTTTCTACATTGACTACTGAGCCTCTTACCAAAAACAAAGTGCACAGCTTTGTGCGCTTTGCTTCCACAGAACAATCACAGCGTTTGCGTTCAGCCGAGGACAAAGCGGCGCGACAACTTGAGTGTTAGGCGTCTTTGCAGAAGCCTGAGACAAAATGTCCAAATGCAGCTGCTTTGTGGCACACAGATGTGACGTGGTGGCCGGGTGTGTAAGTCAAACCACACTCACAGTTGATCTGCAAAGGTTTTCAGACCTTTGCAGACACAGACGAGATCGGTGGATCCGAGCGGTGTCACATGTGAGTATATCACCTCAAATTGAGGAAATAATAGGGATTGATTGATTGATTGGTACACTCCAACTTTAAATCTCTATCAGGGGTTCAGATTGGCTATCTACTGTGAAATGCTGTGGACTGCATAACAATAAATTGATTGTATTTTTGGAAAGAGAGGAATGGAAGGATTTCTTGTAAGACAGTGGACAATAATATCAGACCCATCAAATTGTGAATGACACTGGAACGGTGACTGTCGTGCTCTAATATCGTACGGCGAGGCAGGAGTACAAAACAACAGACATATTTATGGTGAGCAACTCCATAATCTGAGGTAATGGGGAAAATATAGAGGCGCAAAAAGGGAGTCTTGAGGCACCCCGTGTTTCATTTTGTTGTTGTTGTTGTTATGGGAATTTATAGTTGCTGGACGACACAAAAAGTCGGCTAAGTAACGCCTGAACCAGTCATCAGTCACTGTGTTAGGACCTGCTGTGCCAAACACAGTAACTGAGATCCAATGGCACCAGGAGAGACTGAAAACAATGTAGTGGCGCAGTCAGAAACGCAGCCGTAACATACACACTGCAGAATATTTTTGATCAAATATGAGTGAATTTGTTCAACCTTTGCCATAACAAAGTTATTACACTTGACTGAAGAAGTTTTTTGTTTTGTTTTTTTTACTCCAATCCACTTCTCCGGTTTTTTGGGGGGGGGTTGCAAGAAATGTACATAGAAACGTAAAAAATGTTGCTTTATGTGATTTTCAAAGTGTTTGTATTTTGTTGCTGCTTGCACCAAAACATTTCAAGTGTAACCTATGCTTAGGTGCAACATTCAACGACGCTAAATTGCTCCATACTTATGGCTGTCATCAGGTTCGCTTTGTTAGGCCGGAAGACGTAACAACGTTTTAATTGCAGAGGAACAAAAAAAACAACAGCAAACAAAACATAAAGAGCAAGGCTGAATGAATCGCACAAGGAGAAGAACAAGTGCAACAATAATCATATTTCTACATTATAGTAAATGGGCTTAAATGATGTTGCGCTTTTGTAGTCATAGCGACTCAAAGCGATTTGCACTAAAGCCACATTCGGCTCTAGTGCAAATCGAGCCGAATTGCATTAATAATTGCACTCACACTCACACACACACACACACACACACACACACACACACACACACACACACACACACACACACACACACACACACACACACGCCTTTCTTTACCAAAGAACATCAACATGAGAGAAGCTGGAATCAAACCCACAACTTTGGGACTGCTCTACAGTCGCTCCATGTACAAATTCACCAACTGCTTTGTGGAAGTAGCCCCGGTCATAAATATTTTTATATTGCCACGTCTCATTTTCTGCTTTCGCAAGCTAAAAAGCACTGTGTAATATTTAAAATTTGACACTCGATGTATTTAAACGTTCCTCTATTTCTGGTCGTAGTTGCACACATTCATCGTAAACGTCCATTCTCCGACGACTTTAATCACTTTTTGTAGCGCTTCTGTCTCAGGGCACCAACTAACCGTTGATCAAATGATTTGGAGGTAGTTTTTCTCCGTCTTTACTGAATATTGAAAAATGACAACTCAGCATGATGCTCCCATCGCCATGCTTGATAACTGGCACAGCGGTTTTGGCTTTCGCAGCCTTAAAGCGACTCCTCCAAATATTCCCGATGTGACGATGGTGAAATAACTCATCTGACCGATAACATGGTGGCTTTTTTTTCTTTTGTTTTCCCTCTCGTTACTTTTGCTTTCTCGCACAGTGTTGCACTGATCAGTTCATGCAGCACGCTTTACTGATGAGACTTTTTCTCGCAGTGACCACTGTACTTTCTGCTATCAGGTTTTCGTAAGGGTTTTCCATTAGTGCTAACATTTTATTACTTTTATTTATTTATCTTAATATTTGTGAGACATCTGGAGTTTTTTTTGTCTTTTTCTTAGGATAAAAATGCACCATAAACTTATGTACAAAATGCAAAAGCAAAGCAGGCCAAATGCTTTCTACCGCTTTCATCCCCTCTAAGATATAAAAGAGTCTCTTTGCAGTGCTTTGGTCTATTTGGATTATTTTCACCATTACAACCGTCGTTTCATTTCAACCTGGGTCTGCTGCGTTTCCCTCACCGCCTTCCACACCGCACTTCATGACAGACGGACCCGACCACAGGAACTACGGTGAGGCACGCAACCATCGTAACGACATGGACCCAGCAGATCAGCTCCACACCAGCGCTCTTCCCATTGGCGACTCTTACCTGGACTCTCTTTCCGAATCCGATTACTTCCCTGTCGTTCACCCTAACCCTTTCACCAAGAATCAACCGGCCATATTGGAATTGGTCTTGGAGCTCTACGACTCATTTGCCGCTGCAGCCACCTCTCCAGCCTCCGCCCCCGCCTTCACTCCAGCAACCGTCCCCATGGTGATGGGGTTCCAGGTGGCCCGTTAGGCACCTGGCTAAGGTTGGTGGCGTGGTCCGCCCCAGTTAGTGGGTCCCCAGCCCTTATAAGTGGGTTTACTGCCCCAGTTAAATGGCTTACTGCCCCAGTTAAATGGCTTACTGCCCCAGTTAGTGGGTGTTTTCATAGTGCCTCCTCCAAGTCTCCGAGTGCTCCCCTCTAGACTACTCACCCTCCTTCCGGCGCCCCTCCACCCACCCTGATTGTGTTTTTGTTTTGTTCTTGGACAATTTCTGGTAGCCTCCCTTGGGGGGCGGGGAGGGAACAAGCGTCGTATCTGTTCATGCTGTGTCCATCGTTTCACCAGTTGCTACCACCGTTGAGCTCTAGCTTCCGCTCAGCGGTGCTGCCTGGCTGTTGGACTATTGTTTGGATTGTGCTTTGGACCACTTGGATTATTTCCGCTATTTAAACCATCATTTAATTTCAACGTGGGTCTGCTGCCTTCCACACCGCACCGCATGACAATATATACGAGTGGTTCGAATTGTTCCTCCAATGTCAAAATAGAAACTCATAAATGAAAATAATGAATATGTTATTCATATTCATAGATAGGAGATGTATGTAAATCTCCTAACAGAGCTGCATTGATGATTTCTTTTGGCTGTTGATATGTTTCCTTCTTCTTCTTTTTTTCCCCCCCCAAACTGGTTTCCTGGACTCTAAACGGCATCCTTTGACCTTGACGACCTGTTTAAAATCTGGTTGCTGTTTTCCTGGATAGGAGCAGAAATTGTTTTTCTGTTCCCATTTTCTAAAATTATTATTATTATTACTACTATTAATATTACCGCCTATATTTTTTCTGACTTCTGTTTTTGTAATGCATAGATTTTGTTTTGCTCTCCGGAAGCGTTAGGCTTTTTTTTTTTTTCTTCCCATCTTGCCGTTTGGTATACTCTGTTAATAATTCAACAAGACTGCACAGATTTTTGCAGTAACGTCCCTTCTCTCTCCTGAAGAAGCTTCGCCTCGATTTAATATTTACTCAGTTGTCGACGCGCTTATCTCGTTTCCTTATGGCCACAGGATATTTGCCGCCGTAAATAATTCTCTCTACGCCGTGATAACCCATCATGGCCTGCGCAAAAAAAAAATCGCCACGTCGCTGCTGCAAGTGGTGGCATGTTCCTTCCTTCTGACTCTCGTGACAGAACGTGTAATCCTGACATTCACTAATTCTAAGTGAACGCTAGAATTAGTTGTGTCCATATATACTTCTACTTTATAGTACAAGTAGCCAATTAGTCACTGCATCTGCAATGCTGAAAGGTGCGGTCAGTGCTAGTAAGTCAGAACAGGAAGCTGTTTTTTTTTTTTTTGTTGCTGATTTTTTTTTTTTTTGATACTTGTGGTATGCTTTTGAGGTTGCATGTACCTTTGTGTCCACGCCAGAGTAACTATAGCGACGCGTGTGGCAAGTTGCGGCTATGTCGCCGATCAGAAGCCACGTCGATGAAACTAGGGCAGTGAAATCTGCTCCAATAAATCTGTCATTGCTCTGAAATGATTCGAGTGGCCAAGTCCAGACAAGAATAGGAATATTGTTTTGTGTTTAGGCTCAAACTATTTGACTCAAGTGTTCATCTTTAGACAGAACTAATGAGTCATCGTTTTCTCTTGGCCAACGCTCTGTAATCCTGCTGTGTACCGAGCAGGATCCGACTCGCACTGGACGAGCACCGCTGATTGAAGCTGAGCAGAATATAGTTTGATTTGATTTGCAATTGGTCTGAAAAGAGCCGATCCGAAGCGTACACTTTTGGCTCGGATTTTCACCGCAAGGTTTTGCAAGATAAATGTTTTAAGGAAACATTTATCTTGATGAGGGGAAAAAAAAAGGGCACATCTGCTTTGAAGTGGAAACGTAGAAACGTCTGGCGTTCGACTCGGTCAAATTCTTGGAAAGGTCGCCAAACCCCTGCTCGTAATTTTCTTTCACTGGTTTTGAATTTTGCCTAAAATTCGCAATGTTTTTGACTTACAGCTCAGCCTCTTTGCTGAAAGCCATCAGAATACAAGCAGATTTCAACTAACGAGTGAAAACAAAGCGGACAATGAGGAAAAGCACAGACAAAGTCATGCAACCTCACCAAATATCCTGCATGCGAGACGGCAGAATCTGTCTTGATAAAATAGTAGAAGACAAACCACACTAAAGAAAGAGAAAAAGCACATTACTATGCTTCATAAAACACATCTGCATCTTAATGCTGACCACTCATGGTGCCTGGTGCATAACGCAGAACTTCAGCAGAAGTTTTAAGTGTCGCAAGTTCCTCTCAACTCTTTTTTTTAATGCTATTTATATTCATTTTGTAACTTTTGTCAGAAAAATGTGGCAATTGATTTTGGCTGCGTGCGTCCGGGGCGCTGACCTCAGCACGCCGACCCATACTTAGGTTGTTTTGAGGAGCTATTAGAAATAATTGAGACTAAATGACAAAGAGAGGCCCGGCTGTTATCGAGCCCTGTACGCTCACAACCTTGTTAAAATGTCGGCTGTTTTGGGAGTTTTTCTTTTTTCACATAAATGTAAGATTATTAGAAATTGTTCCAGAACTTTCTTTTCCACCTTTTAAAGGTGTATATCCTGTAGAAATCAGTTGCAAAATACATAAAATAGCAGAGGGAAAATGCAAAAAACATCAAAGTTGTAACAACCTGGTTAAGAAAGTTCAATAGCCATTTAACTAAACCTTTAGTGTAAAATATAAAAAAAAAAAGTGGGAGTTTGTCAGCAGGTCATATTGTCATTTGTTTCTTTTTTTCTATTAGTTAAAAAGCACAGAGGTGGGAAACGTCTCAGTGGTTTGCATTTTTCCTTCTCGCGTCCCACTGGCACAAACACGTCAAACCGGTTTCAGTAACGGCTCTGAATATTCCAGCATCAAGTTATTTATTTGGCATCCCGCTCTCTGCCTTTCGCTCGTGCACCAAACAGGCAACAAACAGGAAAAGCAGATCTACAAATTATAATGATTTTACAGTGAAGCTCTGGTCTGTGTCCCATTTTAAACTTCAGATCAGTTGCTCTTCCTGCTTTCACGTGTGCGGTGTGGGTGTAAAAAACGTCTGTCACATTTGCTTCTTTGTGCTTCATTTGCGCCGCGTGTCCCGTCAATAATTTGGTCTGATTATGTGTTAGGGTTTCCACCTGCATCAGCACAGGAAGTGCTGTAATACGGAGTATTATTGCTGCCATTTCTGACCAGGCTGTCAGGTTCTCTCTTTTTTTTTTTATTGGTTCATCAAAATCCACCAATCCAACAACGACCAACGATCAACGTTCTGTTGACCTTTTTTTGTTTATTTTACAAAGGGCTTGTATAATTTCATTTTAGTTTTTTTTTCCCATTTGACTAAAGCAGGAGTTCGCCGAGTGATGCAAATGTTACACGACCTTATAATTTTCAGAAATATACATAGAAAGAAACGTGTCGTAGTCGAGTAAAAGAAAAAAAAAGCCATTTTATTTCAGTTTATAGGTTTTAAAAAGAAGAAGAAGAAAAAACTTTACCCAAGAGAGCATGAACACAATTTCTTCCTCGGGATGTTGATAACTTCCAACCCAGTAACCAGAAAAATAAATTTAAAATGAAGTATTACTGACCACTTTGGTGTCATTCTGGTGTAAAAAAAATTCAATTGTTGCCTGCAAACAAATGATAAACTCCTGAAATGTGCATTTGTTGTTATATTTTTATTCATTTTTAGCCAATAGTGTTATGATCCATTCTGGGAGATTAAAAGAGACACTTACGGTTGCTAAACGAACCAAAAGACACACAGCATGTGTCCAACGAAGTGATGGAACGAAAACAAAAAGACAGACTGAGTAAAATAAACAGAATCTTTTCAAAGATTATCACACAAAACGTCAACAGATTTCTTGCTGTGGCTAAATGTGGTAAACATTTCCGTTTGATTATTAGGTCTACTCTTAATCATGAAGGCAGTTTCAATGTGAAAGTCAGTCTGTGATTTATACAGTTTCCACAGCTGGGAAACAAGTGGCGGTCATAAAAGTCTTTATGGCCTTTACGGCCGTGTAGTTCAGGGAAGTCAGAAAATACAACGCGGCAATTTCTGTGGCGATGATAAGCTTAAAGAAAAGGAGGAACCGTGTGACACAAGTAATAAAATTTTCCAAACAATTAATTATGAAGCGGCTTATACAAGAACTGCAAAAGCAGGTCGCGCAAAGGTCGCAACGATGCTTTCGGGCATCTGGAGTAAAAATAAGCTCTGAATCATCCACTTCTCATCACCTCTGACCAGTTTCCTGCAAAGCACTCACACCGCCAACCTGCCACGGATGCAATAGTTTGACGTTTTGCTGAGGCGCACGACTCGACTCGTTCTTGTCGACTTGAGCTGTGGGTCTCTGCAGCTCCTCCAGAGTTTCCAGAGTTGAATGGGAATCGTGATGTTATTTCAGGAGGAATTAAGGCTGTAAAGAGCCTCGTGTCATGACCTCTAATGCGGCCCTGCATGAGAATCTCTACTCCCTTTTACAGTTTTTTTTTTATTATTTTATTTTATTTGGAGAGCTTGTTTTGTCTGAGCAGCCGTTCAGTTTAACAGACTTTTTTTTTTCCCTCACTTCCCCCCCAGCCTCTCGACCCCAGCAGGCGGGATGGGCTGTCTGAAGTCCACGCTGAGCGGCGGCCTGGCGAGCGGTGTGCAGAGCAAAATCAGACAGCAGGCCGAGAAACCCGAGTCGGCGCACTACGTCAGAGACCCCACCGTCAGCACCAACAAAGTGAGTGGAAAGGAAAACGGAGCCCAACAGGAATCCCTGCCGGGCTCTGAACCCGAACAGATGTGCCACAACCGCGGCTCAGACGGTCAAAGAAACGTTCACGCTCGCGGAAAAGTGCTAAATCTCTGTTCTAAACTAAGAAAGTTTCCACCGTTTTGCAATAAGATGACTACATTTTTCCCCAAGTGGTCAGAACTTCCCGTTCTCGAATGATGATGATGATGATGATGATGATGATGATGATGATGATGATTCTCTGGAAATATGAAGTGAACACATTCTGAATGTGTGCAACAGCTGTGTTAAAAAAAATAAAAAATACAATTCAAAATCTCATGTTATGCTTTTCTTTTCAGAGTAACTCCCTGCTGCCGGGTCAAGTGTTCCAGCAAATGCAAGGTATCCCTCTTTTTTTCTTCCCCCCTTCCTTTGATATCTGGACGAACATAAAGTGAAGTCTGACAGCGACGTAGCGAGGAAAAAGAAAAACGACAAAAAAACAACATAACCAGAATAGCATTGAAAAGTCTGCATTCTTCAGTGATGGAGAATATCACAGCAAATATTTAAACCTTTGGAAATTTTCACTCTGTACCACAATCACCTTCCCATTTGATTCGTTTTCTAGTTTAGTCCCGTCACGCAAGATGAAATCTTAAGGGGGAAAAAAAGTTTTTTCTCAAATTCCTCGATTTCGGTTTAGCAACCTCAGCATTTTAACGACCTGGTGGATGTGAATATCAGCAGAAACATGCAAAAAGCCGGTCAGAAATCCCGATTGCTGTAAATCCACCAAATATTTTTCTATTGACTATTGAGAGAAGATCTAAATAGTTGCCATTCATTTATTCAAATGCAAATGAAAACAGGTCAGTTTGTCATAATTAATACTTCCTATTGTTTTGATCCTGTTCGAACCTGCTCTAAAACCGCTGTGTGCTACTGAGGGACTCACTTATATTTTGTCGCATGGTGTTTAAAAATGTCAACTTTTGTGTTTTGTGTTTTTTTTTTTTTCTGCTTTAGAGACACAAGCAACTTTCAAAGTGGTGATTGCTCTTTATCCTTACGAGGCGTTGCATCGAGAAGATTTAGGATTCAAGAAAGGAGAGAAGATGAAAATCCTGGAAGAGTAAGTGGGCTTGGACTGATGCAGCTCATGAAACCGGTTCTCGGTATTTCTACATTCTGTCATGGGGCGATGAAAGTCGGAGTGACCACGAGGTCCGAGTCCTTCTGTCTTTAGATATTTGGAAAGACTCTCCGTTGAGCGGTTCTGCGACTTAGCTTTTGACCGGAGGGCTTACAGAACGATCACTCTTAACCCTAACGAAGTTTTACATCTTGTTCCTGAACAAATAAGTCTAGATAAACAACAGTGGAAATATTCAGAATGGAAATAATGCTTCTCCTACTCTCCAAATCCATGACTGTGAGTTGAACTGGTTTGTCTAAAGGTGCATTCAGACCAACCCGGGATTAGAGTCCCGAATCACACTCTAATCCGTTTGTCTAGAAAGTCTTGAGTTTTTGAGGAGGTCTGAATGCAAATTTGAAAAGGGACTTAAAAACCGAACTCTGATCTGCCTAAAAACCTCGGTCTCGGCCCGGTTGAAGTGGACTCTGAAACAGTAGAAAACCTGTCTGAATGCAACCGGACTAGAGGCAGTTTCAAAAGCAGGGAGTTGGCAACACATCAATACATTACTCTCTGCTCTGCGGGTTAAACGAAGATGTCGTGTCGGTCGTCATATGAATAAGAAATCCTACAACCGCTAAAATCTGACACTCTTCCATTTTTGTTTGCTTTTTGTGAAGAAGAAAGTTGCGCTCGCCTTCTTGGGAGGTTTTGTGTCGATTCCTTCAGTAGTTCTTGGTGCAGCGCCCCCCACAGGCGTCAGGGGGAAACAGGTTTCTCAGTTAGTTTTAGTCGTTTGACACAGTCTGGTGTGAATGCGAAGCGGAGTTCTGAAAAGGTAGCAAATGTTGCAGTTTTAGTCCCCGATAGAACCGAGTCTACCGGACTATCCGGTCTGAATGCACCCTAAAAAGCCTCCAGCTGTGATGGTGCACTTCACCTCGATCTCCAGGAAATGGATGGAGTCCAGCGATTGTATTGTGAACAGCGCCTGAGAGCGTCCGCAAAAATAATAGGAAACCTTTTTTTTTTTTTTAGTGCTTTGGGTGAAGTGGGAAAAAGACAAACCTCTTCCAAACTGTGCAAGCTTGGTTGAACCGAATCATCATTTTTGGGCGTAATATCGTCAGAAAAACGTGTTGCGGCATAAACGTAAGGGAATGTTTTCCCTGTTTGCTTTCAGACATGGTGACTGGTGGAAAGCGAAGTCTCTAACGTCCAACAAAGAAGGATTCATCCCGTCCAATTACGTTGCCCAAGTTGATACCATGGAAACGGAAGAGTGAGTATGACGTTGGGTGAACGTGTTTCAGCTTTGCACGTTGCTGCATTGTGAAACCTCCTGCATTGCACTGCAATAAATGAATGAATTAAATCAAATCACCCTGAAATCATTGCAGGTGGTTTTTCAAAGACATCACAAGGAAGGATGCAGAGAGGCAGCTGCTGGCTCCCGCAAACAAACCAGGCTCTTATCTTATCAGGGAAAGCGAGACATCCAAAGGTACCAAACACTTTTCCCACAAGATTCCTTCACAATTCGGCATCTGGGACTCAGCGTGAGACTTGTCCCCCCTCTTCCCCCTCCCACACAGGCAACTTCTCCTTGTCAGTCAGAGACGTGGATGCCCAGGGCATGGATTCGGTGAAACATTATAAAATCAGGACGCTGGACAACGGCGGCTTCTACGTCTCTCCCAAAATTTCCTTCCCGGACATCAGCAGCATGATCAAACATTACCACAGTGAGTATGAGCAGAAGGGGGAAGAGCTGGAAATCACGGCGGAGCGTGAGGTCACGGCTTGTTGACTCAGACCTGGGTAAACTCGCTAATTCCCACCACAAGACTAGAAAATACTGGAAAAGATTTGGGAATATTTTTAGAGCGACGGCCAGAGGGAAGCAAACGGTAACGAGCATTTTGAAATGCTGCAGGATTGTAAATCCTCTTTGTGACAAATTTATTGGTAAATGTTGTTCCTCAGCTGCTTATCGTCACAAGTAAAGATTTCATATTTAATGCTCCCTCATTTGTTGTTATATCTAGATTAGACTAAATGCTTTTGTGCCGATTTGGGTGCATCTCAGTTTAAAAGGAGGAAATTACATCATATGACACGTTCAAAAGACAAAAAAAAAAGAAAAAAAATATGTGCTGAAAATGTATTTTCCCCTTTCCAGATTTCTGAGGATATTGTTTGCTTGTCTTTGTTTCCTGGAAAAGACGTAACTTTCTAAACAGCCAAACTTATTTTACTTTCAGTTTTTACGCTTTCCGAGACCGATGAGTCTTTAGCCTCTGTTGTGCAGCGCTTTGTGTTAAAGAGTGGGATGTCGAGGTCAAAATTAAAAACCTGATCATCACAAGAAAACACACACACACACACACACACACACACACACACACACACACACACACACACACACACACACACACACACCAATAAGTGCCTTTGTGCCTCTCAGCCAGGTCCGATGGTCTGTGCCGCAAACTTGAGCGTCCGTGTGTGAAACCCAAAGCCCAGCGGCCGTGGGACAAGGACGCCTGGGAGATTTCCAAAGACTCGATAAAGTTTGTGAAGAAACTGGGAGCTGGGCAGTTTGGAGAAGTGTGGATGGGTAAGAAAGAAGCAGAATCACACCTATTTATTTCTCTTGAACCTTTTTTTTAAGGTGTTCTTGGTTGAACTGAATCTCAAACTGCAGTCCAGCAAAGGGCCTTCGCTGCGCAGCAGGCAAAGCTGTGGCTTAGATTCTGTGGCCGACTGCAATTCTTGACCCCTTAGAGTACTTCCTATTGTGACGCTCGTGTGTCTAAATAAGCCTGAGAACTAACCAGCTCACCCCTGAAGGGCATTTCGTGCTGTGCCTTTAAATAGACTTCTGCTTTGTGTCAGAGAAACATTTCACTAAATTGTCTCGCTGCAAAAAAGCTTCAGAGTCCAAAATCTCCTATATTACAGTTTTTATCTTGAAAAGAGAAATGGCTATGAATGTAACATCTTCACTGTTACACCTGAATCATTTGATCATCTACAGAAATAAGTCTATGTGTTTCGGAGGTGAACCTGTTATCATAGAGGGGGAAAAAAACCTCAAAGACGTAATTGCATTGGAAGCTGAGAGACTGTTAGAGCGGTCCAGTATAATGTTTGAAAGATCTGCAGTATGATCGAAATTTTCGGAGTACGGATTACGAGCAAACCTTTCTGTTTCCCTTCTGAAAGTTGGGCAACCAGAACAGCTAAGCATTTTGACTTCGATGCATTTCTGTTCCGATCTGAGACGCGTTTCACTAAGTTCCCTGACGTTTCTTCAGAACACCGGTGACTTAACGTTTGCGAATGTTTGAGGGAATAAATGGAACCTCAGTTGGATTTTGTTAGTCAAGCTGACAAGCGCTCGGCTGTAGGTCAACATGGCTACAGGTTACCTACTCAGAGACTGAACGTGAGGTCAACTTGTTATATAAATTTCTTCGTCTGAAAATGCTTGTCTTTCATCTGTTTTAAAAGAAAATGAAGTATGCTTTGCACTTCACCTTCATTCTAAATTGAAGTTTTCAACTATTTCAACAATATGTACTGAATGTGGAACAAGTTTGCCTCATCCGAGTCATTTGTGTCATTTTGCCGCATTAAAACCACAACAAAACCAAATGAACTAAGTCTCATTTCAACGGATCTGTAACAATATTCTCTATTCCCCGTCTCCTGTTTCCACGCTGTGTGTGGCATCAGCTTACTACAACAACTCAACCAAAGTGGCCGTGAAGACCCTGAAGCCCGGCACCATGACCGTGGAAGCGTTCATGGAAGAAGCCAACGTGATGAAGACGCTGCACCACGACAGACTGGTGCGGCTCTACGCCGTCGTCACCAAGGTCGAGCCCATCTACATCATCACCGAGTTCATGGCAAACGGTACCGAGGCGCGCTTTGTCACTTAACCTTCCGCGGACGTGATGTCGTCAATGAAACAGACATTTATACATCTTAGACTGCATGCACCGGGTTACTTGAGATGGTCCACTAACGACAGATATCTGCTTGTGTTAACGGTAAAAATAGGCTTGCCGTTACGCTCTCATACCCACCGCTAAACACTTTGTGTTGTTGTTTCTGTTCTGCCGGTGCTTAGGAAGTCTCCTGGACTTTTTAAAGAGTGACGCAGGAAGCAGACTGAAACTACCAAAGCTCATAGATTTCTCAGCCCAGGTAAGATTATTTTTGTAGTTCAAATCAGTCCTACTGTTGCTTTCTAAAGCGCAACACAAGCTATCAGTTGTTTAATTTAGCTGGGCTATCTGCACCGGGAGCCGGCCTTCAATCTGTGGTCGTTAGTCATCCGAAAACGGTTATTTGAAAGTGCAATGACTAGTTCTCCTTTGGTTTTGCACACCTGGGTTTTAATGCTGTTTGCGACCACAGAGCAAGAATAGCACAGCGCTGTTTCCTCCAGCTGACCAAGGAAAAACTCAGTCATTCAGAAACTCTCTCATGCACGTCATCACCTCAACTTAAAACCATAGAAACTGTATAAGGAAACGTTTTTGTTCTTTTTGGGGTTTTTTAATCCGTCTAAAAATCTTTGTATACCTTAATATTAGACTCCAGCTACAAAGCTTCTGTAAATGTGTACAGCAATATTTACGTCAAGCCAATTTACAGACAATAGTTTGTGTTGAAGACTCAATATGATAAAGGCATAAATGCCAGGATAGCTACAATTTTAGCCATACCTTGAATCGACTTGCCGCCATACAAATGAACTTGACCGCAAAGATACTTCAGCTACAAAACTACCAGAGCAACTAACAGGGTTTACACAGAAATTCTAGACTTGAATTTACTACCTTTTAGCTGCAGTATTTTTTTACGACCAACACAAAATTGAGCCGCAGAACTTACTGCTAATTTAGTGACCAGGCTAACTCATAAGTCGTCACCCGAACATAAAATTACGTTTCCGACGTACACCTTTCCCCGCCTGCAGCAAATCTGTCACGATCGTCGAACACAAACACACTTGTTTCCCGTTGGGTTTCAGATTGCAGAGGGCATGGCCTACATAGAGAAGAAGAATTACATTCACAGAGACCTGAGGGCCGCTAACGTGCTCGTGTCCGAGAGCCTGCTCTGCAAAATAGCCGACTTTGGCTTGGCGAGGGTCATAGAGGACAACGAGTACTCCGCACGGGAAGGTAAGCCTTGTGTGGGAAGGAGCGGATGAGCGCGCCTTCCAGCTTCTCCGTTGTGCAAGATGCTTTTTTTTTTTTCTTGTCACACATTAGCCGTTTCCTTTACTCCCTGTGATAGACTGAAGCAAAAAGAAAAAAAAGAAAAAAAGAAAAAGAAAGCCCCCCTTTTCCTGGAAAGGGTTATTGTGTTGGGCAACAGGAAAGACGCCTTTTGTTTCGTTTTGCAGATAATGTGCCTTTTAGACTCTTGTATTAAAGAGACACAAGACATTTATGTCTTGAGCTTTTATTTATTTATTTATTTTTCCCCGTTAGTGTAGAGAACTGGGGACACATGTTCAGGCACTTCAGAAATCAGTCATTTTCCTTTTTTTTTAAATATATTTTTACAGTAAATTATATGAATACATTTTAAAGAAAAACAGATTTTTTTTTTCCCCACTAATTTAAACAAAACATCTTAACACTATCATGCGAGAAAATCTGGATCAACATACTAACGAAGAGGATCCGATTGTGTGTAAAAAAAATAAAATCTCCAAATCTATCGTGTATTTTCGGCGACAGCAAGAGTGGAAAAGACTGCTGTGAAGTGCACACGAGCGAGAAATACATTTGCAACCTTTAAATGGAACAAATAAGCAGTCCTTGTAACTAAAATAAGGAATTATGAGAGTCACACTTTGGCTTAACATTAAATGTTTGAAAAGTTTCAGAGGAACCAGTCTGGAGTGGCAAGCGCAGCAAATGTAGCATATTTGCATTTTCCACTTGAAAAAAAATAAAAATAATAATAATAAATCAAGACAGAGTATTTGGGGATTTTTAAAGAACGGACGTATTTATGTTTGGGTGATAAGAGAAACTTGTCTGCCCACTCACCTGGAAGCAGGAATCTATCAATAAACTTGTGGGTCCATAAATAGACTGGAAAACTTTCCACAACACACAAGCACAGGTGTGTTGAGTGGGACTGAGAGACGCAGTGGATTATTTACATAGACTAGGCAAACCATGTGTAAATATAATAGAGTTTGTTGATTAAATGTTATGTCTGTGTACGTGTGTGTGTCTCCTTACTCTACACAGGAGCCAAGTTTCCCATCAAGTGGACCGCTCCAGAGGCCATCAACTACGGCACCTTCACCATCAAATCAGACATGTGGTCTTTCGGAGTGCTTCTCTATGAGATTGTCACATATGGAAAAATCCCATATCCAGGTAAGCAGGTGTCACTGCAGCTGCGTTCTCCACAGTGTGAAACCAACCATATTTATGATGAATATATTTGCAAATACGGTTTGAAGATTTGGCACTTTTATTGACTTCAGAAATTAGCATTGAGTTTTGAGAGTTTTGATAAGGCTCCAATAACAAACAATGTAAATCCAGGAACTTAAATTAGATGCAAATAGGAAACAACTAAGACAGAAAGAAAACACCCAAAGAACAAAATGCAAGAATAAACTAAGAAATTAAGTATGAAAGGGCTGAACTACATGGAAATATATTTTGAACAATTATGAATCCAGGGGCCTGAACAGAATGTGGTAGGATATAAACTAATATAAATATCAAAATACAAGCAAAATTCAAAGAGGCCTGGATCATGACAAAAAAGATTTAAAAAAAAAAAAAAAAAAAGCTAGATGTAAGTAAGATGTCTTTCTGGCGCAGTCATCATTTTCTGCACATTGTCTGGCATTATACTGACACCTACTGCCCTGTGCCTGAACGCCACGCGAGCTCCTGACTTCTGTCTGCACTCGTCTCTAAGGGATGACGAAGGGAGAGGTGATGTCCTCCATACAGCGCGGCTACAGGATGTCCCAGCCCGAGAACTGCCCGTCCGAGCTGTACGAGATCATGATGAGCTGCTGGAAGGACAAACCCGAAGACAGACCCACCTTTGACTACATACAGAGCGTCCTGGACGACTTCTACACCGCGACAGAGGGACAGTACCAAGATCAGTCGTAGCTCCGCCGAGCCGGCGGGACATCCCATAAGGACATGTTATATTATCACCCACTCCACTGGTTGTGTTTTTTTTGTTTTTTAAACTTCTTCACGGTTTTATTGTATATACAGTATATGCCACATGCTGATGTCCACTGAATTTCAAAGATTTTATATAGTTTCTCAAACAATCTCAATGAAAGACGTTCTCTTTCAGGATATTCTGAACAACATAGATTCATTTTGTTTAGTTTTTTTTTAATGGATGTAACCTGTATATAAATGAAATTATAATGGTAAGTATATTTGAGAAATGTGGTCTAAATGTAAACGCTTTAAATGTGTAATTTGGACTGACTGTATGCAGATCTTTTAGAAGGCTTTTCGTTAATATAAGCTGGACAGGAAGAAGTGTATGTCATACATTTATGTGTATATATTATATATCCATCCATCCATCCATTTTCCGTCACCCTTCTCCCTAACGGGGTCGGGAGGTGCTGGTGCCTATCTGTGTATATATATATATACACAGATATATATATATATATATACACATATATATATATATATATATATATATATATATATATATATATATATATATATATATATATATATATATATATATATATATATACACAGATCTAATAAATTCATAAGCTGCTTTAAAATCCAGACTCTGGACTCAGAACGTTTCTTTGTTTGGAAGTAAGTGATTGACTAAGCTGCATAGCTACATGTTAGCCGACATAATCTTACCAACTCAAGATATTAAACAGTATGAAATATATATATATATATATATATATATATATATATATATATATATATATATATATATATATATATATATATATATATATTTCTATGTAATGATTGAAAGCCTGAGTTATTATATCAAACATCATGTTGGGTATTGAGTGACTGTACATTTTGTATGAAATAAAAAAAAAAAAATACACATATTGCGGAAGTTCTTTGTTATTTTGTTTAAGTTTCAGTTTTAGAAATGTTATTTGAAAAGTCGGGCCTCCGTTTGTATTTCACTCGTGGTTTGCTGGGTTCCCCCGACTTTCGTTTGCGTGTGTGTCGACGTCTTAGACCAGAAGAGACTCCAAAGGCCAGTGTCCGCGTGTCTCTGTGTGTTTGGAGGCGCCGATGAACACAATTTCCCAGGATTGTCTGTATCCCTCTACCAAGTCGTTTTTATTCCAGTTCTGGTTTCAATATTTCACTGAGAAATGAGTCACCTCTTTAAGAAACGGATGAATTGGGTTTTCTTGGAAATTCCTTCTTTTAAAGGTGACATGAAGCGCTTGTATGACTCCCGTAAAACAGCAGAATTCAACATTTTTTTTTTTCAATGAAGAAAAATAAATTATTAAACACAGGAACATGTGTTTCTTCTTTTGAACTTAAAGGTATTTTTGATTTGTTTCATTTTGTCTGATTTGTTCTACGGTTTCTGCGCACATATCGAAGCACACTTTCTGTCAAGGTCAAAGCTGCAGCATGACATTTGTTAAAAAAATTATTTCAGAGGCAGGCGCCGTCAATCAGGCTTGTGTACGTGCTGTTCAATGTGCTAATGGTAGGAAAACTTTCTTCTGCCAGCTGGCAAGCTGGAGAGTGACAGAGAAAGGAGGAGTGTGTTTAGCATTAAATTTCTAAAAGAAATAAGATTGATTGAATAAATTAGATGACCCACGTTCTGACAAAGTAAATGCTTTGATGCCTCCCACCATACTGCAGCTTTCATACAGTAGTTTGAAGTTGACCTACTCTCTGAAACCACAACCTTCTCTGCAGTTGTAGTTGATTAAATTAGTCAGTTTTACGCCATGTAGAAAAAAAACATAACAGTGGTGATATTGTGTCAAAAAAGATTCGCAACGACTGAAGAAGAGGGGGGGGGGGAAACAGAAAACGAGACAGGCGCTTTTATTTTGAAAACGTCAGCGATCAGCCGGTGACTGGTCACGTGGTCTTCCAAGATGGCCGCGCCCTCTCGCGGTCAGCGGGGCCAGTTTAAAAGAGGAGCCGCAGATTCGAAGTGACGACTTGAGACGCCGCCAGAGGAGCTTTTGGGTCAAACCTGTCGCTTCTTGAGCCCCGCAGACATGAGCGACAACGACGTTATCCTGTAAGTAGCCTGCTTCTGCCGCCAGCGCCTTCAGAGAGCCAGGATTAGCCGCAGCGGGGGTTTTGTAGCAGCTAGCTGCTGAAGCAGGAACGTTTACGAAACCTTCTGACGAAAGAATGAACGAGTCCCTCTTCTTCATTCGTCTCGTTTTTAATCGGAAATGCACTGAAAACAAACTGTGCGCATTTCCTCCTCATTTACAGGAAATGTTGCTTTTTTTAAATTAGTTTATTATTTTTATTATTGTCATTGTTGTTATTTTTAATTTTACTCATTGAAAGTGCACCCGAGGAAATAGTTCATTCTTTCAGTCTTCATTAAAAAAAACAACAAAACTATATATGTATACATAAGCACGTCACCCTAATCTCAGCCTTATTTTTTTGAGAATAAAACATGTTGTGTATTAAATTTCTCTGACTGGGATCCATCCTCATTCAACCGTTTTTCTTCTGCTGCTGGCAGATGATAAGGAGAGAGAAGAGGGTTATCTGTCATTCTCACTTAGGGCAGGTCAGCTCAGGAATCTCAGGGTCATAAAGGGGTTTTTAGTGTGTGTGTGTGTGTGTGTGTGTGTGTGTGTGTGTTGTCTCAAGGTTAGGGTGTTCAGCAATTTGGGAATCTGAGCGCCAAAGGAAAGGAAAGCCGGTGAGGCTTTTGTCGTTTCCCACATGGAGACGTGTGTGGAACAAACGAAGGCCGTTCAGACGTGAAGAAGCCAATTCCTTCAAAACGGAAAAAAATAAAGAGCCAGATTATATTCTAGCTGGATTCAGAGTCGTGTCTTGGGATCTCCTCATGACCGACCAAGCCAGACATTTTGAAAGCAAAACAGACCGCAGAACTTCATCCCAGTTGCTTAACACGGTGGTGGCAGCGTCATGTTAAGCGGGTTTTTGCGACGGTGTCGCGAGGAAGAAAGAACGCATGGGGAATTCTGGAGCAGCTCATTAGACCAAACTACATCTAAATCGTTGTGGTCGGAGCCGTTCGGTTTTAAAATGTAATTCCGTTCTGTCTTGACGGCGGCGAAACGTGTGTAAACCTCTGGATTTTTAATGCCGCCGTCTTCCTTTATTCTGGGATTTGGCGAATACAAAGGAGTTTGGTAATCCTGACTGAAAGCCTGGTCACAGTGATCAACTGTCCACACACCCACTGTGAGTCAGAGGGAGTAATAACGGTGACCAAGAACATATATTTAAAAAAAAGAAGAAGCGTTCACCTCTTTGTGCGTCTCTAACGTGACGTTTCTCCCCGTCCAGCCCCAAAGACTTTCCTGAGCTGAAGAACGACACGTTCCTGCGAGCGGCGCGGGGAGAAGAACCCGAACACGTCCCGGTGTGGTGCATGAGGCAGGCAGGGAGGTATCTGCCAGGTACTGATGACCCTTTACCCTTCTCACAAAGACGCTGGAAGCTCTTGACCATTTGTGAAAACTGTTTAACATGCATGCATCCTACAATCCTTTCTCTCATTCCACCCCCGCCCCGTTTAATGTTTGTCTGCAGAGTTCCGCGAGATCAGAGCCGGGAAGGACTTTTTTGACACATGTAGGTCTCCTGAAAACTGCTGTGAGCTCACCCTGCAGGTAAACACTCCAAACATGATTCAGGGGAGAAAAAAAACAAACAAAACTCCAAAAAAAAAAAAAAAGGCCTGATTTGGTGGAGCGCTTTCTTGGACTGATAAAGCTCTTAATCCAATTCACCCTGAAATATTCTCTTCTCTCCTTCCAGCCTTTGAGGCGTTTTCCCTTCGATGCGTCCATCATCTTCTCTGACATCCTGGTCATCCCCCAGGTGGGTCACCTAGCAACAGCCGCTCGGTCGTTGAACGTGTCCATGTGGAAGTGGAGGATGCGTTCAAGTAAAATATATTTGATGAACTGATAGAAGTTTGGTGTGTGTTTCGTAAAACGTACGGTCATTTCACTTATGTAGCACATTTTCAGCAAACAACACAAGCGCTTGCGTTTTATTTAGTTTGACACCCCGAAATAAAAGTCATTGCAGAATTGACCTCATTTTTAAAAATATTTTTCTGTTACTTTTGTGCTTTTCAATTCAGGCCATGGGGATGGAAGTCCAGATGCTGACCGGCAAAGGTCCGACGTTCACCGACCCGCTGAAGGAACCCGAGGACCTGCAGCGCCTCCGGGCCAAGGTGGACGTCAACAAAGAGCTGGACTACGTCTTCAAAGCCATCACTCTGACCAGACACAAGATCGAAGGGAAGGTGCCGCTCATCGGCTTCACGGGCGCGCCGGTGAGAGAGCGAGCGAGAGAGAGAGAGAGAGCCGGACCCCGCCCGGCGGTCGCTCCACGCCTAGAAAAGCCCAGAAGTGTTTTAACCGTCTTGTCGCGCCACAGTGGACCCTGATGTCGTACATGATCGAAGGCGGCGGCTCCAGCACCCACTCCAAAGCCAAGCGCTGGCTGTACCGCCACCCGGACTCCAGCCACATGCTGCTGAAGATGCTGGCCGACGTGATCGTGGAGTACCTGGTGGGACAGGTGGCGGCCGGAGCGCAGGTCAGAACCGCTCGAATGTTGATTTGTTGATTTGCTCCGGTCTACAGGGAGACGGGTTTTCCTTAGCCTCGGCAGGAAATGCATCTGATTCAGCATTTTCCTTTTGATTTCCTAAAAAAAAAAATACAGCCCTGACACAAAAGTTGCCACGAGTCATTTGGTTATTCTACTAATATAATTATTATTTTACATTAAACGTTTACATTTTGGCCTCTTACAGCCACATTTCCACGTATTTTATTGGGATTTTCATTACTAGACCGACACAAAGTGAGCATGAATGTAGCACTGTATTATTTATCTTTTTATTATTACTTATGTGTCGTGCGAAACTTCTGCTTTGTTTTTGCGTTCTCCTGTCACGATGACACATTTTGCAGAAGGACAAATTGTCGCACAAGCATTTCAAAAAAGTTCTGCGCATTTAGATTCAGTCCTTCTGACTCAACGCATCTAGAGATCTAGCGAAACTAGATCTGAGCTCCCAGTTTTATTAAAGTACAACTTTGCTTTTTTTTTTTTTTTTTCTTTTTTTGTTTCTCCCCTCGATGGAATGACCCACTCAGTGACTCACGCTGCATCGCCCTTACTCAAGCACTTTTGCAACAAGTGTCCTCTCTCTGCCTACGCGCTCGGGTCTAATGCACAAGGGGGAAATTCGCTGGAAGAGAAATCACGAGCAGCTTTGACTAACCGGCTGATTTTTACCCGACCCAAGGTTGTCGGTGTTTGCAGGAAGAAATAAGAAAAAGAAAAACCGTGATGCGGGGGAACTGGTGGAAAAGCGTTTTGTTTTGTGAGAGGTTCGCTCGGCCTCCTCATTGTCTTTGTCGCTCTGCAGGCCCTGCAGGTGTTCGAGTCGCACGCCGGCATCCTGGGCCCCGTGGAGTTCAGGGAGTTCTCCCTGCCGTACCTGCGAGACATCGCTCGCCGCGTCAAGGACAGACTTAAGGAGAAGGGACAGGATGTTCCGATGGTGAGAGACGCCTCGACCAAAGATGCTTTGGCATCATCTGATTCAAGTGCAGACGAGTCAGCGGGGGGCGGCGGGCCCCTCTGCAGCCGTGATCCCACTTGTTCATTCTCCAACCCGTGGTTTGAATGAATTCAGACGGCTTGCGTTCCCTCACGGGCGCGGCGTTGCTAAAATGACACCTAATCCCTAATGGGATCAATAAAAATGATGCCAAGTGCTGCGGCACACCATCTCCTGTAGGTGGCAGCATTTGCTCACAGCTGGGCTGGCTCTGCTGTTTGGCTGTTGCAGATTGTGTTTGCGAAGGATGCTCACTACGCCTTGGAGGAGCTTTCTGAGTCTCACTACGAAGTGGTGAGCTTGGACTGGACCATTGACCCACGATCAGCAAGGTAACACACGCACACACACACACACACACACACACACACACATCCAGTTTATATAAACTTCTGCCACTTCTTACTACCCTGTGTCTAAATTTGTTCTCCTCTCTTGTGGTTTTAGCTGCCGCTGGGAGGCAGCTAAAAGCCTAAGTGTCTAGTTAAAGCAGCGTTGGTGGGTCTGGTTAACCATTTACTGTTGACCTGCCCCCGATTCTCTCAGTCTCTCTCTCTCTCTCTCTCTCTCTGTCTCTCTCTATCCCCCTCCTCTCAGTTTGTCACTGGGTGCAGGATTTAAGTCAACAAACATCTGCGTTTCCTGCTCCACTCATCAAATACTTAACCTGTTGGTTAAAGGATTAACGTGTGTGCGTGTGTGCGTGTGTGCGTGTGTGTGTGTGTGTGTGTGTGTGTGTGTGTGTGTGTGTGTGTGGGGGTGTGTGGGGGTGTGTGTGTGTGTGTGTTCAGGGAGCGCACTGGAGGGAAGGTCAGCCTGCAGGGAAACATGGACCCCTGTGCTCTGTATGCGCCAAAGGTAACATGCACTTCCTGTTTGCTCAGACGTCCATATTGACAGATGAGCAGCTCTTGTTAATTAAGTAGAATTTTTTTATTATTATTATTATTCATTACAAATTGAAAAGTAGTGAATATTTTTCCCATTTATAGTTTGGCTCATTAACGAAGCCAAAATTTTACCCAACGGCTGAAACGATTAATTGTCACGATTACATTTTTGAAATCATAGTCAACTAATCGATTAATCATTAACTTGAGTATATAGTCTTCAAAGAAAAGGACATTTGCTGAAAAAACAACATATTCAGAGCAATTAATAAGCAAAAAAAACAAAACATTTTTTAATTAAAAGTTTAATAAAGTTTTAAATTCAGTGAAGGAACGATATTATTGCACTTCAGGCAATAAAATGTTTTTCTTATTAAAAAATGAATTACATTTAGTTTATTTGCATCTCTAATAATGTTGAACAAAAGTTTACGAGGATAAATGAAAAACCAGTTTTTTTTTAAAATCACATTAACCGATCAATCGCCAGACTAATCGATTTCTGAAACGATCGTTACCTGTAGCCATGTTTTACCCCCAGTTACTAAACAAACCATTTTTTCACATTTTCATCTCGTTACAGCCACAAACATTGCAGTGTTTTGTCTTGTCTCGTTTGTGTGTGTGCGGTAGACAAGGCGGTGGCGGTATGATGCTTTGGGGATGCTTTTTATCTATCAGCTGGGGAAATTCGTCCAGCAAAACTGTTAAAATTGCATTATTTTAGGACAAATTAGTTGGTAGTGTCTAAATATAATTTCAGTTGGTATGGGGGGAAAAAAATGTTCCACTGCTTCGTTTTGGTCTCTTGAACTAAATCCTGACAGAATGCAGTTTGGCTTTGTGGCTGTAATGCGGGGGAGAAACGTAGAAACGTAAATACGATGCGACCGTAAGTGGAAGTAATTAATTGTCTGAAGTAAATCCCCCTGAAGCTTAACTCGTCGCCCTGGTTCAGGAGCAGATTTCGGACGTCGTGATGAAGATGCTGGAGGGCTTCGGAACCAGGGGCTACATCGCCAACCTCGGCCACGGCCTGTACCCCGACATGGACCCGGAGAACGTCGGCGCCTTCGTCGACGCCGTGCACCAGCACTCCAAGCTTCTGATCAAGCAAAAGTGAGGACAGGAACAGAAGGACGTACACTGCTGAGGACGTAGAACAGAATGCGTTGTTTAATTGAATATCATGTATGTGTTGTTGGGTTTTTTTAAAATACAGATTATCACCCCGTAAACGACTGTCTGTTTTGTCCCATTTCGTGCAGCTTTTCAGGACAAACATGCTGCTTCTCTAAGATGAGCTGTTTTTCTCGCGATGCGTTCATCTCAATCGGGAGTGGATTAATGCGTTTTGGATTGAAAAGCAATCGCATGATTTTTGGCGACGTGCATGCAGAGCTCATCTTAAGTGCCGCGGCATCATATTAGCGATCGCATTCGATCCGTTTGGCAGGTCCAAAGCACCTCGAGTGACGAGTATTAAGGTTTTAGTATTTATCCCAGCAACGTTGGTCTAGCGCTTACAAATACATTAATAAAAAAAAAAAATGTATATCTAAATACAATTAGACTCTGTGACTTAACTCGTCGTCAGGCAACGTGGTTCTGTTTGAAAAGCTGATAAAGAAAAAAAAACAAACGGGGATTTAAAAACGGGTGATTTGCTTAAAAGGGTTTTTGCTTTTAAAGGGACATTTTACATTTTTTGGGGGGATGGGGGGGTAAATGCAGCACAGCAGATGTTGACTGCCGTCCAGCACCCTGCCTGAGCAAATTCCCTCGTTGAATATTAACGAGAGTCCATTTAAAAACAAAAAAACAGTTTGTGATTAGTTTTATTGGGTGTTTGTTGCCTAATATAAGGATGGTTCATCCTTATATCCCTGACAAATAACGTTTTATTATATTACTCCATGTTGATCTAGTGTAATTCATGTATCGGTGAAAGACGACGCAGGTCGACACAAAACGCAGCGTTTATGTCTACATTTTGTTAAAACATCTTTCATCTCTAATCACTTTTTCATAACCATGTTGGTGTAATGTTTTTCCTCCCTCATTTCCACCAGTCGGTTTCTCAACATTCACCCAACTTTCATTTGATCAGCCAAACCGTTCACATCCAATGAAAAGAAGTTGGCGTTTAAAAACGTCTCGGGGGACCGCCGTGGCTTTGAGCCCATCGCGGCCTGGGCGATGGTGCTGTGACTTTTAAAACGTGCAGGACGCCGGCCCCCGAGGGCCACAATCGGCTTCCTGACATTAGGGTTTAGAATGGCTTAAGTGACGGGTTCGTGTTTGGAAACCAACCAACTTAAATGGGCTCCACACTTTCCGATGAGCAGAGCGATCAAACGTGAAGCTAAGAGACGTTTCACCAAACAACAATTTGAGCCTTGATTTATCATTTCCATTTTCGTGTGTGTGAGAAAAGAGAAAATTGCCCACCGCCTTGGAGCCAAACGAAGCATATTCCAGAGTTGGGCTGAAAAAGGAAAGAATAATAAAAGGGAAAGGAAGAAAGCTTGATTGATTAGGTGCGATTCGATACCGAGGCCTGGTTAAGAAAATGGGGCAGAGGCGCGACAGTCGCTGCGATCGAAACTGGGACAGGGAGTGAGACGGTGTCCTGCCGGAAGGTGTGTTGAGTCTGTTTTTAAAACGGCGAGTCCTCTTGAGAAACGCTTTAAAACGAAGGGGCCGACGAAATAAACAGCTCAAGTGGCCCGTCACAGTTTCACGGTTTTTAAAGAACGCTTTTGGGGGCGGGGGAGAGAAAAAAGAAAAAAAAAAAAAAAACACGGTTCAGAGCTGCAGGAGTCGTTAAAATGCACTTTAGTCGACTTATTAATGATGCGTGACGGTCGGTTTCCGTGGAGAACAAATGCGAGACGAGAGCTTCGTTTTGTGTTGGCCTCTTGCCACAAGGCCAGACGAGGACCCAAAACAAACCAGAGAACTGCAGCGAAAAGGGGGGGGGGTATTTTGCCCAAGTTTCCATGGCAACCCTTGAGCCAGTCTCCACCAACCAGTTGTTTTGGGAGGGTTGGCAGGAAAAAGCCGTTTCTGTCCTACCATCACAAACACAACCAGGCCAAGAAATGGGTTCCCCTTCCAACTATTCTGTGCAGCTTACAACAAAAGAATGGTCCAGATTTAACTTGCCAGCAAAAGGTGGGTCAAACAAAACATCAGAAACAGCAACATGAATTATGACGATTGGAAACGAAACGACCTTTCCAAAAAACAAAGGGTCTAGTTGAGACCAAAGCACCAGACTGAAGACTTTCATCATTTAGCTTTTTGGTAAAAAGAGAAAAATGATCAATCAAACAAATGAAACTGATTGACTTTCTGATTGAGCTTTCAATTGATTCATTGTGACAGGCCTATTTATTTCCCCAAATAACACATTATAAAGCCACGATTGAGCAAGTTGGCTCCATAAATTTCATCTCTTAAGATGGAAGATATTTAACCAGATCTGAAAATCCGCAGATTCTAAGTGAAGAACATGAAACGCAACATTAAGCGCTGCTTAATGTTGCGTTTCAAGGTTTACATGACTAGAAAGAGCAGATCAAACTGGTGGAGAAATGAAACTTCCAGTCAATAAGGAAACAAACAGGAGAGAAAACAATCTAAAGTTATCATTATGAATCAACAGTGTTTACTGCAGAGGTCCCCTCCGGACCCCCCGTCCGGTGACGTGATGTTCCCCAGATTGGTCCAAAACGAAAAAACAAAACAAAAAAAAAATCAGCCGCAGCACATCAACAAACGGATTTAAAGGAATCTGCTTATCTGCCCTTCTTAGCTGCGTCCCAGAGCCGCACTGAATTTTGGATTAACTGATCTCTGAGCCTCTGTGATGATTACAGTAATGAAAGCGCACCGTTTCTGTCTGACAACACGTTCGCTTTGTGTTTGCTCCGAATTCTTCAGCCGTCCAATCCGGCAGGGATAAGAAAAAAATATATAAAAACAGGTATCGGGCCTGAAACATGAAACTTTCAGCATATCGTCAGAGTTTTTCACCAAATTGTAACCATTTAAAGTTATTTTATGTTTGTATAACCTTTTTAGACTGGCCTCAACTTGTCCAGTCAAAGGTAACTCGGTTTAACCCAACATAGTTTAACTATTAACCAAAACTCAACAGCTGTCTGTGTGACGGCCAGCGGCTCAGGCGCAGAGGCCGCTGATCCTTTTCCAACCTGAAGCATCAACACTGCTGGTAAAACTACACACACCTCAAAAAGACGAATACAGAGTGTGTTTCAGGCACCAACGCAGCACCCTGATGCGCACTGACACCAGTAATCGTTGGATGTAGAGTATACGGTTGGGTTCTCAGAGTCTTTACGGTTTATTTACAGCCCTACTGACGGCTGAGTGTTGGGGGAATTATGATGTATTCAAACGGATCTCTAACTTAATCATTGTGTTTTCAACCCAACGGTTAAGTTAAGGGGTTAGGGTTGGGGTTAGGATTAGGGTTGGGGTTAGGATTAGGGTTGGGGTTGGGGTTATGGTTAGGGTTGGGGTTATGGTTAGGGTTGGGGTTATGGTTAGGGTTAAGGGGTCCTTATTTCTAAGGAACCACAGTCATCAAGCAGCAAAACTTCGCAGCCCAATCGCTGAACCTGCAGACCGTTGTAGGGGAATCGTTGCTTCTTTACTCTCACAGCTGACAACAGCTGCGTTTCCATTGTACATATAATCGTGCAAATTTGGAATTCCAAAAATAAATTTGCTTAATTTAAACCTGGTACATATGGAAAGAAAAAAAATTGTTTTTTTGCTGGATGAGGTGGTTTTTTTGGCTGTATTGAAATGAGAACATTTCACAAAACTGCAACGGAAACACTTTCTTTTTTTTTTTTTTTGCATCACACAATCATGTGATCAACAACCAGAAGTTGCTACTGGCAGAAAAGACGAAGGAGACGACAGGAAGCGGTGGGAGGATGACGGCGCCGTGTTTTTGAAATTCATCACGTGATTTTATTTGCGGTCCTGTTTGTTGCAAACGATGCTGTTGCAAACGCGTTCTTTTTTCGACGTCAGCAGGGTACTGCTAACGTTTTTGCGCACATTCGGAACCGGAGCGCAGCTGCAGCGAGCGCCTCTTTCACAACCTGACACGTTTTACAGACGCAGAGCGTGGATCAAAATACATTTCACCTGGAGCAGAAGCAGGTTTTGATCCTTTGTTCGTGCCGTTGCCGAGCACGCTTTAGCGTAAAATGCAAATGCAGAAATCCAGCCCTCCACATATTATAAAGGCTGCACCCCAGCATGTTATTAATATTTACAAAACTACACAAAGCTCAAAGCAGCCGAAGAGGAGAATTAAAAAAAAAAAAAAGAGCGTTTTAGTTTTTATTCATCCTTGTCCTTTGTGTGTCGTAGTACAATAAACAAGTACACACTCGCTCCAACACACCGACACAAACTGAACACACACAAAGCTTTTGTTGTGGGCACATAAATAGCGAAGACAAATGAACAAAAATCACCGCTGATTGGCGACAGGTAAGACTGAAGAGGCTACGGCTGTGTGTCAGTGGGCCATCTGGGAATAAAGTGACAGTCTGCACACACGCATGTGTGTGTGTGTGTGTGCATGTGTGTGCGTGTGTGTGGTGTGTGTGTGTGTGTGTGTGTGTGTGTGAGACAGGAAGAGAGACAGTGAGAAGGTTGTAACAATGAATCTGCTCTTTAGAAATGGAGATCAATTTCCACATGGTTGCCTTTAAAGGCTTTGGCAGGAGAATAATATATAAGTGTGTGTGTTTTCGGCGTGCGCTTCTGCTGCTGTTTGTGGCTCTGAACGTCTACATGTGCACAAATCGTCTCATTGTGTGCATTAGCGTCATTGTGTGTGGGCTTTTATGTGCTTAGTTTGTGCACAGTGAATGAACAGGTGGATGTGTGCCTCCGTGTGTGTGTGTGTGTGTGTGTGGGTGTGTGGGTGTCTTTGAAGGAGGTCCAGGCTCCATCTCTCAGCAAATCAGCAGGCCTGAAAATCCAATCTGCCTGGAGAGACAGCAAGCTGTACATCATCTGTCATGGATGGACACTATCAGCGCTTTATCAGTGACCACCCCCTCCATACACACACACACGCACACACACACACGCACACACACACGGCATATCTTTCGATGAGCACATGCATGAACGAACGTACACGGCCCGCAGTGACAGAGACTGATAGGCATTATTAACCGTGGCGGTTTGTGTGGAGGAGAGCCGTGGGGTTGGGCGGAAAGCAGGGAGTGAAACTCTGGCCTCAGTCTGAGCTGGACCCTGAGACGCTTCGCACCGATCCAGAACCCGACAGCTGTGACCGGCCTTCTTTGCCCACGACGCCTTTCTGTTCCCGGCGAGTCCGCGCCACGTCGCCGCGAACGACAGCTTGCCACCTGCGAGCCTGCGAACGGTTAGCAGCTTGAATAACAGCGACGAGCCGTTCTACTCCTCTTCACTACTTGGATAGTGCGGCCGTGCAAGGCAGGCGATCAGTCATGTGGAAGAAAACCACAGAGCAGGCGTAACCTCTGACCCCTGGCAGGTGAAGCGCTAGCATCAGGGCAGATTTTGGCCGAGTGTGCTGGGAAGCAGCTGAGTGTTCAGGCTTGATGTTGACGTAAGAAGCAGTGGAAAGGGAAGAGGATGCTGACTTGAACTGAGCCAGCGATAGACAGCTGCCTGCCGCACCAAGTAGCTGTTCTGAGCGTTTTGATCCCAGCCGGCCTCAATCAGTTCAAACACAAAGACTGTATAATTCACCAGCGTGTTCAAACTGTCTGCATGAAAGTCAAGCTAATAGTCGAGCGAATACCTTCGTATTGGTGGCGTTTTTTGGGGGGGTTTTTTGCGGGTCACATGACATGTCTGGTGGACGGGACTGGCACAGTGCAGAGTCCGAGTCCAAAAGCACACAAAAGCATGAGGGACGTTTCAGCAAAGGACAAAAAGAGGTTGCTGAAAACTCCCCAGTTTCTCGGTTTACGTAGTTTGCAGGTGTGTGTGTGTGTGTGTGTGTGTGTGTGTGTGTGTGTGTGTGTGTGTGTGTGTGTGTGTGAGAGAGAGAGAGTCCTCAGTGGTTTTGTCTGCACAAGCTGAAGAAGGAGAGAGGTGGAGGCAGATTGGGGGAGAAAAAGATTGAGCACATAGCAATCAGTCCTCCATCTATCTGTCTGGATAATTAATATAAATCTGCTCATTTATCATCAGCCAATCAATCTAGATTTACAATCCAACACACAAGCACTCTTTGCACTTTTTTGATAGCCTGATTGTCTGGTTAGATGGCTCTGCAGAAATCTGTAATGAATGAGAATGAAGCGGGGAAGGAGGGCACGGAGGAAAAATATTCTGATTGGAGACAAATGAGCGAGAGATTGATGGAGCTATATAAGGCGGCGCAGGCTTTCATTTATCACTAATTCTGGGCTGGTTGGATGGGCAAAAAAAATGCAAAGAGGAGACCAACTCGGCATGGAAGAGAAATGCATTTCTATCAGGGAGAGCAACACTGGACCGATGGACAAAATCGGCCTGGACTTATCGGCTTTTAATGGGCGTGGAACTCGCCATAAACTAAGTGCAGACGCTGCAAAAACAAAAATAAAAATAAAAAAAATGGCTGTGGGACATTCCAGTTGTCACCATTAGTTAGTAGCGCCACCCTGTGCAGACTAAAGGTTGAGATGGAGCAGAAAGTCCAAGTCTGAATGACTCAGAAACCAAAATGAAGGGTTTGGAGCGGCCTAGTCCAAGGGTCTGAAATCTGAGGCTCCTTCGAAATCAAGAAAGATTGGCTTTTAATTATGAAAGGTAACAAGATGGAGCGCTTTTAGCATATTTAATACAGCATGAAATATCTACAGCTGAGGGCTTTCATCTGTGCAGAGTTCAGATAGCCTCAAGCTACAGTTCATTTCCTTTCACAAAAAGAAAATGAACTAGAAATTGAACTAAAGAGAAATACAAGTTAGCTCAATTTTATTAGCATTCAAAATAAAACGGTTCATTTAGATTTATAAAATGTAGTTTTTTTGTCAGTTTGCCGCTATGCAAATGTTTATTTTATTAGGGGCAGCTTTACGTAAAATGAAAAAAAAAAAACATTTTTTCTCTTTTTTTAAAAGTTTTATATCATGTCATTATGTTATTCCATCATCAGACAATATCTGGGGCGTTGCCTTGATTCGTTCATAGCAGGTAGCTTGACAGCTAAACCAAAAGTTATTTTTCAAAATGATTGCGAATAAATTCAGAATCTGGAATTAGGGTTCGGCTTTGTGCTCAATTTCTTAACAAAATCCCAACCACTGTCATGTGTTTCACACTTTATTCATAGAAAAGCACTGAGATCTCAACACAAATCAATATAAAATGGTAGTAGCGTTACATAAATAGTAATAAAATCTTGCTTTATAGACAGTAGCTCAAGAAGTCGCACAAAAAAAAAAAAGAACTTCTGTGGCAACAAATACTGGAAAATACCTTTTCAAAAAAAAAAAAAAATTCAGTAGCACAAAGAGGCAACAAACACTTTCAATTATCCCTTAAGTTAAGAATGGATTTGAAACGAAAACATAACGGGGAGGTGAACTATCTCTCTACTAGCAAACAGTAATCTCCTACAAACAAAAGAAAAGACGAGGGGAGGCGGGTCAAACTCCAACAGAACCCTCAGGAGTTCGTTCCGGGTCACGCAGTTGGCGAAGCGGCGTCGCCTGTGGACCTTTTTCGAAAGTCTGTTAACGTCACGATGTCGAAGCCTGGCATCTTTTATTTTTGCATAAGCTGGCCGTGAGTGCGTGTGAGTGTGTGTGTGTGTGTGTGTGTGTGCTGCAGGACGACGGAGGGAGGGAAAACGCCGCGACGCACAGCTTCCCATCCTCCATCGACGTCCAACCGCGTGGGGACAAGAACAAGTAAACGGCGGTAATGTAAAAGAAAAAAAAAAAAGTCAACTCTTGAGAAGAAAATGTATCTCTTCTCTTTTTGTGAATGGTTTTATGAATGAAACAGGCCATCAGGTAACTGTTGCCTACACAACCGGTTGCGTTACTCACTGCAGAGTAACCGCGCAAGAAGTCACCGAAGGCCTCGGTCTTGGTAATAAAGGACAGAAATATAGTAAAAAGAAACAAAGACGCACAAAATAATAAGAACTTTGTACATTGATCGGTCAGAAAGGCATTTTCTACCATTTTTTTTTTTTTTCCCTCCTTCACCTCAAAGCTCAAGAAGTTACAGCAGATGCAACGTCGGCCCAACGCGAGCTCTTCCTCTTCCCTCCCTCCCTTTCTTCTTCTTCTTCTTTCTGATAGTGGTTCGGCCCACCAGGTCTCGCCCTCCGCGCTTCCTCGGCGTCACTCCCGGACGAGACCCTCAAAGTGGTTCTGCATAGTCAGGTTTAGTACAAATCGGTTTACAAATGTATGCCTCCCTCAATCTTCCCAACAACAACAACAACCAAAAAAAAAAAACAAAAAAAAAAAAAACTTGCTTTCTTCTTGGAAAACAGATTTTTCTTTTTCTTTTTTTTTTGTCATTGCAAGCTGAATAAAAATGAAATCTTTTTTAGCAAAAAAAAAAAAAGAAAAGTACACAGGAGCACCTGAGAAATGCCTTGAAATCTTTGCTCTTACAAAAGAAACTGCGTCAAATTCCCCCTCCCCCCCACGCAGAACAGTTCAAGTACACCCCGCCGGAAATAAACAGAAAAAAAAAAAAAAAAAACAACCCACATAACATACTCATTATAAATAATTAGAACTTTACAATTTTCTCAATTGACACTTTATTATTTACAATATCTTAAATGCTTAATGCTACTACTTTTTGTTTGTTTCTTTAAGTGATGTCCCTGAGAACTGAGTTTAGCCTTTTTTTTCTCTCTCTCCCTCCTCAGTTTCCCCTTCCCTCCCTCCATCCCTCCCTCCATCCCTCTCTCCATCCCTCTCTCCCCCGTTCGTCTATCTGCATTTCTCCTGATCTGAAAAAAGGCGCAGTTATCACGACCGACTTACCCGGGTGCAGTTCGTAAAAGTTTGCTCTC
The DNA here is from genome assembly GCA_911649635.1 of Poeciliopsis gracilis. Lineage (NCBI taxonomy): Eukaryota > Metazoa > Chordata > Actinopteri > Cyprinodontiformes > Poeciliidae > Poeciliopsis > Poeciliopsis gracilis. Next base: position 3,805,963 of record CAJVRI010001363.1, read on the forward strand.
GTGGAATGTCGAAGCAGATAGGGTAAAAAAAAAAAAAGTGAAAAAATGGAAAAAAGATGTCCCTCTGTTCCAGAAACCTTCAACTCGTGTCGCCTCTTTTATTTAAATACAGTCTGGTTCTCATTCTGTGTGTCTGCCATTTCAAACTCAGTGATTAGAAAAAATGTCAAATAATAATAAGTCACAAAACAATCAATAAATAAATGCTGAAGCAGGCAGGAACGTACTGAAGAGGTAACTGTGTGAAGTGCTTGTACATATAGTCTGATCAGTTAAAGACTGAAGCTCTTGTTTGGACCGCCACTGGAAACGACGTTTAGCCGCCGGGCGAGACGGCGGACCGTGGAGAAGGAAGGCGGCCTCCCGTGCCGAGCCACGCGGGTCCCCAGCGCTTACAACGAACGCGTCAAGTTGCGACAAAATACAGCAACTTTCGTGCGGCTCACTGTGCATCTCTGAGACCTTTGGGGGGGAAAAGGCCACTCGTCTTCACAGTAAAGAATGATACAAACCAGTAGTATTCACAGGAAGGGTCAAAGGTTTTTCCATCACAAGAACAAAAAAAACAAAAAAAAAAAAAAAACGAACAAATTTTAGGTTTTTTTTATTTTTTTTTAGCCCTAATAATTTTACGCAGCCATCTTTCCGTGTTTTATTTTAAACAAACACGGACGTGAAACGTGTCAAAACATGAGGTCGGAGATTTTTTTTTTTGTTTGAGCGTATATATGCCGTAATGGCCGTCTACCAAAAGGCAGATTTAATTCATGCCTTTTTTTTTGGGTCAATTTTCAAAAATGAAGTTCCAACACTGCCGCGCGTCACATAATGGACGGTAGCTAATGTCCACGTAGCAAAAATATGCTAATTTCTTTTCTTTAAAAAAAAATGATCTTGGAGGAATCTTAGCACTTTCAGATGTTCACTTTTTTTTACTTAAAAAAAATCTTTTGAAAAACCAAAAGTAAAAAAAATAAATAAAAAAAACCCCCTCAATTTTGTCAAGTTGCAAATGATTCATTTTGGCGGGAAAACGGGGAGCAATAGACACTTTTTAAGTGCGCAATAAATTTACAGGGTTATATATATTTACATTACTGTAATTACACAATAACTGATTAAAACAATTTTGTTAATCTTGTCATCTGGCAAACAATTAGTTCAAGTGGTTAATGTAGGAGGGCTAACGAGGGCTAATTTAGCATTTAGCTAAATGCTGCTATTAGCGTTTAGAAGATGCTAACAGTAATAAGGTATCAGACTGCATTTCTGATAACAAACCCAGGTGATGTAAATTTCCTCACTCGTCTGTGTGACTAATACCTGAGTGTGGCGACAGCGACAATACAACGATCCCTCAAAGGGTGGCGCTAAACACTTAAAAAAAAATAAATAAAAACCAACCAGTCAAGAACAGAAAAATTAGTTGACTTCTTAAACAATAGCGTGTTTGAAGATAGCAAAATTCTCCGTTTTAGCCAGTGTTCTTGTGATGGAAAAGGGATTCGGGTGACAAAACTGACTCACGACCCAAGTTCCAGGTCCAAAATCGTCAAACGTTTCGCAACAAAACACAAAGATCGCCCAGCTTAATGTCACCAAAGTGATGAAACTAAAAGATATACCTGAATTAAATCGCCGACTGAACGTCGATGTTAGCAGTGACGCTTTTCAAAGCTTTGGCCACAAGCAGCGGAGCGAGCAGTGAAGTGGCGTCCGAGGACACGAGGAACGCGCTCACCTCGTCAAACATGGCATCTTATGTCGCTGACAGGATGACGCGGAGCATACAGTGTATACAAGAATATACCGACGTACACGTGAAGGCTAAACTGGGAACGAAAGCAGCCGGAACGTCGCCCTCGAGACATGCACTCTGTAAAGCGACGCCCTCACCAGGCAGCAGGTGAAGGCGTTTAAACGTTCGACTGGTGAGAGCAGCTAGCCGTGTTAGCCGTCCTCTCCGCTCCAAGAAGCCCTGAATGAAACGAGAGGCGATTCCCAACAGAGGCGTTAAAGCCGACAGTCGAGGTATGACCTTAACACTGTGCGTTTTCAACCGCTGTGTGTTCTTTATGAAGTTCCCTTCACTTTGAGAAGCCAAATCTTCTGAACCTTTACAAAGGCTACACACACACACACACACACACGATCCAAAATGGCCGCAAGCCACCAGGAAGCGAACATTTCTTTTGCTTTTATAATTAACATTCTTTTAAAGTTCTGATTATTTCAAAAAAAAAAGAAAAAAGAAGAAGAAATTAATTGGTCGAGTTTGATTCCTTGTTACTTCCGTCCTGTCTTTTGAAGCAACGGTGAACGTAGAGCGAGCACAGCGAACACTTTTTGGTTCACATTCAAGAAACGAGACGCAAACGAAAACGTAAGACTTGGTCAAGAGATGGCTCAACATACAGAAGTAAAAATCTGAAAACAAAACAATAATACTTAAAAAAGAAAAACTTAAATAAACCAATAAGTTCAACTACTTCCCAAAAAGAAGGTCTCTGAGGCAGGGTTAAGGTCAGCCGAAGCGCTCCCTGACCAACATCATCAGTTTCTTTTTGCCCTTGTAGATCTGTTTCAGGTTGTCTATGAACTGGGCGAACTGAATATGGCCGTCCTGTGCCAAAAGGAAAGTTTCCCGTGCTTTGCTGAGGAACTCTATGAACTCCCCGTAGTGCCGCGGACTGATGTGCGTCAGTCGAGAGTGCGTGGTGTTGATGTACGCCGAGATGGTGGCGTCCAGAAGCTGTCGCAGCGGCGCCTTGTCCGTCGACATGAGCTTCCCAGAGTTCCGTCGCCCGGGGATGCCGGCCAGTCCCGGCGCCGTCATGGTGCACCGCCGCAAGATGTCGGACAGCACCGTGGCACAGTGCACGCTCTTCACCACCAGCGGGATGATGGCTGCGAGTTCGTTTTTCCCCAAGGAGTGGCTGAGCGCGCAGGCCCACAGCACGTCGTTGATGGCCGGGTGCGTGTCCTGGTTGTACGCCAGGTTGAGGTGAGTCATGGCGAGGGACGCCAGCTTGAACGACCGGAGCGGGTACCCCCGGTGCTCCATGTAGCGCGCGATGGTGAACAGCTGCGAGTACGTCATGCCCGTGGAGGCGGCGTCGATCACGATCTGGTAGGCCGTCTCGAAGGCGATGTGGTCCTTCTCGCAGAGCGTCAGAGCCGACAGGGCGCAGTTCTGCGGGTCTTTCATGGCGCACTGCAGCGCCAGCGTCCTCGCGCAGCTGGCCAGCTCCTCCCGCTGCGGGTAGTCCAGGCTGAGGCGCAGGATGGTGTTGTGGGACATGACGGTGGCCGCCACGATGCTGGTGGCCTCTGTTGGCGTGAACAGAGTGTACCAGCTCTGCAAGATGCTCACTAATGCCCGCAGACCTGACGGGAGAGACAGATGGGATTGGACACTCAGTGCTTTGCCAGTTCTTCAAAGATGGCAACAGAAGGAAAACAAACACCATGACTTCGTCATCGTCTAGCGTGAACTTTGATGCAGAATCCTTGCCGCTAATAATTTTGCGACCGGGATCACTAACAGCCTTTTGCCACCTGGTATTTATTCGCAGAATTTTTTGAATTTCACACTTAAGACACACAAAAAGCAATCCATATTCCCCCAGCATATCATCAGCCTGGCGGGCTGCCAGGTTTTACTTGCGTCCCACCAGGCTGAGCATTTTTGCCTTATTTTAGGTTTTTTTTTGTCTCGTTTGTATCATTAACTCAAAACACACTGGATGACAGCCCTTCCATCGGGCTTAGCAGGTTTTCTTAGGAAAACTCAATCAACTTCCATCCATTTTTGTAAAATGCACAGTAAAGTGGTATAAATGTAAGCCTCGCTTCTAGAATGGACAGGCTTTAAATATCTTGCAAAGCTTCTTGAGCGTAAGAATTCAAGTTTCACACGGTTTGCCCTAAACACTGATCTGGTTACTGGGCAGGTTACTGGTTTCCCAGAGAGTCACCATTGCTAAAGCTGCCGGCTTTGTTTCACCCGACGAGTCCGATCGCGTCAACTCGTTACCGTGCTCTGCTCTTTTTCGCTTCCCTCTAATCTTTTCATAGCACTTCTGGCAAGTTTCTTTAAAATCTTTGCATAAATTTTGTCAACCAGCAGAGTTACATCTCTTTCTCTCTCTCTCTCTCCTGCACTATCATCAAAATATTAAATACCTTATGGAAAACTGATGTTTATCCCTTCATGTGGCGAACCAAGCATCTGTCTGATTATTGCTTTTTTTTTTCTTTTTTTTTTTTCTTCACAGTAAAGTCAAAGTCAGCCTTAAAGCTGAAAATCGAGACAGACCATAGGGACTGTAATTAGAGATGGAATCCTGTTTTGCTTGCTGCGTCTCAATGGGGTGTCCAAAAATAAATAAATAAAGAAAGAAAAAAAGAGAAAAAAGGTGAAACATACCGACTTCAGTGGCGCATGTTACCAGCCAGCGGACCATCTCTCTCCTTCTCCAGTTCAAAGTGGACAGCGTCATTCTCATCACCTGCAGAAACGCACAAAGCGCGTAAGAACAGCGTGGCGTTGGCTGGAAAATATGAAATAACTATTTTTAAAATCCACATCTTAAACCTTTGCTTTCAACTTTAAATAGTAAAGAGCTTTATATCAATGGTGCAAATTACAACACAGGGAACAAGACGCAATGCGGCAAGTAAATAAATGAGAGTTAAACGTTTTAGTGAAAGAAACGCAACGTGCTTTAATGTTGACATTTTCAGCCCAAAGCGTCATGGTAACGGTGCAGCGCGTAAATGTCTGACGTAGGTTGATGTTGTTGTCCAAAATCTTTATCTTTTCATCCACTTTCTTTATGCATTTTTGTTTTTCTGCCTTTGACTTAAAAGACAGAACTTTGCGAGAGGAATTTTATCAAAATATATTTTTTTTATTACTTCGAAGTCCTTCAGATTTTCATGTTTTACTGTTTTCAATGGGTGAAGATATTTGAGCTTTTGAGTCGATCTGTTTTTAATGATTTTGCAGGGAGCGGAGTGACGGAGACGTCAGCAGATCTGTGCAAAAAATAAAAAAAAATAAAAAAAAACAACCAGAACCAGATAATAAACATAAAATAATCCAAATTTGGATGTATGGGATAAAAAAAATTGACAAAAATAAATGTAAACATTTTTTTTAAAAAATCATCACATTTTGTATTTTTATTTGTCTTGTGGAGAAAAACAGCTTCTTTTAAAGGCATCTAAGGGGTTAGAAATTCAAGAAATTGGTCAATATTTCCTACATACGGTAAGGAAAAATAAATTAAATATGAAAACATTTTGATTCGTGACATTGCGGCACAAAAATACTGCTTCAATAATCAGTACAGTAGGTCACTTTTAAACATATTTACAGGTTATTATTAAACATGCGCTATAATTTTGTTCCTAGCAGCTTATGTGAGAAAAATAGCTCAACACCTCTTAGCTCAATATTTACTTTTTGCTGCATTTTCCTTCATTGAGGTTATTTTTAATTTCTCCATTGATGTTTTGAAAGTCTGTTAAAGGGAAACTCCAGTTTCTGTGGTTAAAACTGTGATGATCGCAGCCTCCCTATCCCTCTCTCTCTCTCTCTCTCTCGCTCACATCCTCGCTCTGTACCTGCAGCCCCAACTCCAACGCCACGTTGAGCAGGGTGATGTCCGGCGGACTGTCTGCGGGCGTGGCGATCTTGAAGGCGTCCTGGGCCAGTTTGAAGATGAGGGAAGAAGAGTGGATGTTTTTCTGAATGGCTTCCAGCACCGTCCGCAACCTCAACATGTCCCCTTGTGGTCAAGTGGACAAAAAGAAGAAGAAGAAGAAGAAGAAGAAGAAGAAGAAGAGGAGGAGATATTAACAACCGGTTCGCTTTACTCAAACCTTTTCCTGCTGGCAAAGGAGAAAACCGAGATTCAGACTTCAAATATTTCTGTAACCAAAGGAAACTTCCTCGTTTGAAGGATTCCAACATGTCCGCCCAAAGAAGGAACTTGATATTGCTGCTGCAGCCACAATTACAGAGAAGATGTATGCTTGTTAGACATTGTAATATTGGTATCAAGTGTTGAGTATGGTTAAAAACGTTTGCCATGTGTGGGTTATGTAAAGGAATAAAAGGTTTGTAATCGTGGGACTTTCCAGACACTAGAAAGCAAATATGGTTTGGGAAAACTTTGGCTTTCTCAGATTTTTTTTTTTTTAAATCCCTTCAGGCCAGTTGTTATATAAATAGTAGTAAATGCTTCAGGGTAATTTCCAGAACCTAAAAAAACAAAGGTCAGCACTGCAAACATCACACATAAACGAAAGACAAAAACTGCGTGGAGCGTTTGAGAGAATCCGTGGACAAAATGTCACACTTTGAAATGGACAACGTCAAGTCGGACCCCCCGATTCAGGCTGGGACAGACAGATGGGACAGATGTCCGACTTTCCTGGGACCGACAGGAAAGTCGGACATTTTCACATTTGTCCTTCTTGCCCCAGAGCTTCGACTTCGAGAAGAAACTGGGATATTAGTTGTGATAAATTTACAATTTAATGGGGGAGAGCTCGATTAGCGGCTCGTCCCACTCGTCAAACGTGGTTAATAAAATGAAACACCTGCTTGGAAGATTAATCACCGCAGCCAGAAAAGCTGTCGCAAGAAAAACGGCTCGGGACAGAAGCGCCGGCTCGAGCGCTTCCAGAAGATCGGCGTGAAAATGATCCCGCCGCGTCATCATAAATATACATGAACAGAAGAAAAGAACAGTTTTCTGCGACGACATTTTTTTTTTTTTTCCATCGTCATATTCTTACCTTTAGCAGCAGTTAGCATGGTGGAGGCCAGCTCACACTGCTGCGACTCCAGGTGGCCGAGAGTGAACCAGCGCGGGTATCTGCTGGGAACGATGGAGATGCCGTGGTGAGGGTGGCCCACGTCCCCGGAGCCTGCCGACGACTCCAGGACAGGAAGCCTGGGGGGACGAGCAGAGAGCGGGGGCTTAATGTGGAACACGCTTCACGCAGACGCCACGCGAACATTGAAACACGGAGATTTGCCGCGTTATTGGTTTAAACAGCGAAATCTGAAAGCGCAGATGTTTTCCTCGTCCTGCGACTTAAAAGTCTGCTCATTTAGACGCCACAGATTGCCAGAGAGAATATTCCCGCGGCGTTTCCCCTCCTCCGCCTGTTTCTGCCAGGGAAAACTCGAGCGCTTTTTCAAGATTTTCTGGCGTCACACTTTGGAAATTAAAAAAAATGAACAAACAAACAAAAAAACACTACAAATGAATGAAAGAAAGAAGATCGCTTCAGTTCAGAATTATTTTGAGCTCATTTATTAAAAATGTCTCCTGATTGTTTTCCACGTAGCACGGACAGTGAAATTCTGGATTTACACCTCAAATGTACTTTTGATTTGATTTTAAAAACTTTGCTCAATCTATAAAATATAAAGACAATTTTTTTACTCCCGTTTCACAGATCAAAACTGTGTAACGGTTTGAATACAGGCACTTTCAAGGACTTCACACAGAAATCGAGCACTTTCCAAATCTCAAAAACACCAAGTTGAAGTTCAAGCATTTTCAAGGATTTCAAGAAATGCATTTGAAAATCTTGCTTTATCGATATTTCAACATCGTAATTGTTTTTTCTACTTTAACAGCAGTGTGGGAAATAATTGTTTCTATAACAGCATATTTACTAACATTTGCTTAATATCTGGGTAAATTATGCATTCTCAATATCCCTGGAGAATCATTTAGCCCAACATAGGAGTTGCATCTTCTTTTTAATGTTTTTTTTTTATGTGGCATTGAAAGAATATCTCACCTCATGGCACGGAGAGCCACCTTGTAAGCCAGGTCTGCGTCGTGCGGCAGCAGAGCCGAGAAGAGGTATTTGGCGAAGGTGTGCATGGGAACGCTTTCTCTGTGGATGACTTCCCCGAGGCCGCTGAACGGACCGGCTGAAACCGAGAGGGACACAGAGGAGGGTCACGTTTGGTGTGAACCGAGTGTGCGACGCGCCGACCGGCCGGCGGCGGGTGGCGTACCCTCCAGCAGCTGCACGGCCTGCTTCCGCAGCGTCTGGACCAGCAGGTCGTCCAGCTCCAGCTCCTGCAGCTTGGAGACGATCTGCTCTTCGTTACGACACACCTGGACCACGGCGAGAAGACAAGGCAAGGTCAAAGTGTTGCCTGGAGAAGCAGGAGATCAACCCGTTCACGCTCACCGGGACAGACGCGGTCCAATTCCAGCCACAGGTCGACACAGAGGTCCTTCCGTGCGTTTTGATTGGGTTTTAAACGCAGTTCTCGTCTAAAACGTTAATATTGTCGCTAATTCCGATGACATTCAGAAAGGTCTGCGGCGGCAGACGTTAAAACCCTCGACAGCAGATTACCACTTGCACAAAGAAACGCCGCCCGGATTTCTTCCAGCGCGCCGAGAACTTAAGTGCTGCGACTTCCTGCTTGTTTTTCAAGAAAAGAAAAATGCCGTGACCTTTTCTATGCTTTTTTATTTTTGCCTGACATTTACTTCCAGCTGATGTTAAATTACAGTGATTTGCTATCAGAGAAACACTGTCCTCAACAGGATGGGGGGTGTGGGGTGTTTGTTGTTGGTTTTTTTTTAAATATGCAGAGAATTTATTTTTAATAAAGCACAAACAATATCAACCAGGATATGAAGCAGCCAAAAAGTGCAAAAGCAATTCTATTGCCGTTGATGCATTTCACATTTCGTCATGCGAAATGTCACGATGCCAAATTTTGCTGGACGATGAATTGTCCGGGTAATTATTGCGATAAACAATAAACTTGTAGCTTGGAGGTCATTTTTTAGTAAGACACATAAATAACGGAATAATATCGCAAGCTTGCCCTCTCAAAAACTAATAAACTTTCATTTTGTAAGAACACTTAACACTGGAAGATATTTTAAAAGTACAAAATAAAGAATGGTAACCAAAAACAATAAATAAATAAAGAAAAGCAAAACCATAAATGAAATGGATTGTGAAGCCTCTGCAAACAAATTCTAAAAATATGAATCATCAGACTGTAAATTATCAAGTTTATTTTCATTTATTGTGCGATGAACTGATTGATTAACTGCTTATTGATGCAGGCTCAGTTATGCCTGCAAACGTCTGCGTAGTTAAGTAGGATTCGATGCGACATACGAACACAGTACAAATATCAAAATGGAGTTTTTCAAATGTGAATATGGTCAAAAAAAACAAAAAAAAACTAACATTGTAAATCCCCCCAACTCTCACGGTAGAACAAGACATTTCAGGACCACGTGTGCGGTGTTCAATACAATGACGTTTGTGGCTGTAATCGGACAAAACCGTGGTAAAGCTCAAGAGGTTTTGAATAGTTTTAAGGAGAACGCTGGGCATTTATTGCTGACGGACGCAAAATAATCACCTTGTCCTGGGCATACAGTCCCTCTGGCATGATCCTCTGCTGGCCCATGCCCATCAGGGCCACTTCCAAGGCCAGAGTCAGGTAGGACTCCCCCGCGACCGGACACCCCCACACCGGCACATGGTGGTAGACCGGAGGTCTGGGATCGCCTTCTTGGAGAAAACGGGGACAAGTCCGAACATCCAGATTAGTAAAATAAGAGGGACGCCAAGTTAAAGCGCTAAAAAGCGCTTTTGTTCTACTCAAGCTGTGTTAATGATCAGTGTGTTAATTTCATTTTATATACATGTATATATATTGTTCAGCTCTCTAAAACATAAAAAGGCAACGTGTTTTGCCGGTCATTAGCATCAATTAAACAAAACAGTAATGATACAAAGGAAACTGCTGAGACAGAAGGAGTCACACAAAGCCCACCTGAAGTCAAACCCGAGCTTGCAGTACATCAGCCACACAGTACGGATTCATTATTCTGATCAAAATATGCGTATATATTTAAATGAAATGGGGAATAAAACATTGTAACTTCGTTTGAGCTCGTTTGCTGAAAAGGCTGCTTACCCAGCACTGCTGCCTTACAAAGTATAAGTGAGAACAGATGCCCTGGGAGCCTCAGCTGTTGATTTGTTTTCTCCTGTTCCCCCCGCCGGCCCCCTCCGCTCTGCCCCATCATTCAGCTTAAATCCCCTCTGAGCAACAGATCCCCCTAAATCCTGTTTATTCCAGGGATATGTGGGTAGGGAGCCTGTGCTGGGAGCACGCGCATGTGTTGAGTTAGAGTGGAGGGGGAAAATGGAAACAGATTTCACAGACTTTCCCCCCCTCCGGTACGGTCAATTTGTTTCTTCCTAATCAGCGGCTCGATAAGTTGATTTGATAAAGCCGAGGGGAGGGGGCGGGCGGGGCGGGGGGGGCGGCTTTTGATTGGACGACACGGAGGCCGAGTCCAGCCAGCGTGTAAACGGATGTTTCCAGCTGTTCTCCGTGGGTCATGAAAACACGACCGCGGAGCTGAAAGTGAAGCCGATGTGCTTCGTATTCCGTACGCAGCACGTTACCAGTGGCCAGCCGGTATTGTTAGCCAAAGCTTTTTGTCGATGAAAATAAATGGCCGCCGGTGCAAAGAGGAGAATTTGGGAAATTCAAGAGGGGATGGGTTCCACGCATACCACAGTCAAACTGCAGGCCAGTGAGTTTCTCTCACGTTACGGCTGCATGCAACCTTATCGCAAACGGTCGTTCAGCGCGTTTCCACTTTAGGAAACTCTTCACGGGACTAGAGTAGTTTCCTGGTGGAGTTATTGATGCCTTTTTATTTTCATAGCCTGTAGTAGAGCAACGAAAAACAACAACAGATTACCCAGATAAAAACGTGCTCCATAAAACTACCATGGAAAGGTAGAAAGGTTCTTATTTTGATTTTACCCAAAGCCTGTGCCGATTTTCGCATCGAGTCTTTACATGTTACATTTCGGTTATATTGGTTTAAATCTCTACTGTCTTCAACTTGATGGATTTGGAATTCCATGGAGACAAAAGTAGTGAAACTTTCTAAAAATTAATATTAATTTGGAGAGACTTGTTCTATTTTTTTATACATCAACAGTCTAAAATAACTCAATTTAATTTTTACACTTCTCTTTAAGCAGGTATAGAGTCAAGGTGGCTTTTTTCCAAGACAGATGCCAAATGTTTAAGAGTTTGATGAATATTTCAGGACACTATTTTTATTGTCTACTGCAAAAATAATGGTTAATTACTTAACCGAAACGACACACTCCAACGCTAAGAGCGAGCCCAAGAACGAGAGAAAACAACAACAAAAAAAAGCTCGAGGTCCGGAGTCCTAAAAGTATTCGCTATCAGTGCTGAAGAAGAATAACTCTTCGAATCAATGGGTTTAATTTATCTTCACTGCAACAGCAGCAGAAACGCACAACAGATAGTCCTGGAGAAAATTAGGATTCGCTGTAATTATGTTTCAGGACGGCATTAAAGCCCATGTCTGAACCAGCGGCTGAGGAGAGACGCATTCTGGTGCTGCCTTCTTGAACTGGAGGCTCAAGATGCGATATTCGCAGTGCTTTAGCTGAAGTCAATGTTAGCCAGGATTATTTAGCTGTACGGTTTAAAACGCAGTAACTAGGAATGTAAATCCTTGGAATATGTTACAAGTTTTGAAGCATGAATTTCCCCACTGTGGGACAATAAAAGCTAGCTTTTAGCCAAAACTCTCACTCTTTTAGCTAACTGTAATTCTGTCAAGGCAAAATGAGGAAAACCAAACCGTATGGTTTTTTTAATACCTCCAGTGTCCATAGAGTTATCATCGTCCATGCGGCACGTTTCTGTGAGGGTGACGAATAGACAACCGATTGGGTCTAATGGATGACCCACCCAGCCTTCCAGGTTGGTGGTGGAGGTAACATTTCTCTGGAGAAGATCTAAAAGCAGAGACAGAAAAAACAACAACAAAACAACAAAAACAGTCAATATTAAAAAAGAGCCTTTAACAATGTAGAAAAACAACTGTGCTCACTACAGCGTTTCTAACGTTCGAACCTTTCTTTTGGTGCTTGTAGATGTCCATCTGCCTCTGCTGCTGGAGGCGAAGCGTGTTGATGATGGCGACGGCCAGCCGCAGCGCTTCTCTCGTGTAGCCGTGCGACCGCAGGGCGTCGACGCGGGCGCACGCCGTCGGGACGTGGTCTGCGCGTTGCGAGAGAAACGAGGTGAGGTCAGGACAGCTTGGCAGAGTCGGGCGGCGCGCACACACACACGCACACACGCGCACGGTGCAGCCTCAGCAGAAAGCCGGTGTGTGTCTGATAGGTGGCTTAAGTTGCAGAATCTGACAGATCTGAGCTGGAAAGCTGCTTACTGCAGATACTGGCGCGAATATCAGCAGAATTACTGCGCGCGCGAGGGAGCGCGAGTGTTCTGGGTCAGCTTTCAGCGAAAGTAAAGAACGTGGGTGAAACGATCACGGAGGCGCCGTCATTCGGGGAAAATACGTTTTCATTTAGCTCCCTAAATGGCAAACTGAAACTGAGATTCTCAGCATAAAGGGGAAATGGACACATCATAACTCTACACAAACCGCCCCAAAAAAGAAAAATCACAGTTTCAATGGGAACATGGATTGAAATAGCACCTAGCCAGAGCGGCAGCCCTTGTGGGTTGAACAGCAAGCTCTCCCCTTCCCTCTGGTAGGACGGAGACATGTAGTAGTCGCTGCTGATGATCCTCTGCAGGTGGCTGTCCTGCCAGTGGAGGTCACACGCCTCGACGGCGCGGCTGAACACCGTCCGCCTCGGCCTGGACAGAGAGTCTGACACAAACACCCGACGGCGATGAGCAACTGCGACTGAGGAGAGCGGAGCTTTGAGGCGGCGTGCGCGTTAGTGCAGACCTTGAGCGAGGTTGCTCTGCGGCAGGGCGTTGGTGATGTTCGGAAGCTCGCTGCCGTAGTTCCCGTCCTCCAGCGGGCAGACGTCCATGTCTCCCCACTTCTTCAGCTGCTTCAGCCAGCCGCTCTTTTCCTCGCTTTTGCAGTGCGGATTCAGCACCACGCACACCCACAGCGCACCTGGGGGAGCGGGAGAGGAGGAAGGGGTCAGGTGTTTGGACCCGAAGGAAATGGAAGCCCTGGACTGCATTTTCAATCACAATAACATTTTTAAGTTTGCGGTTATGACATCTCAGGAGACGGGAAATAGTTTCGTAGCAAACAGAGACGAAGAAAACCGGACACAGTGTTTTAAACGATATGAACAAAACTCTCTTTCGGTCAAATTTGATTTGACTTTTAAGACATTATAATCAAAACAAACAAAAAAACAGATGATCAGTATTTGTTTTACGCACACACACTCCCCTAGCTGTGCCAGCTGTCAGACGCCTGCATCCCAGAGAAAAATGATCAGAGCGTCTGGCTGTTATTTCTGTCTGTGTCATGATCTCACTCGCTCACTCGGGAAGTGTTCTCATTGACCTCCTAAATGCTGAGATTGATTGCAGAGAAGTTGAGCAGCGCTATTGATCCGTGAGCCTTTATCGTTCGCCGCATGCCGAGAGCAAGAGGAGAAGCTTAGGAGGAAGAGGGTGAACAGCGGTTCACAGGAAAACAACCTCCTGCACGTTAACCAAACTCGGTGAATCCATATTTGTCCCAGCTGAAGGATTCTGCCTGACCTGCAGTGACCTGTAAACCCGCTATCAAGTCGCCTGAAAAAATGTAAATTTGCCTTCCCGCAGCCTCTTACCCAGCTCATCCCAGAGCTGCCGGCACTTGTCTGTCATCCCTGTGCCTTGCTGCCTCCACAGTGACAGTCGAGGGTCCGCCATGAACTGCTCCGTTATCAACGTTAGCATTCGAGCGCCGTTGGAGTCCCGCATTCGGAGCATCTCCCGTACCTGAAAAGATCGGCAGCTTGTGAGGAACAAAGGCAGCATCGTAATACGCTCCACGTTCTCCTCAACGGTAAAGTCAAAGCTGCCGCTTCAGAGCGGAAGGCAGACATATTCATTTTTCGACCTTCGGTTTCAAACTGTTTATTTAGGCAAGCATTTTTCTATGCTTGCCCGACCACTGACTGAAGAAATCTTCAGTTCCTTTAACAAAGTGAAAACATTGAGAACTGTTTGGCAGAAAACATGTTTCGTAATGAAAGCGATTTAAAAAAAAAAGTGTCCAATAGGAGCACAACTGAAAGGTGGACGGAAATTGTGTGTTAAGATCAGAATGAATGAAAAACAGAACTAAGCATGTAAGACTGTAGAAAGTCTAACAACTTTTATTGGACACTACAGAAAAGAAGTAGATTGCCTCACAAATGGAGAGCCCAGTGTTACACAAGCGTTTTGGTTTTGGATGTAGACACAGGCCAGTGTAAGATTCTCATTTTACAATTACTTTGAGTAAACCTGCTGTTGCACCATTTCCCATCTCGTCATATTGAAAAACGTGTGTTATGTAGGTCTGTAAGTGAGGAAATTAAACAGATTTTGTGTAATACATGTAGGCTGGAGAAGCTACAGTGATATGTACCTAGGAGAGAATAACCCTCCACCGCTAAAATGCTTGGCAGAAATGAAATAGTGCGACGGTAGCATAAAATACCAGGGCTTTCAAAACAGGATCCAATTAAAAATATTATGAGGCAATTTACAGGACCCTCGGTTTTGCAAATAACGTGTCAGCGCGTATTTGTATTAAACAAACCACGAGAAAACAAGTTACTTAGTTAATGCTAAACGTTAGCATGTTGCTACCTAGCTCAAACATTACCAATTACGCATGTTAAGGAATTACTCACATTAGCTTACGAGTCAGTATTAGATGACAACCTACATATAAAATGTCAGCAAACAGCAGCTAACATTAAGTGCTATGCTAGTAGCTTACATGCTAAATAACTTACAGGCTAAAATACGAACACTGGCAAACATGCTAACGTTAGCATATTACTATCGACTGCGCTGATTGTTAAACTGAAGCTAGGTATAATGTCAAATGCTAACATTAGCCAATAGGTCAACATAGAAACTATCATCTGCTGTAGTCGAGTTAAATATGCAAGTATTACAATTTGTTTTCAAGTAAACAATAGAAATATGTGACGGTATTTATGCACTAGTTTTTCTGTGACCAATTGTAAATTTTAAAGTTTTAAAGTCTTTTAAAAACAAAGTTTTATTTTAAATGTTAGGGTTCTTTGATGGACAGTCATTAGTGGTTGCTTCCCTCTCAAATCTCGCACTCAGCCAGAAAAGAAGGAATTTCAGAAAACATAATCAAACATACTCAAGTTGACTTAAGCTAGATGAAATTTAGGCCACGCAATATCCAAAGGACCATACTTCCAAGTTTTCAAGCGCAAACGATCAATTACATGGTAAACCCCATTCTGATCCACACATATGATTTGGTCACGCGAACCTTTGCAAACATGGAGTTGAGCTGCTTTCCGGAGCCGTAGTATCCTCCCTGTGACAAAAACTGTTTGACCTGCTCCCTGACTTGATCCTCGTCCAGATGCCAGCAGTTATCGTCGTCAATGCTGGCGCCTGCAGTCGGGTCTGGAGCACCTGGGAAGATGAACACGGACAGTGAATGACAAGCGTAGAAATCTGGAAGTACAGCGTGAAGCATCCGCGCCGTCTTCAAGCCGGTGTTAGGAGAATAAAGCGTATATTTTACATGCATATGTTCGGTTCTTAATACTAAGATCAAATTGACCAAAGGAGCCGTTTACGGCATAAAAAAAAAAATTGGACTCGTAAATCTTCAACTTAATACAGAAGAGATGCAATCGCACAACGCTAATGAAAAGCCTTCCTTTTCACTCTTTTTTGAAAACCTTACAGTGCACCTACATTCCAGATAAGAAATGCTGCTCGACTTGGGGCCAAGTTTATTTTTTCTCCTGGCTGTGTGTGGGTCTGTGTGTGTCTGAGTAACACTGCGGAGAAATGTAGATGCGCTCCGGTGGGGGGGGAGGAAGCTTTGATCTCGCAGGAAGCGAGTTGAGGAAAACCCAGAGACGGGTTTCCAAACCGGCCGGGAGAGCGCAGCAGCAAACAAGCAAGTTTCTCCATCAAAGGCGCCCTCGTTCTGGACCGCCTGAACTCCAACCCCCATGATCCCTCTTGTCAAACACCGGACAGGAAGCGCAGCGTGAGGCTTCCTGGACGCAAGCGCTGGAGAATGTCAACATTTAGCGAGCAGGATGAAACAGAGACGGAGATAAAGACTTTTGTTTGGTGAAAGGATGCGTCTGGTTTGTTGTCGTTCCCGAGGCGCGGCGCTGCCTCGGCTCTCAGCTCCTGTTTAATCTCAATCCTTTCTCCGACCCTTTCATCTTTCCTCTCCCCTCATCTGCTTTCTCCCGTTTCCCAGAAAGCCTTTCCCTCGGTCTCTATCACCCCTGTCAGCATCCCCTTCCTCCTTCCCACGTCTTTGCATGTGTCGTCTCCAGCGTCCATTTCATCAATCAAGCCCCTTTCCCTCTGATTTATCCAACCTGCCTCTGTTGGTAGGAGGGATGGAAGGGGTGGCGGCGGCTGCGAAGATGAAACTGAGAAATCAAATGAGGCATTTGAAGCCCTGGCTTGCTGCGCCGCCAGAGTAATCAGGTGCCTGGACATGTGGCAGCCTGCGGGCTAGCAAGAAGCATTTTTTTCCCCCCTCAAGTCGGACGTCTTTCATGTCTGGCCTGTAACTGTGAAGATACATCTGCAGAGAAGATGGTTTGGACCGCCACAGAGGACCTACTGCATCGCAAGGATTTGGAAAAGCGTCGCACTTCTGCGCCGGCTGCCGCCGGACGGATTCGGTCCGAAAGCGTGACGGAGTAGAAGTTGTCCAAAGAGACGACTTCAGATGGAGATTGAAATGAGGCAGCTGGGGAGTCTCACCGTGAACCTGGTTGATCTCGGAGTTGGAGGAGAGGATCTCATCGGCCAGTTTCTGAGCCGTGGGCAGAACCTCGGTGTGGTGGGCAGTGATCAGATACTGGACCAGCTTCTGCAGCTGATCTCTGTTCATCTGGAACAGAGTTTCTGATATGGGCAACCGGAGCTTCACCTGCAAAACAAAACAAGAGGTAAAGGTATGACATAAAAATTCTGGTGTTTTTTTTTTTATGTGATAAACCAAGATGACGTGTTGTACAGCGGAAGAAAATATTAATTTAAAGTCATCAGCATAAAATCTCGATGCATTTTGCATCGGTCCATCAAATTAAACAAATTCAACTCTGAGGTCACAAGGGGCGCTTTGGCAAGTCGCTGTCCGTCCGCGCCCCGCATCTTCAACTCCTCACCTGCTCAGGCTTGCGGATCCTGTAGAGAGAGAGCGCCACCACATGCGCGCAGTAGAAAATGTCTCGGTTCCCGCAGCCACAGGTGACCGAGGTGATCTTGCATCGATCAAAGCTGATTGCCACCTTGTGGGTCACCTCTGGTTCCGAGGCGGTGGCCGGCTCGGTCACAGTGCCGCTCAGGTGAAACCCTAGGAGACACAGGAAGGAGGCAAAGGCGAACTGTGAGACGCTTTTCCTGCTTTCCACCATGCAGACAACTGAAAGCCCAAAAGAAGGCAAGAAAAAAAAATAACACGGATAATTCGAAGATTATCTACAGCCATCGGACCATCAAGACGAACTTCGTGAAGACGCTTTGCCAACAAGGCGTCTCTGACGAAGCATTCGTGGCCTTTAGAGAAAAGGGCTTTGAAAGGGTGGGATGAGTTTTAAATCGGACACACATTCACTTCCCTGATGGCCGGCTAAATAAATGAACATTAATTCTGTTTTGCACAGTTAATCTTTAGGGCCACCTCTCACACCAAGCTGACCATTTACTCTAGTCCTCTGCTGGGCTCCTCTTCCGCAACTAATGGACGGTGTTGCACAGCACTTTGCGTAAATCAGACATAATTGGTTGTACTTAACCAGCTGTTTGGGCAATTTCAAAAGCAGCTGGATGGAGTTGTTTTTCAGCTGAATGTTTTTGCTTTTTAACCAGTCGGTCTACCGTCTCGGTTCAAGCAAGCGTCAAGAAAAATGTAACTCCGAAGTGATGTAAAATGCACCATCAAGTGATATTTGACTATCTGGAAGTCAAATATTACTTGGTACTGCACCCCAGGTCAGTACCACAGTTCGCTCTGACCTGGGGTTCAACCAATTCAAAGATCATCTGCAACACATTTTCCAATCGGAAGACTTGCTTCCACCATCAACACGTCGTCCTGCAACTTTAAAGACAAAAGGATGTCAGGCAGACTGCATCAAGAAAAGGAGAAATGTATCTTTTTATGCCCAAGCAGGTTTTTCTGTGGGAGCACCAGATTCCCACCGCAGTCCAGGTCACGTGTTGCTGAGTTAACCATTTGTTTCTAGTCCCCGAGTCGGTGGACTGACGCCACAGAGTACGCCCTGCCTTTTCCTCCACTGAACGATGAGAAAAGGCTACAGAGCCCACTGTGACCCTGAAAGCATCGCGGGCACAGAGAAACAACAAGTGGCTCATTGTCTGCTGACAATATTTGGAACTCGCTGGCATTTGATGACAAATTTTGAAGGAAAAAGAAGAAAGAAAAAAAAAACGTGTACCACCTACTAAGCTGACCTTTGATAGCTCTAGTTCTGAAAGGGATTATTGTGACAAGAAAGGACAAACTGAGCAAAGAATACAGTACAGAATGGAACAAAACGCAGGCAGGAAAAGAAGTGTGAATGAAGGAACGGGAGGATGAGGCGGGACAAGACGGGAGGAGAAACGGAGGAATTGAGGAGAGGAGTAAAAGTATCAGTTATGTGACAGGTCAATTATTTACCAGGCGAGGAGCGTATGCGACAAAATAGGTTACTGAATCCAACCTAAAACCCAAGCTCAACTACTGCTTCCCCAGCTAAAGAAGAGAAGAGACACAAACACACAAAGTTATGTCTATCAAGACCACCGAAAAGCAAACATAAGTCCGTCTTGGGCAAAGGAAAGGCGCAGATCTATAGCACCAAACACCATCGCTGACACGGTCATTAACATGTCAGCTCTATTGTGTTCTGTGCTTGCATTGCAGGGCTGCCTCATAAGCGCATTTCCGTCCATCTTCAAAGCAGAATCCAAAAACAAAATACCTTGTAGAGCATGAGCACAAACCGCAGGGTCCAATCGACAGCAAACTGCCGTGAATTATACAAAAACGTTCAAGAGATCAGATTATTCAGTGGATCTGTTGGGGAAACCCGATCCCAACCCCAAAGACTCTGCCCACATGTGTGTCATAGTGAGAACATTTTCACATGCAAGTGATTAGGCGCAGAGGAACGGGCGTCGGCAGCGCGCAGGAAACAGGACGTGATTCAGCCCGGCGTGGAGCGGTGCCACGAGCGCGAGCGAGCGAGCCGAGAAACAAGTGGATCAGCAGAAATGAGGCTTTGGAGTTCCTGGATTGCATTTAACTGCATGTTTGTGCCTTTTCGGTATTTTCCACAAAGGTCTATTTTTAAGTCTGGCTTGGGTAAAACCATCTGAACAGACGAGCGCCTTGACATGCCAACTCAACGCGGCGCCAAGGAAACCACATGCATGCCAGTGAGTGATCTGTGGGTTGACATACTGACACAATGACCTGACACAGACCTCTTGGTCGCTCTTAAAAAGTGACACTCCCCGTGACGTTTCATTTACCTTCATGAAAGGTTTCTGAACCTTTTGTGTTTCGGACTGAAGTTTCCAGAGTTATAGCCCTATTTATTTAAAAAAAAAACATCTAACTGGAAACATCTAGACCTTTTACTTTGACTGTAATCCTCAAATGGCTGCAAATATTTAAAAATCCCACATGATCATGCTGCTGACAGCTTAAACAAAAAGTCTAGACCAACACCGCAAACGGAAAAGTAGCGACTTGAGTGATCCCCCGGACATACCTCCATACCTCCAGCTGTTGCCGATACTGGAAATGGCAAGCCTAGACTCTTTCCACAGTAACAACTTCCACACCAAAGAGGAATCTGACCTTGTAGCGATGACATGTCTAGTCTTGTGTTTGCTCTCCAAAAGAGCATGGTTTCAAATGTTTCTCGCCTGTCCATAAACCACCACTACAGCTAAAAGAAAGACGAAACAAATGACTCAATCCGGGTCACTGGATCTATACCCAACGTCAATACTTTTGACAAATCAAGAAACCCCTCGTTTTTTTACGCTGCTGCTGACCAAGACGATTTGTCTTTAGCACACAACAAGACATCTGAGCGTGACAGGATGGATGAGGAACAGACTGCAAAAGGGAGAAAGAGAGGCTGGTGCGTCTGCCGGTGATAGACACGAGGACTCCTCCAAAGTGTTACAACCTCCCACTGAGTCCTCCTGCTCAAACACGCCGTGTTGCAGCACGGTAACCGTTGTAAAATGTCAGGCATGGCTTTCCAGTTCTCTCTCCCTCTCTCCTGCTTTTCGACATGCACACTCTCAGAGCCGGTCTGAGCTAACCATTAGCCCAGAGTGTCCCCAAATTTGATCTCACTCAAATCAGCGCGGCGGAGAGCCGAAGAGGAAGGGGAAATCAAGAGTGCATTCTTAAAAGCGCGCAGGAGGCATTTGAAAGCTGCCACCTTCGCTCACAGCAGTCTGAATTACATCCTGCCAGCCACCAGCCACTTTCTGCACTCGTCTCCAGATCCCCATGCTGCCGCCCCCAATTTTGGGAATTTGTGAAGTTTAGCCGTCCAGATGATGGCCAGGGTCAGTCAGCTGACGGCGCGGGAATGCGCCTTCGGACCCGTCGACCCCTTCTCTTTCCGCCTGCGTTCTCCGAGGTTAACGCCCATTGTTGCTCAGGCCACGGGGATGAATGCGACGGCGACACCGCTGCTCTTTTCACTTTCAATCAAGTCTGAAATGGCTCACTCACAGTTCACAGTCCGTCTGTCTGTCTGGCACCCCTCCCCTCTGCCTCGGCCGCTTCTCCACATAAAGAGAAACCTCATCCCTGCAGGGTTTAATTAGCCGGGTTAGTTGGCGGTTTCGGGGGATTCGCACCTCAGCAGAGACGGCGAGACCAATCCTGGCAGATCATAAGACGCTCTTAAGCCTTGATTGCTTTGCGTTTTTTTCCCTCGTTTTTAATTCTGATACACTCGTTTGTTGAAATTGGGGGTTGCGGGTTTCTTTTGGGCTCTGGGAGTCATCAGGGAGCTCTGGCTTTAGAGCTGGGCGTCTCGTATCAACTACCGTTCTTCTGATTGGCAGGTTGCTCCGTTTTAGCAGCAGCCACCCACCCAGGAGTTTCATTTATAGCACAAATATCAGAGGAGAAACAAACTTCTCATCAGGAGTCAGGCAAGAAATCAAAACGTATCTCCTGTCATCTTTTGGCCTTCATCATCACGGGCTAAAAGACTTTTAAAGCTCGAGGGATGTGATTAGCCTAATTATTTATATATAAACGTAAAATAATATTAGCAGAGTACTCCAATCACTGTTGCTGTGATTATGACCCATAAGAGAAGGGCTGTGTCTCTTAACCTTGTGTTGCTCCTTTCATCAAACGCAGCTCTTGTGTGTTTCCTCGTGTGTGCGTGTGTGTGTGTGTGTGTGTGTGTGTGTCAAGGCAGAGGAAGACAGCGCGTCTTCAGCAGATGGGGAAGCAATGACACTTGATAAAAAAAGACGCGGCATCAGACAGTCTGAGAGAACACACACAGGCATACACACACTGCACAAAAAAAAACAACAAAAAAAACCCCACAATAAACAAAACAACCTTTTCAAGAGCCTGTCTGCTTTTGTTCTTAATGCCACAGCGAACATAAAGAAGGGACGGTGCCGACTGTAGTCAGTGATATTCACAGTAGATATCGCTGATCTCTCTCTCTCTCTTTCTCTCTCTCTCTCTCCCTTCCACACATTTTGGTCGGGCAAAACAGATGAATTTCTAACAAAGATGAATTAGGGGTGTGATGTGTGCAAACTGGGAGGGATGCCAAGTACAACGATCTGGCCTAATCCTCAGGGAAGAGAAATAGAAAGAGGAGGGGAAAAAAAAAACACACACACACACAGGGCCCTTTGGTGTGTTTGTGTGTTTAATCTGCTCTGAATACAGGTAGGCAGGCCACCCTTGCAAAAACCACACACACACACACACACACACACGCAATCTGCCACCGGCGCTGACATTGTCTACACTGACAACAGGGGTGTGCATGCGCGTGGCGTTTGTGGTCGCTCGTGCTCTTTATATTTAGAGCAGCCTAAATTCAGAGAGAATCCACACTCTGATGTGTTTTATTGAAAGCGGAAACAAAGAACCGCGGCGGTTTCTCGTGTGTCAAATAAGCAAAGTGTGATTTTTCACATCGGACAGAGTGATTGGCGCGTGGGGGAAGCCGACAACGAGCTTCGAGTTACAGAACAGGCAGCTATTGTGCATCCTTCTATTGTAATTAAATATATATATACACATGCATACACGCTCCTGTCTCCTTCCTCTCCCGTTTGTACGCCATCTGTCACTCGCCGACAACTCCGCCCACACAGAAGCTCCAGCCGGCCAATCAGGAGGAGGAGGAGAGCTCCCCACGCTCGTAGGCCATTAACCCCTAATCAGCTGGGGGAGAAAGAGCTGGGCGGCGAGCCAGAGCTCGTGTGCACGCTCGCACACAAAGACCGTCCATGGCTTCTCTTATTCAACCAGAAGCTTAAACGCAAGCAGGCAGGCAAGCCCCGCCCCCTCTGGACTTTAATGCTATGTGAGAGAGTGGCTCTGATTCAATTCAACTAATTTTCACCCAGCTCCGTGCCCACACTTGCACCCGAAAGCCATCCTTTAGTTTTGGTGCCCACACAGGAATGGCTTTATTCCCTCCCGCCTCCCGTTCGAAAGACGCTCCTCCGTGAAGAGCCGACGGCGAACGGTATAGTTTAGCAATTCAGGGTTTCCTACTAATGCTTGCTTGTAAAGGCTCAGATGCAAAATGCTGCTAAAAGCCCTAATGTGTGTCAGGTTTTGTGCCTGCAGATGCCAAAATATGCCACTGAAAGTCAGTTTTGTGAAACTATAGTATCATCTGCATATACAGATACCCTCCACCAATCTTTTTCACGTTTGTCAGCATTGCACTGCACAATCAACCTTAATCTTTTCTTACTCAATGTACTTCATATCATCAATGTTAATCTGTATTGGAAGGGGTTTCTTTTGTAAACAAAACCTGGAATACGGTGGGGAGCTAGCAGAGTGGAGTGTATTATTTCCAGTGTTATGCACTCAAGGTCTGATTTAGATAGTTTCGGTGCAAAGCCTTGAGAAGAACTGTGTGGACAGAGTGATAAAAGGAAGGAAATATAAGAGGCAGGGATATTTAGATTGATTGTAATCAATACTGATGTCACAATTTTCAGCAAAAGCGCGTTTTACTGACATCAAGCATCTCCGACGATTCTAGTGTCCAGTTTTCTTTTAGGTTAGATCTTCAAATTCCAGCAGAGGCTGCAAGAGAAAATGAAGGAATCACCAGATCCCCTCCATTTACTAAACCATTTTTAATGATCTAAAAAAAATAAATGGATAAAACTCTTAAGCTTTTGGAAGATGTATTAGTTTTGATTAAACTACTGAACAGTGAATGGGGACCATTGTCAGTAAGCGATACTGAGTTTGTCTGAAATGGTTTCTTTTCTTTGCTCAAACCTTTTCAGTGGCCTGCAACTGCACGAAAACTGCGCATTCAGCCGGAGATACAAAGAGAGACGCACGCGCCAACAATCTTCCACTGCCACCCACAAACCCATCGCCACTTCACGCCAACGGCCCCCCTGTGGTCTGAACATTTCTCACCCGGCTCCGCCATCCAGCCTGCGACACGGCGCACACGCTGCCGCTTGTACTTTTGCGAACAATCTGCATCTCAGCAGAAATGCAACCGGCCAAAAAAAAAAAAAAAAAAAAAAAAAAACAAACTCGCTGTCGATTTCTTTTCCTCCTTAATCTCACTTCCTCCTTTCCAAAAAGCAGCCGAGGCTTCATCCTCCTCCAGCAGCCAACACATCCCTCGCAGCCTGTGGCCCTTCCCATCTCCCATCTGTTCTGACAGCTCCAAGGTTAACACAGCACCCCCCTACACACACACACACACACACACACACCCTTTGCACACACAGACACCCACTTGGCCCTGTATTCAATCAGCCGTCTATCTCGGCCAGCAGACACTGCATGTGCGCACACACACACACACACACACACACAAAGTGCACTGACTCTTCTCCCCTCTGCCTATCCATCCATCCGTCCGTCCGTCCGTCCGTCCGTCCGTCCGTCCGTCCTTCCCGCCGTGTTTGCTGATGCGATAACAGCTGATTGATTCATTTGTGATTTCCCAGCAGCTCTGTCCCAAACACAAACACACTGACGACAACAAAAAAATAAATAAATAAAGGAAAATGAAATCCTTGCAAACCGCCGGGACTCATTTGTCATGATTACACTGAATTGATTCCCTGATTTGCTCCATTCTTTGCGAACGGCGAGGGGAGAAGGAGAACGAGACGGCGAAAGAGGAAGCGCGAGAAACGGCTGAGGGAGAAAAGGTTTAATCAAGTCCCTTTCAGCTGATGTGTCACTGTGAAAACAACGAGAAGCAAGAAAAAGAAAAGGGGAAAAAAAAAAACATCGTCAAACCGACGGAGCTGGCGCAGGTGAAAAAATCAGCTGACGCGTCTCGTCTTGAATCTTTGACCCGATTGAGCAAATGGATTCGGGGAGGGAGGAAGTGTGTGTGTGTGTGTGTGTGTGTGTGTGTGTGTGTGTGTGTGTGTGTGTGGAGAGACGTCCCGAAAAACTCAAGAATTGAGCAAAATGCGTTTCAGTAACTCAGAGGGGGAAGGAAGCCGTTTGGGGAAACCAGACTGCTCCGAAAGAACGTTTCAGTTCATTAAAAAAAAAATGACAAAAGGTAAAGATGGCGCAAGAACCAACAAAGTAATCAGAATGAGGAAGGACACGGTGCAGGTCTTGAAAACCTGTTCCTCTTACACAAACAAAAAGCATCTTTGTCCCGGGTTAAGGCTGTATTCACGGACGGAGAGGGATGGCATCCTTCGCTGAAAGGCCTTAAAATTCACACTTTGTCTGTTAAACCTAAAATCTGAAAGCAACTCCTGTTACAAGTTTTGTCGACATATTGCTTTTCTTCCAAAACTACTCTGGCTCACACATGCCTTTGTGGGATGTGTGCAACACTAGACCGAAGGTTGCACTTTGAGCACAGAGGAAAAACAGAAAAGCCGTAATTTTTTTCTCTACCTTTCAGGTGAAAATTGAGAGAGAGCGAACCAAAAGCTTCTTGGAAAATGCCGAGAGCAGAAGTATTCATACAGAAACACAAATAAAAGCCCTCGCCGCTTTGTGGAGGATGCAAAGCTTGAAGTGGACCTCGGGTGAATCAGACTTGAAGGACCTTGGTTTGTGTGTGTGTGTGTGTGTGTGAGAGCTATACACAGAAGCTGTCCTTCTCCTGAGAATGTGCGAGCTGTGTTCACCTAGAGCTAAATTGGACGTAAGAAGGCCGTGGTGAGTGTGTGTGTGTGGTTTTTTTTTTGTTTGTTTTTTTTTTTTTGTTCCAGTCGGTTCTTTGCTGCGTTTTAAGTGTCGAGGCGTTATTGTTCTGCGGCCTTGTCTAGCCACACTTACAAAAGGCCGAGCAGAAGCAATTTACCACGCAGCAAACATTCGGAGAGAGACTCGTGTCGCTCCCTTCTGTACGCGATAAAACCTTCCATTCATTAAAAACCTGGACTTCCAGTGTTGACTTCTTTTCTCCCCCTTCGTATACTTTGCGCATGCAAAGTATAAGGCTGGAAAAAAAAAAAAGAAACCTTTCATTTAGTGTCCTTTCTTTGTGAATCACAGTCACACTCGTAACCAACAATGGCACTAATGTAAACCTCCTCAGCGAGAACGAAGACGCGCAAATTTCCTAACGGCCAATCAAAACTGAATGTGTAGAAGAGAACAAAAGTAATTCAGAAGATGTATAAATATAACGTGGTTACTGTATTGTATTATGTTTTTGTTCAAAAGATTGCTCTTATGAGCGAAAGCTGCTTGTGAACGGCTTGATAAGTAAAAAAATTACATTATTCCACTCGTCGGAGGAATTCTGAAAGCAGCTTCTCTTTATTTTGTTTGTCTAACCTGAGAAAAGCCTGTACTTTGCCGCTGGCGGCTGCGGTCAGGTTCACGTGAACCTCCTCGTGTTTTCGCCCTGCTGGAAGTTGGCGTTTAGAAACGAGGACGAAGCTCTCCTCCGTTTTCAAGGTTTCGAAGGTCCTGTCAACATCCTAAGAGTTACAGTGCCGCTGATCCGAGCCAGAAGTGCTGGTTCCCAGACTCCTCGTGAGAAATCTCCAGTGTAAGGAGGCGCCGACGCTCTGGGTAGTTAGAACAGGACGGACAGACCAGACGCAATCGTCTGCTTGATTATTTTTATCTGTACAACAATTAATAAGGTGCAGCCTGTGTGAAAATCACATATCTTGGAAACGCTGTTCCTTCATTTGATATTTTTGCCATTATCACGTTAGTAATTCACAGGATCAGACTTTGAATTTTACGCAATAAAGTATTTCAGTTCACGTCTTTCATAACGTATGTCATTGATAACAAACGTTATCAATAAAAGTTTTCATTAATTGCCAGACAAACGGTGCTGAAGACTTAGTATTTTCAGCTTTTTTGGCTAATGGCAACAAGCAACTGTGAAATAAGCGCTTTAAGGCCTTGAGTATCTTCAGCTTTTCAGACTTGGTACACTTTTAGACCCAGAATAAATTCTTCAGCCTCCAAGCAACGTTAGCCTTTAGGCCTCTGAGCGAACAATGTTGGACTGTCAGCTTTTTAGCCTCCTACCAATGCTAGCCAACTAACCTCCAAGTAATGTTAGCCTGTCAACCTGCTAGCAGCCGGTCAACCTGCTAGCCTCAGAGGCTAGCAGGTTGACCTAGGAATAACATTCCTCGGCAAACAATCCAAGGAATGTTAGCCTGTCATACATGCAAGTATCAGCAGAGCACGACCCATAAATGTATCCTGTTATCGTGTATAATGACGTAAACAGCATTGCCAGAGATTCAATAAGTTCATAGCAGGTGTGTGGATGAGCTAACGATCAGACTGCTGATTGCGGCCAGTCCACACTGTTAGCAGAACTAGAGGCCCCCAAAACCACATTTCGCTCAGGGCCCCATGGAGGCTTGGGCCGGCCCTGCCTGTGAGCAACGTTAGCCTGTCAGGCTGAAGGAGACAGTGCGATGTTAGCATTTAGCTAACATTTTAGAGGCTAAATGATTTTCAATTTTTAGCCCTGGAAAAAAAATAAATAAATCAGCTTTTCAGTACTATTTGTTGTATTAGCTATGATTTAAAAAGTGTCAGAAGCACCAATTTTAGCCAAAAGCGCAACTAGCAACCTCAAAAGTCAGTTTATTATTAGTTTCCTTGCTAAAAACCCAGGTAATGGCGTCATTTAGACACACGGACGAGACGAAGCAACATACCAGATGGATTGTTATGCAGAACCATCTGTGGTCCTCTGTAGAAGCCATTTAGAAAAAGGGCATGCAGTCTCAGAAATTACCGGCAAGGGACAGAAGCATCACTCCGTCGCTGACAGCAAACCAACTTCAAACATTTAGATCAACGAAGCGGTACGAGTTGATTGTCACGCTTGTAAAAGTGGCCACAGCTGTTGGAATGCGATGAGCGAACCTTTGTGTTTTCACGCACACGCGAACCCATTGAAGAGCAGCAATGTGGATTCGCCGGAGGTTTGGATTTCTCGAGTATCGCACTGCTTTTGAAAGTGACCGACAAGGAACACCCGAATGCATAGCCAGCGCTGTCGAAAAGGTCACCGGGTTCGTTGTCCAATTGCCAACAGTGATCAGCCTCTGGGACACAGACAACACAGGGAAGCCAGGTGTGCGTCACACGTTGCAACGCACAACACGTAGAACATCTGCAGCGTAATGTGTACAGATTTGATTTGGCTAAAGCAAACATTGAAGAGTGTGCGCCAAGTTATGTGTGGAGACTTAATGCCGTTACGCACACATTTGCGTACCCTTCTTGTGCACAAATGCCCAGCACGTTGTCCTCGTCTCCGCCTTTGTTGCTCTTTTGTCTCTTCCTTCTCTGTCTCTCTCGCACTTTGCCCTTTTCCTAAACCAGCCGTGGCCTTAGCCATGGTTCTTGTTTAAAACGGCGGCATGCAAAGCAAAAGGAGCAACCATCTGCCATACGCATACAGCCGCGGCCTAAGGAACAAGGCCTGGCATCACAATACCTCTATAGTTAATGTTTGAGCAATGTGTGTGTGTGTGCGTGTGTGTATGCGTGTGTACGTGTTTGTTCTTCAAGCGCGGTCTGCAGGGCAAGATAAGTGTGCATTTAAGAGGCTTATATTTCATTTCAGGAACTGAAGGAGACAAAATGGCTCCATTCTGGGTTGGCGAGCACAACATGAGAAACGGTGAGGTAGCAACACAAGCGGAATAGGAAAAAAAAAAAAAAAGAGGGTTGCTGTGATGCCATTTGCATACACACACACACACACACACACACACACACACACACACACACACACACACACACACACACACACACACACACACACACAAAGAAGGAGGCACAGAGCTGAGCATTTGTAGCTCTTGCAAAAAAAAACAAAAAAAAAAAATTGAACACAAAGAAGAACAGTTGAAATACAAATCCAGCTTTATTAATCGGTGCTTTCTAGTTCTGTTTTGTACTGTACATCTGAAAGCCAATGTGTGATGAAAGCTGGCAGAAACTTTAAAGTAGTGAAGAACGACCCAAACTTGTCAATGTGGCACAACGTAGTCGGACTGCAGAGACAAACGGAGCCAAGCAGGCTTGCAAAATTAGCAAAAATACACACACCACCGACGATTAAACGGCTACTTGATGTTTCGCTGCGACTAAATATGGCGCGAGTGCAGGATGTCGAATGTATTTCACGGCAGAAACTCGTGTGTCTCCTTGCGTTTTTATTTTTCAGACAAGCGCGCAGACACACTGACTCACTCCTGCTACTTTTACAAGCAATAAACTCAATTAATTTTCGCCGTTAAAATTTACGGACTGGATCGCGGCTGAGGTCCCACCAAGCCCAGTGAAATAAAAGTAACTGCCGCGGGTTTATAGGTTAATCTGGTTACCCCGTTCGCCGTTGTGTAACAGCCAGTCCCACCGAGCTTCATAACGAAAACAAGACATGCGAGACCGAGGCTCATTTACATCCCTGAAATTTTATTCAGAGATCCGCAGAGAAATTGGCTGGTGAATGGAGGTTGTGGGTTTTTAGTGGAGTGAGCCCTTAACACTCTTCAGTGTGGAAGTTCTTGGTGAAAAAACGCTTAAATCTAGCCATTTCCAGCACATGAAAAGGCACATTTAATATTATAATAGTTTCAAAGAGTTTTTAAGTTGTTTTTTCCCCATTTCATAGTTATTGTAAGGGTGTAAATTGTCAAGGAATATAAAAGCAGACTGGCAATTTAGTGATGCTAACCACATATATTTCTTTGCTCAAAAATAGCAACAATTTAACAACTCTGCCAATCATGTTTCTGGTCATATTAGAATTTGAAATCAGATAAAATCACTATTGTTGGGTCAAAAACCAGCCATAGAACAATAATTAGTGCATCCTTCACTTTTAGCCCATACATCATTTCTTACTACATGCTCTTTGAAGGGATTTTGTCTCGCGTCTGTCGACAACGATTCCGTTTTGGTTTGTTCTCCATTTCCCGACTCGGAACGTCGCCCCTGTCCTGATTAGCACCCCACCCCGATAACGCCGATCACTGCTCCTCCTGCACGACCATGCATGAAACATGAATAATGAAATATAATTAAAAACAGCTTGCAAAGCTACTATACAAGCTGGCGACTCACACATGCCCCTTCTCTGTGAATCTCTCACATGTACACAATAGCTGGGCAAGGGTGAAACTCTCATTTATCCATTAGCTTGAAAAGCAAATCACACACATATGCACAGCAAAACACACACACACACACACACACACACACACACACACACACACAAATAGGGCTGGGGAGCTTCTGGTTGACTTCATAAAGCTCTCATCAAGCCAAGCTTCCATATGGGGATGGGGCCCAAAACAGAGGGGGACTGGATTGTGTGTGTGCATGCGGGCGTTGTACACAGAGCGCCCCGCATCCCCAAATGCAAACGCAACACAAAGGACGCATGCATCACCAAATCAGCTTTGTCTTGCATGCATTATGACGCTACTGCTGCCCCATTAAAGGGGGACCTCAGCAACACACCCCGAAGGTGCGTTGAGCTAAGACAGCCGAAGCGAGGAGGAGAGCAGGGACCCGCTCACTGTCCCTGCGCTAAAGTGGCACATCTTAACAAACATCCCAGCCCACGTCTTGCCTCTTTTCTCACACTTGGTGTACTGAGACCAGATTGCTGATGCAGTCAGTCACATACATTGAATTTTTTTTATTATTATTATTATTTTGGGCTTTCCTCCCTTGTCTTCCTGCCTTTCACTGCTGATCAGCCCCCCCCCAAAAAAGCTCCACCTATCCCTGCCACCCCTGTCAAGGTCCAGGCTGCAGGCCTCGAGGCTGGGGCCTCGCCTGCCATTGTTAGCCCACAATGGGTGAGAGGCGGCTGGCAGGCAGGCAGGCACAGCCAGGAGGCCTTGTGGAGGAGGCCAAAGGAGAGAGAAAGAAAGGAGGAGGGGAAATAGACTACAAACTGCACTGTGGAGACAAGTTTTTTGTTTTGTTTTTTTTAAATGGTGATATTAAGTTTCATAAACGGAACTTATCTTGTGAAAAGTTAAACAACAGAGAAGGCGTCGACAAAAATACAAGAATAAAACCTAGGAAAGGATTCAGACTGTCTTTTCCATTGAATTTGCCATCGAAGCTCAGATCAAGCATAAAGTGATCTTTATTCTCCAACGATTTTATAAATTCCTGACATAGTGGACGTCTTGCATTCGTGAGGGTTTGGGGACACAGCCGCCAGCGAACGGCTAAAACCTATCAATACCCTCTCTAAGGACGCTTACAACCGCCTATTTTAATAGTTCAAATACCAAACATGCCTTAAACTCCGAATCGTCTTCGCACTGCTACAGAGGCTAATGTCCACAGGCTTCTTTACTTCTGCAATAGCGGTCAGTAGAGTTTTCTTTTTTTGGTCTCTCTAAACCGGGTGAATAAGCCTTGATTGTAAATCAGTCATTTAACTTCCCTACAGTATCAAGAGACATTATAGAACCAAATAAAATGGCTGACTGGCAGAGCTTCCTATGACAGATGGTACAGTAAGAGTTTCATTTTGACTCCTATGTTACTGACACCCAGTAAACCACGGGGGTGTTGGACCAATTCTGTGCAGAAAAGTGAGACTTTCAGCTACTTCCATTCACTGCTGATAAGATCTATACAACCACAGAGCTATACTGAAATGTACGGCTATCTGGTGACACAGTTAATTAGGGAGAAACAGAATGGTGACACATGTTTGCAAAAGCTTAAAGGTTCTGGATAGCGATGCACCAATCTATTGCCGCATACTTCCTTAAATCTGTAAACGTGAAGCCGATCTTATCCCTCGTTTGCATCTACCTCAGCAAAAGTCTAAAAACCAACCACTGTCCTCTTCTGCTCTTCCGGAAGAGAGGTTTGGCGGACGGGCCGGCCCACCGGGTCACGTATGCAGGTGTGCAGTTAAGTTGCCAACTCAGTAAGTCTCTTGCAGTATTCAGCAACACTTCAGGCAAAAAAAAAAAAAAATTAGGTGGTGACCAAAATCAGCAGGTCTGGCTTTTTAAAGATCAGTAATTGCCGATCGGCCAGAAAACTGTAACCTGTGCACACCCAGATCTGGTCAGAAGCCGAACGGAAAAGACTGCCAGACGTTTTCCTTTTTAAACTGAAATTGTGTCATGCGCGGCTGTTTCCCCTCTGTCGTGAATTTAAAGCAGACTGGACGTTTAAATTTTAAATCCCATGATGGGGTGCCAGTTTGTTAGGCTTCCGAGCTCCTATGAGCTCACATTTGAGCCGGAGATGATGTCATCACAACATTCATTGTGGTCGGAGATTCATTTGTAGCGTCATTACTTTTCAGCTTCGTTCGCTTATGGGTTTTTCCAACATTTTGATGCCCGACATAAATTTGTGTGCAAAATTATGAATGAGGCCTGAAGCTCTATGAGAAATGAGGCTTTCGCTCGACCAAAAGAAGTCGCGCAACAACAACCTCATTCAGCAAAGGCTCAGATCTCAGCACAGGCGTTTGAAGCAAAAAACAAACAAAACAAAAACCCCTGACCGACCTGCAGTCTGGGAAGCTGCCAGCAACAGTTAGCTTGACTTTGGTCAATCACATGTTGAATGACGACGTGACAAAAGAGGGCGACTCTTACGGGCTCTACATCACTGCGATGTCAAACCGCGAGCCGAGTTTGAATGGAAAACAAGCGCGGGTGCGCACAAGCAATCTAATGCCAGCTGTCTCGCACACACCAAGCGTGCAGCTGGACGCGGACAAACGCACACCGGCACACAATGGTGCCGATCCAATAATGTCGGCCGTCATATACATAACCCCACACGGCCGCGCACAAGGACGAGGCTTGGGAGCAATCAACTGATAATGTCAACCGTCACGCACGTTGAATACACATCTACACACACACACAGAGAGAGAGAGAGAGAGGGAGAGAGAGAGAGAGAGAGAGGCACAACCAGTCCAGGAAAGGACTGGTAAACAATGCTCCACAATGCTCTCTGGCAGAGGCTTGAGTTTACAAAAGAAAAGAAGGTTTCCAATCACTAGACATTTATTCACTCTCTCACTCACAGACACACAGCGGGGGGGCGAGAGCGAGGGAGAGAGACCTTTAAGACATGCACTGAGGGGACGCACAAAGCCAGGCAACCATTCTCCCACTGACTCAATTCACTTATTCAATTGCTCCTTTATCCCACCCCCCTCTCTCCCTCTCTCCTTTCTAAATCAGAGCAATGCCAAATAAAATTCATTTTCCTCAGCGTCTTTTTCTGTCCTCAACATGAGGACAGCAATAGTTTTTCACCAAGTTGCTTAAACGAAGGACAGCTGGGATGGACGGGCGGGTAACACACCGGCCTGGCTCAGTGTATTGTATTGCACACACACACACACACACAAACTGGCTCACAAATCAACAGCCATGACAATAGGCTGGATTCTCACAGTGAAGGGACGGCTTAAGGTTGAACCAACAGTGATGCAAGCCTTTCACTGACCTCCGTGTGGACAATGAGGGTTTAGTACCAGCAACTCTGGAAAACAGCACGGATAATCAGTTATTGCTAAATGTGGGTACTTTGTTTTGTTTCCTTTCTTTTTTTTTTTTTTTTTTTCATTTTTCATAATCTGTTTGTGGCTGGCGCTAGTGCCCATTTCCCCCCCCACATTCTCCAAGCAGTAGGTGGAACTGGAAGAAGAAGTAGGTTCAGAGACGGGGGAAGACCTGCGAGAAAATGACCAAAGCCGGGAGCCAAACCTGGGTACCATGTATCAATCATGCCACACGACGCCCCGAAATGTAGGTGCATTTTATGAACCAACCAACCAACCCCGACAGGTGGGTTTGCGATCTGAACCAAAGAAAACAGCTCAACTTGCTCAGCTGACCTGTTGGGGGCGCTAATCCGGTTGAGTTGCCAATGCCGTAATCTGCAGAAGAAGTGAGCAGCAAGATAACTTTGGCTGTGGTTTAAATTGATCCGTCGTCAATTCCTTTTGCTGATTTTTTTTTTTAACCTATTGCCATGTACATAAACGGTGGCAATAAATAAGTCATTTATTTCTCAAATGAATGACTTTGAGAAATGTAAAGTCGGATCTTTACATCGCGGAATAAATGGTAAAAGCAAAGGCGAAATATTTATTTGATTAACGTCTTACTGATTATCTTTTATGGGCTGTCTATGTGGTGTGCTGACATATTTGCCTTCTGTCAATTGCATCCTCTCTCCTATCAGTTTGTCTAAAAATGCATCATCAATACCAAGAGTTTTGCACATATTTTGACTCATATGTGCACCTTTTTGAAAAGTGTGATTTCAACATTTCTACGATGATCTGTCTCTTCAAATTTATTCTAAAACTCTTAACTGTTGTTTCTGTTGCTTTTACAGTGGAGTTGTGTTTTTAACTTGCTATCGGTGCAAGTTTGCATTTCCTGATTTCACGTATGAAAAAGAATCAATTTCACCAAGTTGTGTGCCTGAGTCCTGACCAAACGGGGCTAAAACAGGACTTTCAGCAAGGCTGTGGAATTTTTTTTTTTTTTTGTCCTGTTCTATGAAACAAAGAAGCTAACAAAAAATTGGCTCAGCTCTAATCCTCCACCCTCTGATCTGACCCTGAACCAGCATTCAGCCTGTCGACAGAAGGAGGCACCAGCATCCCTCAGCTATTCTCAACTTGCTGGTATGTTCCCTCTGGCACTAGAAGCTGCTATTGTGAAACCCCTTAAAGACAAGCAACCTGGACTTGCATTCTTTTACGCCTCAGCGATTTCTTTCAGGGAAAAAAAAAAAAATAATAAAAAAGAAACAAAAAAAAAAAAAAACGCTGAAAGACAAGTACAACTTGGCAGGATTTTACCTGTGCTTTGCTAAAGGTGAATGTACAAATGGCTTTATGTTTCCTCAGGCGCCCGGTGCAAGACTTTTATGACCATAAAAAAGAATATATAAAAAAAAATGATAAGTTTGACTTTTGGCACTTTTACGCAATTTCCTTTTAGTGCTGCTGAATCATGTGTCCCTTAAGGGGCCCATATTTAGTTCTGTGTAGTTTAAAATGTACTGTTCATGCTGCCTCTGGGAGTTTCACACACACACACACACACACACACACACACACACACACACACACACACACACACACACACACACACACACACACACACACACACACACATTTCTGCAGCCTGTGATATGAGCAGACTGAAACTGGATGAAAATTACATAAAAAGAAATACTGTGTGGGACACAACTTTATAGCACAAGGGAAAAAGTCACCCCCCCCCCAACATAATATTTTGAAAAAAAGCTCCAAACTTGATGAAGATTTGATGCCAGTTTGTGATCCAGATATGACTTTCTGTAGGGATTTATAGGCAAGCGGTGTGCTGAATACATGCTTGATCATAAAGCTCCATGTAATTGCGCATAATTTCTAGCTTTGACTTCCATGCATATGCTCGGGTTTGTCTGTAATGTACCGAGATGAAAAGAGCTTGATGAGCACGTGTTTAGGCCTCCAATCTAAAGGTTTCCAGCAGAGCTAGCGCCGCACAACCTTCAGTCGTGACTTTATGACTGACAGGGTTGCGAAGAGAGGAATCTCCTGGACCCGGTCATCCCGACTGGTCAACATTTACTATAAGATCTCTACTAGAACAAGATCTGAATATTTTCTGAATTATTCTGGGGAAATTTTTTAATAATATGAAACAGAAAAAGTATTCATATATTTATGTTGTTTTCTTTTTTTTGTCTTTTATTTTAAATAGAAAATACAAAACGACCAACAAAGATTGGTCATTTAAAGTCCGAAGCCAAAAGAAAAAAACCTCAGGCTGGCTTGAAATTGCTAACAGGCTGCTCACATTTCCAAATCCAGTATGCTCCATAGCAAACAAACTTCTTCACGGTAAAACATTTAACTTTTCTCTTACTTGCTAAAGGCGTTGCTCTCTTACACGCTGTACAAACTACATGCCTCAAACATCACTTTCTTTGAACAACCTCCCACATCTCTGCTTCCTCTGACTTCACCTCTCTGAAGCTACATTTAGCTAACTTTGTCTCCTTCCGACTGCTACGCTTCCACACCGAAGAGCGGCGTTGGTAGCACAACTGGTTAGGGCGTAAGCTAACAGAGAGCAGAGAAATATCAAATCTGTAGATTTCTGACCAACTCAGGGTCCGTCCAGCAATTTGAACAGACTTCTCACTGCATCCCAAACAATAAGTCCTATTATTGAAGCAATGTTTTACATGGACGATTAATCTGAAGTCTTCATATCTTTAAGAAATGACGCAAACATTTCTGTTTTCATGAACACTCAGATCTGGACATCACCATTTAGTGTTGGCTCCCAATGGCGACGCAGCAAATTCAATGATAAGATCTTCAAACTGGCTTTCACAACGATCCCATCGTGTGCGCACTGCAGCCACTTTCAGACAGCATGGACACGCATAGAAAAAAAAAACAAAACAAACCACTTGACACAAAGTCAGCGGGAGCCAACCAGGAATCGCTTCCCGAACGCTGAAAATGCAGATCGAGAAAATAAGAACATCAAGATAAACTGCAGATGAACCCCCAGCGAACAAAGACTCCGGCTGTCCTGATGTCTGCCACCAGATAAAGCACTCAAACATGTGGGAAGATGGTTAGACAGGGAGCCACGGCGCCCTCAGTAGAATAGCGATCTCTGTGGCTGACCAACATCTCAACTGGACAGATGGCTGCGCTTCAGTAGGCCACGATTCAAAGAGCGGACCGATTTCTATCCAGTCGTTCTAGTTAAATATCACACATTACCTCTGTGTGACTTTGTTTTTTCCCCCTCATTTAGTCACCTGTCTTTCCTCTTCCATGTATCACCGTCTCGCCATCTCTTACACACAGACACACACACAATGAGAGCCTGATTAATAAGTGTGCCTGTCCCTCGTTTCCGGAAAGTGTTACAACAGGGAAGGCCATCTGAAAGGCACTTCAAACTCAAATTATGTAGATTTTAAAACAGCTTTCGACACATGGGGCAGCAGGCGGGAGGTGGAAGGGTAGACGCGGGGCGGCGGGGTTGTATTCTGCTCATGCATATTGATGAACAGGCACTTCAAACATATCCTCTTGGAGGGTCACCGCATGGGGAGAGCCAGCCAATCGTCTTTCTCCGAGACGTTCTTTCCCGCTAATGCGACTCAGGTTCGTCAAGTTCGGCTGTTTTCTTAGCAACGGCGTCAAAAAGAAAAGAGCTAGAAAAACATATTGCGGTTGACGGAGAAGAATGTCGTTTAATGCGCTTATTGTATCGAACAATCTGTCAGAATGTCAATGTAAAAGGCTGATAAAGCCTTCAATTATAAACAAGATTACAGGTGAAACGGTCACAAAGTTTTGGAGCCAATTTTCCATCTGACTTTTATTTCTTCCAAAAATGTACTTGTATCAAATTTCAGAAGACATTAATCATCCATAGTAATAGTAAAGGCAATGTCACACGGTGTGATTGATAGCATAGTTCCTGTAAAACAGAGTTTTAATTAGGGAGTAAAAATTTGGACTATCGAATAATGTTGCTCTTGTGGTTGATGATGGCTATTGACCAATATTGCAGATTTCTCTCTACCTTCCCCTTTTGACAATGAAAAAATGCCTCTCCGATTCAGTTAACACAACCTTCACCATCATGCACCCAAACAAATACCACACAACCAGTTCCCTCCCACTCCCAAAACATACACACAAAAAATATACACAGACAGCGGCGAGATGCAAATAAATACCAGTTATAACTATGAGCACATTTTTGCTTGTCAGTATGTTAAAAAAAAAAAAAATGGCAGAGCCCAATGTTAAACCCAATCACGCATCCGCAGTTTTAAAAATATTTCAAACAAAGACAACAGTTGTAGTTCCTTCAAATTGTCTAAAGCATCTTATTTGATCAAGTTTGCACACGCATTATTGCTACCTGAAAGCAGTGGCCTTGGTGTGCATCCCCCAACAAAAAGCACAGCCTTTAGAGTCATAGGCAAGAGCCTTCCTGTGTCGTCTGCTGAAGACTCGCTCTTTTTAAAAGTCACTTCTCACATGGTTTGTGTGTCGTCCGATTCCGCCAGTCTAACCTCACTGTCGCTGAACACTGCTAGGTTTAAGTCCGTTTCGTTTCAACCCAGTGAGCTCGTTTGGTCCTTACAGGAGCGAACGCTTTACGTTTGTGTTCCAGGCGACCCGGGAAACGCCTCCGAGCGGCCCCGGAGACGGAGAGAGAGACGTTGGCAGCTGAAACAAACTGATGAATGACGTTTTCAGTTCCTCGTCGTGCGGCCGCGGACCAGCGACGACGGACGACAGCTGTCTGAAACAAACCGCAGCGGTGGCCTGTGCATGTCTGCGCTGTGTCCACAGACTGAAACCACAGACGTGCCCAAAGTCCAACACCGCAGACAGTTAAGGAGGTAATTATACGCAGCAGGGTTTAATTTCTAATTCTCTCTCTCTCAGCCCACTTGTGTTTCTGGATTTCTTGCAACATCAAGGTCACTGTCACACAAAAGCACAGACATACAAACAGACACACAAAGGCAGGAAACGGAGGGGTGGAGGGGTGACTGACTGAAAGACTCTTCACAACAATGTGTGTTGCAGCCTGAATACAGAGCACTGCACAAAACAAAAGCCTGAACGACAGCCAGTTGGCTTAGCACCACTTGGCACTGGTCAGGCTTGCTTGTCCTTGGCATGGCAATGAAACACACACTTGCAAACATGCATTCTTTCCATCCCCCCACCCCCTTTCTTCTCAGGTATGAAGAAAACGGTACCCTTAAAAATAGCAAGTACAGAGAACCGACAGAATGGTGCATCTGCAAACAACTTTCATTCAAAGGACCGGGATAAGAAACAACTTCAACAACCGTAAGACTCCGATACAGGAGGAGGGCCGGTCACTAACAAAGGCCCTTCGTCTCCTGCGTTGGTCAGAAAGCAACACAGGAGTAGAAAAAAAGTTTGACAAGTTTTAATCGAATCAAGACAAGCACAAGCCAGAAATACCTTTTTGTGGGATTCATCAGGACACATGCTCAAGTAAATCCTGCAATCGTCCACCTAACTTGCCTGTAGGTTGTAGTTTTAAAGCCGAAACATACAAGTGGCCAGTAGTTTCCACACTTATGTCTGTTCCTGATTGGAAATATCTTGGAGCAGAATAACTTGTCTGTCTCTTAAGATGACAGAAAACTACACTGGCCTTTATTCAGCCGGGTGACGACCGAACAGCAACAAGTGGGCAAGGGACCGACCTGAACCATGAAAAGGTAACTAGAGACGTCAAATGAGTTAAGCCATAAGTACTGAGATTGTAACCTCTAGTAAATGTTCTAGATGGGACAATGCTACACTGAAAGAAAAACAAGGAATTATTATTGTCTGCCATACTTTTACGAGCCTCAAATATAGTTATTATCTATATTATCTACATGGGAGTAGCTATTGTACAGAAAGAGCTGCTCGACAATTATCCTGTTGACTCAAACATCTTTTTGGTTTCCATATCCCATAATCAGGTGTACGCTTGGTGGATCCTAACCCTGCTATTCTTTGCCCATTTTGCTCATCCCTCCTAAGCTTCCCTCCTGTTTCATGAGGGCAGCCAAAGACAATTAAGATCTGAATCACAAAAAGGCCATTGGGCAACTGCATATAGTACCTTCCATTGTGAAACCACCATCGTGGGCTTAAAGCTAAAAGCGGCGTCATGAATCCTCGCGCCCCACCTCTCATTCTTATTTGTTGAGACATTACTGCCGACAGGAGAATAAAACATGACTAATAGCCAAGGTTTAAGTTGGCACATCCAGTTACGACGTGTCAATTCGAAAGCACGCAGCGGGACTTAGTGGCGCGGCGATACAGCTGACGGCACCTTCAGGGAGGCGGGGGGGTGGGAGGGGTGAGGGGGGCTTTGATACGGAGGCTGGCTTTGGGAAACGGGGAGAGAATGGAAATGCCTGGGGTTTGCTCATTCTCTGTGGGTTGAGAACTTGCAAAAGAGAAAGAAAGAAAGACAGAAAAAAAAGAGAGGGACGAGACAAAAAATGAGCCTACGGCGTGGACAAAAGGGGGGAACGGGGTGCTAAAAGCAGCAGGAGAGGCAAAAAGAGACAGAGCAAGAGGGAAAAGAGGGAGGGCTTCCTTACTCAGCAGGAGATGTCTGCCAAAGTTGGAGTCAGGCAGGGGGCGAGTGCATGTTCTCCGTGTGTGTTTATACGAGCGTGTGTGTGTGTGTGTGTGTGTGTGTAACTTGGGGACGGATAGTGGCCACGTGCCAAATACAATGACCCGCGAAGCTGGCAGGGTTGGTTGTGCGAATGTGTGTATATGTGTGCGCAAGAATGCGATGTGTGCTTGCATTCCTGGGATGCGTGCTTTCAGTTCCTCTACAGTGACAGGGAGAAGAGGCAATAGAGTCCGTCTCAACGGAGACAGCGAAGGGCTGGGGGAGCAGTGTGGGGCTGGGTGGACGGACCGGGGAAGAGTCCTGCAGCAAGACGGAAGAAATCCAAGAACAAACCAGAAGATGGAACATTACTAGAACATACAGTAGTTATTCTTACATTGTCTTATTTACCATATCAGGAAATGGTGAGGTACTTAAAATGACTTAAAGAGCTTCTGGCTGGTGCAAGACAGTAGGCATTGGTTGGTATGTAATCCAGAAAGCATATTAGAAATTAAACTAAGACTTGTTCACATGCATGGTCTTGAATAAAAAATGTGAAAAAAATCCCTACTTAATAGTAGGATAGTAGTTTTCAAGTAAATATTGTCGTTAAGTAAAACGTTACACCTTTCGTTTGCCCTTTAATGAATGATCAGAGAAAGCGTGAAAAGAAATCAAATAAGATACAACTGGTATTGGCTGCTCTACAAATAAACAGATTAGAAATTAAGTCTCTTGGTTGATGCATCTCCATAAACAACCCACTAAAAAATAAAAAAATAAATAAAAAAGTATACTGCAGCAACATGTTTCTGTGGCGGGATCTGAAAAGTTTACCCAAAAACAAGACATAAAAGACATGTTTGGTTAAAAATCGCTGCTGTGCTCGGTTTTGCCAACAGCGCCGTCGGAAACCAACACACTAGAAAAAAAAAAAAAAGAGAGAGAGAGACTACATGATTGGCCACCAACCAAAAAGGAGAAAGATGAGAGCCTGAGAGTTTGAAGAGGCACTGGCCCCATCTGGCAAGGACACAAACACACACAATCACAAAGTCACAATCAAACACAATCACGTGCGCACACAGAGCCATTGTCTGCAGGAGGGAAGGGGGTTACAGGGTCCCCCGTCCTCCCTGCTGACTCCTGGATGGTTGGAGGACTAATCCTGTTATCTCTGTCCCAATAAGAAATGAATTAATGAATAGAGCTTGGAGAGACGGAGCAGAATCCTCGGCGACAGCGCTGCATGTGGGCCTGTGAGCTCTCATGTTTCTGCCCGCTCTGCTTCAATTAGTGGAAAACTCACATGTAGTTTTGATCTGATTTTTAAAAATGAAACAACTTCTGGAATACGAGAGAGGGAGAGAAAAAAATGAGGCTGTTTAAAACTCCCAACATTAAAATCTACAAACTGCCAATTGAAAAGTAGCTCAAGGTCCAGGGTAAGTTTGATCAGAGCCAATTTTCTTGCCAAGGGCACTTAGGTTTGATCTAATCAGTCTCTTAACGGATAATACAGGAAGCTTTCAGACAGTAAAAGGACAGAGACGACCATTTCTCCTTTGGTGTTCAGCACTTTTCTACGTCTTTCGTCTAGGGAACAGGTCCGCTTTGAGGCATTCTCAAGAATTTTCTAAGATCACAGAGACAGATTTAGCTTTTCCTTTTCATTGTGACCAGCAAGAGCTGTGTTAAAAGTAAAGAAACTTTTAAAGAGCAAAAACATTCTCTACTGGAAACGGAGGGCAGCCATCGTTTCCAGACATCTTTGAGGGGAAAAAAAAAAAAAAAAAGATTTTTGAGCTACAAAACGAATTAAAAGATACTGTTTGTAAATGCAGTCAGAGACAAAACCATCCACTTTTGGAGACACAATCTGTGGTCTGAAACAGCTACAGGTGAAGTTTGGGTCTTCCAAATGGATAAATACCCTAAACTCAAGTCCAGTCCTCGAGAGCTACCATCCTGCAAGCATCCTGACTCCAGCAGACCGGGACCAGCTCTAAACAGGCCTTGCAACGAGCCGCTCGTTTGACTCAGGTGTGCTGGAGCAGGAATGCATCTGAAAGTCGCAGGATGGTAGCTCTGGAGCACCCCTGCCCTAAATATATCGACAATTTAGTCACAAAGTGGCTCAATGATAACAAAGCCAATGTTTTGAGGTGGTTAGGACAAAGGTGCATGACACCAAGGCAGCATTCGAAACCCGACTCTGTCGAACCAGTTCTCTCAGGAAGAACGGGCCAACGTCCAAAAAGACCACGGCCCCAAGCAAATGGAAGAATTTCCAAAACTACTACCTGAATCTTCAGCCTATAAGCTTTTGAACACGGCGATGTGGCTTTTTACCAAAAGGTTTCGAAAGGCCGAACAGCTGTGAGATGAGGAGGACAGCACTAGCTCAAGGGCGAATTTGCCTCGAGACGAAAGTGACATTGACAGACGCATGAAGACAGGCTGAGGAGGTGTGCTGGAGGTAGTTCAAGTCCGACACTGAAGAAGACGACGACTGAGGTGGTTTTAATATGCAGGTAGGTGAAGATGGCGTTTACCTCTGCTGCCCTGTTCTGAAAAAGCATACGATAAGTTTTAAACAATCCTTGTAATTATCTCAGGTTAGACTGTGGACACTTGTGACTTCTAGACATGTGCGGCCTGCGCAGTTTACCGTTTCCTTTTCGAAGTGAAGGAAACGGCGCGGCTTTCGTTCAGGTGCGTTCAACAGTCCGGAAATTACAGTAACTCAAGTTATACTGTTTGAAAATTATTTCAACAAATAGGGAGAAGCTAAGTCGAAGAACATATATTTATTGTAACATTTAGAAAGTAGAATTTTTTTTTTTTATAACTAAAGTTTAGTTTGATTTAAAGCTATGAAAAAAATGTGTCCCTTTG
Source organism: Poeciliopsis gracilis (assembly GCA_911649635.1). Taxonomy (NCBI): domain Eukaryota; kingdom Metazoa; phylum Chordata; class Actinopteri; order Cyprinodontiformes; family Poeciliidae; genus Poeciliopsis; species Poeciliopsis gracilis. Next base: position 3,848,921 of record CAJVRI010001363.1, read on the forward strand.
TACCATTGTATGTAAATGTCTAGTTTCAACTGTATGTTGAGATGGTGGGATTTTAATGTAATGGGATTTTGCAACTCAAATGTCTGATATTTTTATTAAAACGAGAAGAAAGTAAGAAAGAAAAAAAAAGTAGAGCTGGAACTTGGAGTGGTTTATAAGTCCCTGCTGGAATAACATAAAACACAAGAGCCTAATACACAAAACAAGTTCTATGTTTTCGAGCTCCAGGGCGAGGAGTACACCAGGTCCGTATGTATTTATGCTTTGGCATAAACACTACCTATTTATGCTTCAAACTAAGCAGAAAGATGAGTTACAGCAGTTTATCCATGGAGGTTCACTCACATTCACAGCTTGACAAAAGAAGAGGTCATTTTAAATATAGGACCTAAGGGAGAAGACTCAGATGAACAAGGGAACTTCCCCTTTAGTTAGCAGACAACCTTGACACAATGCACTGGGGACCAGAAGCAGATCTGACTACAAAGACGGAAAGGGGCCAAAAGGAGGTAAGAATATACCTGTGTGTAGTCTGGAGGGCTTAGATGCTGCTCTGGATGAAGCTGACATATGCAGGCACTTCTTAGGCATTCAGGATTTTGTGTGTGTATCAACTTCAAATGAATCGGATAATCTTTAATAGTGATACAATTCTCAGCTTCCAAGTATAATCTGTATAAAAGTGCAAGCTCTTCTTGTAAATGCACTTTGGTCTACATCAGACCAAAGTGGAATGGCGGGTAAATGTGCCGTTTCATCAGATGGAGTCTAGGGTCGAGTCGTCGGCGTAAACGATTACACAAAATCAGAACTTGAAGCAATTCAACAACGAAAGAAAAGGCAAAAGATTTTCAGTGCTCCACCGGATCATTGGGCGATTAAAACTCTGGATTCTATTAGCCCTTTGTTCCTCAACCATCCCTAATCACTCATTGCTTCTGATGGTGTGTGAAATGTATAACACACGATGAACAATGTGGCGAACCGAGTAGCATCAGGCCCCAACTTAACACCTAAATGACTAATTTCACTTTAAGAAAAAAAACCCAGCTTTTTCATTAGGGAGCCACTTGGGGTGTTTTTATTAGTTTTAGTTGAAACATATACGTTTACTGCTAATCAGTGCTTGTAAGTCTGCTTTAGTCTCTGTGGCACTTTTGTTTTCTTTACAAAAGGAATAGTCAAGATTATCAGTGTTAGTCGTAGCCTCAACATTTACTGCGGCCAGAGGTCTTTTAAAGTTAAGAGCCTCGCAGCTCTGGTTTCTTCCACAAGAGGATATCAACCCCTTTGTTCCTCTGGCTGGATTGCTGGAAGGGTCGCACCTCAGGATTTCAAAAGAGCATCGCTCATTTGAGAGATTCATTTCTGTATCTTGTTGCCATGGGAAATGTGGCTCCCCTTAATGATAAAGCAGCAGCTTTTCACCAAGTGTCAGCAGCATTAAAGCCGCTCCTAGCAGGCCTTCTGTGGCCTTTCTTGGCTTTTTGGAAAACGACTCCAGCCTGGCTTCATGGGTTTTTGATGTCAAAGGCATTATTCACCCTTCAGCTCGCTATTGCCTTGCAGTCTATTGAGGCAGCTGAGTCACCTGGCAACATAGTAAAATATATATATATATAAATATATAAATATATATATATATATATATATATATAGTGCCGCCTGGTTTCACCTCGGCGATTCAATACGAGGATGCGGACCTCCCTAAAAAGCAGGACTGGCAAACTCTATTGAAAACGGGCAGAGTGGGTTGCTTTTAATTTTATGTGTTGCCTTACGCAAACTTGATTCGGCTTGAGTGAAACACTGGCTCTCGAGAAGAATCCTTTTTGACAGTCCAGCCAGTGAAACTGAAGGACATGGTAATGCGAGTTTCTGTTTAGCTCCAAGTGAAAAGATGGGAAGGGTGAGGTGTGAACGCTTGGATTTCCTTAGGCTAATGGAACGAAACAGTCTTTGTACATGCTAAGGTGTGCCGACCTTTAGGGTATCACCTGGGGGCAGGGTCACTTGGTGTCACATAATTGTGATTGTGCGGTCGGTTTGTGGTTGGGGAGAAAACTGTTCGAGTTTGGGAGGAGCTGGCATGTGGAAGGTGTGGTACGTACAGGTAGTCATGAACGTAGACTAATGTCTCCATGTCCTGTCCAATTCAGCGGCAGCAGTGCAGCACACGATTCATTAAAAGCAGAAGAAAAACAAATGAACCATTGAAAACCTAGTTTTTACGAGTCCGCTGACTTGTAAACCCAAGAAGACTTTTAAAAAACAAGGACAAAGACAATGGAACAGTTCAATCGGTCAATCAGGAGACGGGGCAGCTCATTTGAAAGCGCTTTACATGGCTTTGAGCAATGCTAACAGTACAGACGTGTTTGGCTGTGAGCGCTTCACGTTCATTTCGATGCAAAACTTCTCTCTCCATAGCAATTTAACTGATTAAAAGTACTTCACCATATAGTAGGAAATACTTCATATCAGCCATCTATCACAGACCGCCGCTGTGGTCAAATACAGGCAGGCTTGGAAATGGTGGGAAAGTGAAAACCCTTTAATTTCTTTAATGTCAGGCCTCGGTGGACAGAGGAAGACAAAGAAACGAACAAGGGAGGGATACATCAAAAAGGGGTCAATTAAGGCTAAACAGCAGCTCTGATGGTAAAAACTGCTGGAGAGGTTGGACACCAAATCAAAGAGTAATCAAGAAAAAATGGTGGTTAATCCCAAAGCGGTCCTCTCATTCGTCTCCTTCTCCTGCTACTAATTTGTTCAATGTACTTAAAAGGTCAAGCAGTTCCCAAATTATCTGTCTAGTGCAGGGGTCGGCAACCCAAAATGTTGAAAGAGCCATATTGGACCAAAAAAACAAAAAACAAATATGTCTGGAGCCGCAAAAAATTAAAAGCCTTATATAAGCTTTATAATGAAGGAAACACATGCTGTATGTATCTGTATTAGCAATATTAGCCTACTATCAAAATGACTAAGTTGGCTACAAATACATAATGAGCCTTCACAATTAAATGTTTTTTTCCCGCAGTGCATCCTAGAGAATGACGCACCACGTGACTACTCTGTTGCACGATGCCGCCTCAAGTTTAACTTCATTACAATATTAATGAATTATGTTTCATTGCTTTGATGAAATTAAAGAAATGTAATAAAGAAATCAGATTTTTGATGTCGTTTTAATGGTGAGGATTCGAAAAAAAACAACAACAAAATGGAACGTGCATAACGTGCCCCCTTATGTGGGCAACAAACAGAGTGCAACAAAACGCAGCCTGAATTTATACAAATAAAACCGCAGCCTTTTGCAAATGTAGCATGCCTTCCCTGGAAATGTCTTTCCACATTACTCTTTTTGTTATTTGACAACTTCTCGCTACATAGCAAACATTCAGGCAATCCTTCCACATTAGCAATGAATGCAAATGATTCGGTCCAGGAAACGTTGAAACCTCTGTTCTCCTCTGTTATTTTTCTCTTTTTCCCTTTGGGATCCATGGCCCATCACACAGCCGCCGATTTGTTTACACCAGCCACCTGCCTGGCATCCCGCCCTGCTGTTAGAAACGTGTGTCGCAGGCTATGACGCAAATCTTCGTTGACAGAAATTTTTAAATTTAATATTTAATCTACACATTTTTACAGCATTGGAAAACGTTAAGAATGTCTGTGTCATGTTTGTCCTCCTACAGAAACCATATTAAAACAAAAAATATATTTCCCTCCCCCATCTTTTTCCATTTTCAAACATTTTTGAAAAAGCTCCAGGGAGCCACCAGGGCGGCGCTAAAGAGCCGCATGCGGCTCCGGAGCCGCGGGTTGCCGACCCCCGGTCTAGTGGATCTCGTCTGGTACCAACGTGCAACGTGGCCTCCGCCGTTAGTTACTCAGAATAAAGAACAAAATTTCACCAAGAATAGAAAAAAAAGTTTGTTGGTCTCGACAGAGATCGTCAGGAGCTACGAAAGGACGTGCAAACTAAAACATTTACCCAGAAATCTGAGTTTTGCATACTTAATGTACATTTTAGTACTTCAATAGAGAAAAATACTCAGCAAACTCTGAAAGTACAACACTCAGTAGTATTGGTACTGGTTTGGACTTGCATCATTGAATTTTAGATATAAAAAAAAAAAAAAAACTTGTGTAGCCTTCCCGGTCGCAAGCAGACTCATTTGTACAAGCCATTGGTATGAGGCGGTTGCATTGATCTGCCACTTGTACCTTTTTTGCTCAACATCTAGATTAGCGGTTGCCCTGGGAAACCGCTCCAGAAAAGCATCCAGTGGGTTTTGTTTAAAAATGTCAGAAAGTGCAAATGAAATATAATTGGGTTTACTGAAGCTCTATTTAAGTAAAGTCTGTGCAGTGAATGAACTGCCCTAAACAACCGCAAAAAGGATACGGGTTAAAAAAAACGACTAAAACTAAACCAGACGGCGCAGGAGGGGCTGCTCACCAATACCAAAGTATGTCAAGAATTTAAAGAGTCACAGTTTCAAAACCACTAAAAGTTTCTATCATATCTTTCCGACACTTTCAGCACTTTTTAATTAAGAATTAAGAGACATTGGCAGGGTGACCAGAGTTTTCCCAAGACTTTCCCCACACCTGTTGCTGCACACTAGTAGCGAGTCAGCTGAAAGAAGACTCCAGCCACCTTTATGTCTGTGTACAACAAAAATCGCACAAGGAATCGCTGGTCGCTGAAAACGTCAATTTGAAAGTTAAAAATTAAAGGAAGCACCAGCCATTGCGATCATAAGATCACGGTTGGTAAAGACACAAGCCACATGTCTATGAAAGCCCTGTATTAAAACTAAAACATATGTTTGTTTAGTAGAAATAGGAATTTAGTTTTTGCTTTTAAACATTGTTTTTTTTTATTGTGTTACACTATTTGTTTTTGTTTAATTCTGTTAATACATTCTATTGCCATTTCTACCCAAGGTTATTATACCAGGAGAATCTCACGTTAGCAGCCTACGTGTATAAATAACTAAACCACAGAGATACGGCGGTGGTGCTTTTGGCATCCACAAATTCGTCTGCAGGAACTTGCAGATGACTCAAAAAAAGAGAAGAAGAAGAAGACGTCGTATAGGACCAAACTTAAAAATTATGAGAGTGCTTTTTGCTGTTAAAAGCAGATGAGATAAGATAGCATTTAATTGCTTCTTTCATAAGTGCAGCTTTAATCCTATTGTTACAGTGGTGGTGTTTCATCCTACTGATAAGACAATACTTTGAACATTGATTTATGCAAACACAGTATATAGTCCTCAGTACTTACACAAAGAAAGGCTGGGTTTCTGCTGCTGTGGCAGAAAAAGTGCTTAGCACGCCTTGTGCTTTTTTTTTTTTTTTTTTTCGTGAGGCGATATTTAACTATGCGAAAAGTCGTTTTCAAAATCAAAACAAGACTAAATCTAATCAGGCAACTTGGTGAAGACTTTTGGACCTTGGCTGGTATTTTCCCCCCAACAGAAGGAGACGCAAAGTGAAAACTGGAGCTCATTCCTGCGAGAAAATCGTAGCCGCAGAAGCATTCAGAGTTGGTGGGCTCAAAAGGGACGCGCATTTGCTCCTCCTTAGGAAAAAACAGGAGGGCCTCAAGAGAAACCTCCACCGATGGGCCCCTGCACACACCAGCACAATGGGAATGTTGTGTAAGGCAGTAGTGAAGGCCCCTAATCCTTTTACACCATGACAACTACCAGAAAAAAAACTACATCCACTTGCAAATACGCACATTTGACCAACAGCGCATATACACACACACTCTGAAGCGAGCAACAGAGGAAGTACAGTATATCATCTTATGAGTTGTAACTTCTGCGTCCTTCCTATTGCTTGTGAATGGAAGCAACTTTACGCAACAGAGCAGGTATCTTTCCTAACAAAGAAAATTAGTCCCAGTTTTTTTCTCCCCCCTTTTTCTGCCGGGTTAGCCTGGCCATCGCCTTCCTTCGCAATTACGCTCGTTTGTCATCTCCCTTCGTTTGGGCTTTCTCCCACCGAGTTGGATTGCTCAGTTAGAATTTCCTCCGGACCAATCAATTAATATCAACGTTCATCTCATTTGGCTCGGCACTTCTCTCTTCGCAGTGGAGCGTGGTTCTTTCCAGTGGAGGCAATTTACGGTAAGCTTCATAGCGCAAGAACTCTTACATCACCAAATGTTAGTGACTGGGTAAAATGCACAACTTCAACAGTACGCAAATTTTTCTCAATAGCCGAGGGCCCAGACTGTCTGCACAAAGCAAAGCGTAGAACAGGGATGTGGTTTTTACCAATGGCTGATTGGTCAGTGGGAAACCAAACATCCAATCCTCTTTCCAATCAGTGAATGCACCGCACAAGACGTCACACTGACAACAACACTCTTCAGTCCAGAAGTTGCTATTGATGTAAGAACACTTCTTTAGTCATTTTCAAAGTCTGTAAGCTTCAAATGAGGTCAAAGGTCAATAGAGTGTAAAACAGCACATTTCACATGTTCGTTCTGTTTCTTCAAACTACTGGACCCACATAACCTCTCCCGTGTGGCAGACCTGTCTCCGCCATCTTTGTTTGGGTGCGAGGAGACTAAAGATGGCTGACTGTATGAGTGGGGAAGCCAGAAGAGAGAGAGTGTGTGTGTGTGTGTGTGTGTGTGTGTGTGTGTGTGTGTGTGTGTGTGTGTGTGTGTGTGTGTGTGTGTGTGTGTGTGTGTGTGTGTGCGCGCGCGTGTGCATGCGAGCACATAAGAGGGTGAGAGGTCTCGGCCAGACTGATCCTCACGGCTGTTGACCACATTAATCATGTTGCTGTGAGAGAGAGGCTGAGTGTGTGTGGTGGGAGCTGGTCCCTTATGCCCCTCTGAGAGCATGTGTGTGTGTGTGTGTGCATTGTGTGGGTTGCTGCACTTGACTGCTCCTATCAATTCAATTTCATTTCTCCCTCAACTCCCCTCTTTTCTGCAGGCATCCCCCATCCCCCTACCACAGAGCTCTGTAGGCTCTCTTCCCTGTGTGTGTGATGGACTGCTGAGAGCCTAATGAGGTCCCTCCCACCCCTTTGGCTTTTGGTGACTGTGAAGTGTGTGTGTGTGCATGTGTGTGTGTACATAGGGGGAAGGGAGAGCCAGAGGTGACAGGTTGGTTATGTACTTCTTACATTTTGCCTCTCAGCTATCCTCTTTCCTCCCTCCTGTCACGTCTTCCTTACTTCACACATCCTCTCGCCCCACCCTCTCCCTCCAGTCCCTCACATCCTCCCCTCCGTCTCCTTTTGCTTCCTCTTCTCACCCATCCCATCTCCGCCCCGTCCCTTCTTTCCATCCTCGCCCCTCCTATCCCTCTTCCCTCCGCAGTCATCTTACCATTCATTTGGCAGTGAGACGCCAGCCTAATGGGCCATAGCAGGCCTTCTCCACTAGAGAAACCACACAGAGTGCTGTTATTAGCAGCGAGGGAGAGGCGGGGAGGAAAAACGCGAATCGCGGAAAACGCAGCACAACGCTGTGCCCTGAAATGAGAAACTGGAGATATTCGTTTCAAAGTTCATGATCCAATCCCAACGAGATTAGCTGTATCTCTACTGTACCAATCGCAGCCTTGATGGCGTCGGGGAGAAGAGGCCGTCAATAGAGCAGCGTGACCCAGCAGGCCCTCTTAGGATAGATAGGTGAGTCAGAATAAGCGGAAAGCCGACGCACCGCATCAAAACCAAGAAAAATACATTGTTGCGCTATGACTGATGCAAGGCGGTACAATCAAACATTCGATATGACTAAAGAGCACTCAGAAAAATTAAAATCTCAATCGTAGTCTGAACAAGCTGTTAAGAGCTCCGACCTATAGCTACAGCAATGAATATTCACCTTGGTCTAACGATTAATCAGAATTGAAGACAAGGGAGGAAAAAAAATACATTTTCATTGTTGCCAAAGATAAACAAAAGAAAGAGGAAAAAAATAAAGCCTTTGACAGATATCTGTAGCAATATGTCCAGCTCAGGAGACAGGGCAACACAACACATGATGTTATGGGACAAGGAGAACTACAGTGTTTCTGGGAAAGGTAAGTTTTCACAGTCGTTTCATTTGGTTTTACAGAAACTTATGTGTATTTTTCTTTTTTTCTTTTTTTACAAAAACAAATAAAAGTGTAGAATCACCCATTTCAAGTTTGATTAACACAAGTTCAAACTCAAAGAGTTTGTATGTTCGCCCTCTATAGCTAAGAAGCTATGAAACAGATGCTAACTCTTAGCCCTGCTAGCACCTGAAAGCTAGCCTGCTCTGATAGTCTCAGTGTTTTACACCACTTTTTTGTGACGTTGTTACCAGTTACCTCAAATCTTACAGAAGTCTGAATCGGCCAATTCTGTCAACATGAAATGGCAACCCAAGAACAACTTCCCTTTTGACTTCAGCATAAGGTTCTTAAACAAAAACACAAGAGCGTTCAGCTAAAAGCACGCACCTTTATTGTTCCCAGCCCGTAACGTTAGCTGAGGCTTACATTACCAGATGAAACAATCAAGTAGCACTTCACGAGCCAGACCTCGCTTTGGAGGAGGCCATGAGATCTACGCTACGCTCTCCGACTTCGGCCTTTCTGCTGCTTGCTACCGTAGATGCATCAAAAATGCTCCACTGCGCCGCGGATAAATACACTCTAAAATCCAACTCAAGTTTTCAACGTGACCGTCCAAAACCGCTCGAGAAACATGAGCAACTCTGCACCTGTAACAGAAAGAACAGCAATACTTCGGGGCACAATAGAACATTGGCGGCTATTCAATGTGTGCCTATGGCAATTGACTGAGTCGTAATGACCACTTCCGTAAAGAAAAATGGCAATGGCTTAGACGTTTAAGGACATTTGATGATGGGGGTTGTAGCGGGGTGGGGGGGATTAAAAAATGTGCTCTGGTCACGTTTCAGTCTCACACAAAGGAGGACTTTGAATTATTCAGCCACACAGAACGACCAGGCCCATTTGCTAATGCACATTGACAGTCTGAATCACTATAATAGGCAACTTGGACTCCAATTGATATGATTATTCATACTTTTAGCACTAAGTGCTTCCTTTTAAACCTTTATTCACACATTTGGGGAGAGAGGATGGCAGAGATGAAGAGAGGCAACCAGCGCCAGAAAGAGAAGAACCTCCGCCACCTGGAAATTCACTTCACTTTGAGAGGTCCCCATTGGGGAAGCTCGCTTTTTTTTTTCTTACACTTGGATACATTAAATGTCAGCACAATTTAAAAAAAAAAACCGATCTACATAATGAGATAGATTATTATTCTATAAAGAGAGAAAAATATAAATCTTTTTATGCATTTCCTGAGATCAAACTCAAGTGAACGGTAAGGAAATGGTTTCTAATCCAGATATAATCCATATATGTCGATATACTAAAACCCATTTGCTCTACAACCAATTCCAATACTGACATTTATTCAAAGCCTGTGGAATGGACCGCAGATTAGTTTTGTTTTTCTCCACGGTTAACCGCTCTCTCGCTTTCTCTGTTTGCCGCCATGAACTGATCGTAATGGACGTTCTTGAGATGGTTAGTTAGGTCCAAAGTGTTGTAGGACTTTGTTGTCGCTCCTCCTCGCATCACTGGTGCTGAGCAGTCGTCGCAAATAGCAGTTCTGCAATCATTTTCTGACACGTTGAAGAACCTCCACACCGCTGACATTTTCACTTGGTCCAGCTCTCAGATTGGGTAGCCGCAGGAATGGCCGATGTCCAATATCACATTTTACAGGTAATAACGGCTGATACCGATACTGATGTATTGTGCGTCCCTAGTTTCTAAAGGTGACACCTGACTGAATGGGTGGGTTTATTTAGGGAATATGCAAATTTGGAAAGTTTCTAAGGAATTTAAGGAAACTTATGTTGCATGCACATAAGCTTTCTGGGACCCTGGACTATGAAACCACACATTAGAACCCAGGAACTGTGCACAGTGAAGCTTGATACAATACTTGCATGATGGCATTACTCTTTAAGTTGCCGATATCAAAGGCTTGCAATATATTGCAATATACAAATATAGCATTTTGTAAAGTGTTTGGATGGATGTGATTCAGTTTATACAAGTTACTCTACATTTGCAGTTAATTCCTAGAAATATCAAAAGGAAGTTTTTCAATTTTGTATATTTCTAAAAAAAAAAAAAATAAAGTTCAATTCTTGGGAAATTCAGCTCATCAATTATAATATTTTGTCCAGAAACTAAAACCACAGCTCAGACTGGTAAACATTAACAAAACAACAATTTTCGCTTCTTTTTAGGTTCTTAAATCCCAACTTTTAGGCCATCTGAAGGCTCCCCATGTGCGGACCAGGGCGTGCGTTCGTATTTTAAACTGCGCACAATGAAACCTGGCGTTTCAAAGTTTGCATTTCTCGTTCGCATTTTATTTTTCCTGATCATATCATGTGTCGTCCTCTGCTTTAGTCGGGTTTTGCATTTCAAATGGCGCCCTCTTTCCCTGCACGTTTGCTAGTTTTTCTTCTTTCTCCCAACATTTGTTAGGCAATCATAACCAAATCGGAGCATAATAGGCCGGTCTGAAAGCCTGTCCCTTTTCCAATCCGGCCTCTCTCAAAGACGTGAACCGAAGGCGTACAACAAACACGGTAAACACACACTCACGCACTCAAAAAGCTAATAAAAGACAGGTGTGGAGCAGCGCAATAACTGAACACAGGAGGCTGTCGGCTTCAAGAGCTAAAAGAACAAGGACGCCATTGATCTCTGCTGATAATTGCACAAACACCGGAGATAGATAGGCCAAAGAAACATGAAAGGTGGTGTAAAACTGTGTGTGTTTGCTCTGGGTTTGTCTTTCATACACACTTTGGGGGTGAAAAGATGCTGAGTTGAAGAGAGCTGAGCAAACTGCACCAGCGGCAGGAGGGGAAACGGCACTTTTTTTTCTTCCCCCTGCCGCCGCAAACAAGGTTGAGACGGCAACTGTGGCTGAAACACCTGAGGTCAGGTCTTAACAAAGAGCGCAAACAGCAGAGGGAAGCCTGTGTGTGGAAGAGGACGGATCGAGTCACAGAGTGTTGAGGCATAAAGTTCTGAGGAGTCAAAAAGCGTAATTGTACCGACTTCTCTGCAGTGACGGCAGTGGGAAGTGCGTGCGCAAAAAAACAGAAGCGAGTAAAAGCAGGACGAGCGAAGTCAAAAACCACCAGATCCGAGAGAAGTTGACGGGAGATGTAAAATATTACCGGGCAATTATGTTACTGGAAGACATTGCCAACAATTCCTAAATCCACAGCAACAGAATCTGGAAAAAAAATCAAATATCCATGGCTTTTATTAAATGTGATGCGAGAGGGAAGGGTGAAATGTCGATGTAAAACAAAAAAAGGAGTGAATTACAAAAGCAAAATATGCACAAAACAAAAGGAGAACCTGTTGAGCTTTTTTCTTCCACACCAGCAGAAAAATATTCAAATCCTTGCCCTGATAAATCAAGGTTATGTGAAAACTGCAGCTCCACGTCTTGGGAATTTCACAGTTTAACCGTCAGTGAAAATCAAGCGGCAGCAACAATGAGAATGAAAGGACTACCTTTATGCTTTGTTTGTTTTGCGCGAGTGAACGTGGTTGATAAACAAAAATGTCGGATTAATGATTTTACATAAGGAAATTGCGCAGTCCCGGGTTTGTGTGCGTGCAGGTGCGGCCGCCATTGAAGAGCTTAAAAAAAAACAACAAAAAAATAAAACAAAACAAAACAAAAAAAAACAATCAGCGCTTCTTCCTAATGGCCTCATCTCTCACAGGCCTCTGAGAGCTAATAAGAATGCAGCGATGATTTGTTTCACCGATTGCCTCTTTTTGAGCTCGGCCGGCGTGGAATTAATTACGCTGATTAAATATCTGTTCCGCCTCCCCACCCCCAGTTCTGTGAGTCGGAGAGCAGCTGACCGGTAGAGTGTGGCTGAGAGTCAAGTGGGTGAAATGCAGACACTGACATGTTAGTGAACAAACAAGACTCTTCAGGAGAACGTCGCCGTTTGGTGCCGGCTTACTGTTACAAGTGTGACGCGTAAAGCTAAAACACTGCCCTGAAAAAACGTTCAGCCCTTTTTTCTTGCTTTTACAAATAAATCACAACAAAATATAAATTTATATTAAAAAAAAAAAAAAAAAACAACCTTTAAGGTGAAAACTGATTTCTCACAAATGAAAATATTTTCCATAAAATAAATGTTTGCATAACCAGACCTGTCAGGTTGAGTCAGACTGAAGTCTGGGCTTTGACTAGCCCACTCCGGAACATCCTGTGGACTACAGATGGAGGATTTCCCTATATGTTGCTGCATTCGTTTTACCTTCTACCTCTACAAGCCTTCTGACGAGGAGCAATCCCCGCATCATGATACCACCACCACCATGCTTCACAGTGGGGGATGGTGTGTTCGCTGTCTCCTAAACATAGCGTCTTGTCTTGTATGGTGACCAAAATGCTCAATTTGTGTCTCATCAAGAAAAAAAACAACAACTAATAATAACTTTCTTGGGAGACCAAGGAGTCTCCCTCATGCCTTTTGGTAAACTCATCTGAGTTACTGAAGCATGTAACTCCTTCACCGTTGTCATGGTGACCTGGTCTCCTCCTTACGCGGCCACAGGGTTAGTAAGAACGGCCTGATGATATTCTTTCCATTTCCAGATGATGGATTTTTTTTTTTTTTTTTGTATCCATCTCCTGACTTATGCTTTTCAATAACATTCTCTCTGGTTTGCTCGGAGTGTTCCTTTGTCTTTTCTGCTTCAATAGTGGCCAGAAACACTGATTAAGCAGTGAATGAACCTCACACACACAGGTGTCTTCACACTCCAACCACATGAGACACACTCTGCACTCAGCTGATCTCCATTTTACTAAGTGTGAGACTACAAGCATTTTATCAGCATTCTGCATTTTTGTCTCTTTTTTTTATTGGGAGAAATAAGTTTCTCTTGCTTCATAGGTCCAATATTATTGCAACTTCATATTTCTCGGACGCAGGGTTCATCCCAGAATTACGCGTCAAGAACAAGAGGTCCCAGACAAAGACCGCAAGAGCAAAATAGTATGTCATGTTGTGCCGGTCCAAATCTAAATTGTTGCATACTTTTGTCCAGTTGGGGAAAATCTATGATTTGGTGGGGAAAAGAGCAGCATGTTGAGGCTGAAAGCTCAGCTGTGGCTCAAAAGCTCAAACGCTTGAAGGTTTTCAGAAATGAGAAACTTCTCTTGGCTGTAGACGCTTGAGTTACATTATTAGAGATTGGAGATTTCATCTGATTTTATTGTATTATAAGCAACTCTCTAAAAAAAAAATTAAAGAAAAAAAAAAAAAGTAGTTTTTTTGGCTTAAAATATTAAAATTGACTCATGAACACGAAGACGACCGAAGGCGAGGTTTGGCAGACGGGAAATCGAAATGTTCTGAATCCTCCAGGCAACGCTTTGTCAACTTTAAGCTGAAGTTACTCACTGTTACCCAGAAGCGCATGAGCCGACGTCCCGACAGTGTGGAAACACTGCCGAGTCGCAGCCGGCAACCGCTTGACCTCAGAGTCATGACTGATTATTCCCAGCTTCTTCCTGTTAAAAAAAACAAAACACTACGCCGAACTGAACCAGAAGGCAGAAACGCGGAGGAAACCTCTTAAAACGGTGGCATTCAAACAAACGATCGGGCCTTTATAGCAAAAATGCTCAAGGACGCAGCCTGATCTAAGCGGTTAGCGACGCCGAGTAGGAGAAGCAAACATCCGAGAGATGAACAGATACAAAAAAAATAAATGAATGCAGAGACACAAATTTTGTAAGAAGAGACAAAGTTTGCAAAGCTGAGATGAAAAGTAAACAGTGTTAGCGGATTCAGGAGCGGAGACTCCAGAGAGGAGGAACGATGGGAGATGAGGCAACCGAGGATGAGCTCTCTGCCTTCGGTCCGGGTCTAATCACAAGATGCTCTTAAAAAAAAAAGAAAAACCAAAGGGCAGACGAACACCAGAGGTTTGGAAGACTTTCTGCAAAACGAGGAACGCCGCGGCCATCCTGCCAGGATATCATTACATCCTGGCAAATGCTGGCAAGACAGGCCGGCTCTCCAATCGCTTCACCGAACCGAAAAACCAAAACAACGTAGGAAACAAAACTTCCCTCTTTTTAACGAGGGCTCAACAGTGAACAACAACCTCGGCCTTTTAAGGTCTGGAGACGGTTTTGTGGGCGTCTTTTTGCAATCTGCAACTTCGGCATCTAGACGCCGCGCCGCACTATATCGGAGTCACCCAGGTTTCAGAAAGCGTCAGTAGACACCCGGAACGGCATTAACGTCTGAGACGGCGACAAGCGCGTACACCCGATGACCCCCCCGACGCGCTCGCCCCCGCTGCTCCCCTATCTGCCTGTGAACAAGGGGTTTTTCTACAGCTGGGTAACAAAGCATGACCCAATAATCCTAACGCTTGACTCAAAGCTGAGGAACCCCCCCGAGCCCCACCCTCACGCCAGTTATATCCCTTCCTCCTGCTCTCTGAGGACTTTATCAGGGCTCTGGTAAAGGGGAGGAGACGGCAGGGGGACTGTGGATGTGTGTGTGTGTGTGTGTGTGCGCGACAAAAACAATCACGCTTTGCTTTGATTATTCTAATTATGACTTGGGGGTAGGAGTGGATTATTAAGAACACATGGGCCAACGAGTCGTTGACGGGCTTACGTTCCTCCGATCCGTCTCCATCGCGGTTGAAAGAGGCCGACGTATGGAGACCTTTGCCCGGAATGCGAGCGAGGGCGGAGGGCAGCAATAAGAAACACGCTCAGCCGAATCATTTCTGTACGGCTGACGCATACAAAGACGCCTTTGATGATAAAGACGGCGCTTATGTGGCTCGTTTTGATTTCATTATTACTCATCCGGGCTAAGGTGCCGATTTTAAAAGCCAACAGAGTCGAGCTGCTGGAGGCAACCGAGCGGCTAACCCGGAGTTTGTTTCAAGTGCTACATCTGTTTTTTTTTATTTGTGTTGGGGTTTTTTTGTTTTTTTTTTGTGAAACCTGCTAAAAAAAAAAAAGATCTAAACAGACTGTAGAATCTGGCTGGAGGCTCCGCAGTTCTGAGAAACCGGAGCAAAAGGCTAGTCAAAAAGATGAGCATGGGTTTGCAGGGAACCGGAGCTCCTGCTTTGCTTGTGATAGCTGTGAGGAGCAACGAAAAAAAAATAACCAAGCCAACCCATGATAGACAACCCGGTGGGAAATCAAGACGAGTCAAACTCTTCCGTAAACATATTGGGCCTCTAGTTTTATTGTCTACGTCAATAAAGAGGCAAACCATTAGCTTGAACGGATGAATATCCGTTTTCTCCCGTGTGTTTTCTTTCTCGCATGTCATCATCCGGCCACTTTCACAGCAAAGAATATTTCCCAAGAACCCTAAAAGCTGTACAAAGCCTAACAATTCATAATAATCCTGTATCCACTTGTTGCAACCTTATGGCTTCAATTTGTACCTGTAAACAAACTATGTTTGCATGACTGCACTTGAATTAACATCAGACATAGCGGACAGGTGGGCGTCCTGATCGCCAATTGAGAAAGGCTTATTGAGAGTCAGAATATTTTCCAGAAGTGAACCTCGGGTCGAGGATGGAAAACGGCATTCATTGTCACCTTCATGCCGGATGCCAAACATCCGCCATTTCTTTCCGTACTCGAAACAGCTGGGTGCAAAATGACCAAAACGCCAAACGATCCAAACGACCGCCAGCCGATCCGATGCCTGCATCGTCCTGAAAACGAGATTTGCCTCCAGTGAGATGGAGCCTCACGCTTTCTCGGCTGAAGCGCCCGCAGGAGTTTGATCTAAAGCCATGAAAACATAGTTAATTGGTGGCGTGTGCAGCCCGCTTAGTCAGATCAAAATAAACTAAAACAAACATTGCGCAATACGACTGCAAAGCCTACACTGAAAAGATTCTCGCAGTTCTACGTCTGAACTTATTTGGATAACATGTCTTAACCATTTTCTTTTTTTTTAGCTATTACAGTGACTATAAAATCTCACATCTGTTATTGGTATTTTCATCTTCAGCAGAAACAACATTTTAAATAAAGTTTTTAGTGTTCAATTTAACTGCTTATTTTGCTAAATCTACTCACTTTTCTCACTTCCCGCCTGCAGAGCGACACAACAGCAAACTAGCAACCCTACAGTCCGCTGCTTAGCAGCTTACCAGCTTACCAGCTCTAGTGTTTGTTTTTTGTTTTTTAAGAGTGAGCTATGACTCACTGTTACTGTAACACTGTTACCTTCTGTAACTGTAACAATCAAAAAATAAATAAAAAATGGCTAAAAACCGAGTGAAAACGTTGCCGTCTGAACGAGCCTCGTTTCAGCCAGCTGACAGGCGAGTGCAGCAACAGCCAGCAGAGGGGAAACTGCATTACTCCGTAATGCTAACATGCTAACACATTCAGCTGAAAGTACCTCCACATACTTAACTTGCTGCTGCCACTACACCTAAATAGAATATCTCCAGGTCACTCGTTACATAATCTAAGTTTTTTTATTTTTTTTTATTTTTTTGTGCGGTTTGGGAAATGGTAACATTTTAAACAACTGGGGGAAAAAAACAACAAAACAAAACAAAACCCCTAACATGGCACTATGGTTATTTGCTGACAGAAACAAATGATCAAAAAAACCATCTGAAGAGCGGATGTGATTTTGATCCAGAGCTTTTTGGTGTGGATTCGCCCAAAGCTGCCTCACCTGCTTCAGGCACAGGAAGTGGTTATGTAAAGCAATTAACCGCGGGCAACCTCCACTCCAAACTCTTGCACAACCCTGGAAAGGATCAAACTTGCAATAACCAACGAGATCAAGCCAGACCACATTCCACAACAAACCTCAAGTTCATACTCTTTAAGCCGCTGTTTCGTTTCCCCTTATGGCTCCCCCTCCTCCTCTCTCCTCTAAGGGGCTGAAATCAATGAGCATCCATGAGATGCAATCAGATCCGGCATTTGTGTTGGGAAGGCAGCGGGTACAGTTTAAAGCTTTGCTTCCCCCCCGCCTTCCCTCCTGATACCTCAGAGCAACATGAAACCCCCAGAAAAGCTCCAGCGGCTCTCTCACCATATGGCCAGAGCAGCAGCAGCAGAAGAAGAAGAAGAAGAAGAAGGGGGGAGCTAACAGAAAATCCTCCTGGTAACCATATAAAGGCTGCTTTTGACTATCCCTCGGTTTCATGCCACCAATTTCCCTGATGTATGGGGTTTCGGTTTGTTTGTTGCCGAGCATGAAGAAGAAGAGGTGGAGGAGGGAGAGGAAGGAGCTGAAGCTTTTTGCGGAATGGCCCTTTGTTTGAAAGCAGCCTCTCTCTCTCTCTCTCCCTCTCCCTCTCTCTCTCTCTCTCTCTCGCTGGAAATGCGAGACGCTTATCGATCATTTCAACTGGAAAGCCTTTGTGCTGCGCGCGCGGCTCGGAGCGCTGCGGGCGAGCGCACCGATTAGCAAATATGGACGTAACGCCGCATCAACTGGGTTAACTTTAATTAGACCATCAGAAGCAACTTCCAGTGATGGTGGCGGCGGGGTTTTTGTTGTTTGCTTGTTTTTTTTTGTTTTGTTTTTTGTTGCGTGCAGGCGACGGAGCGATCTTTGTCCATCCAGCAAATAAGCAAAAATTATTTAAAAAAAATAAATAAATAAATCTGAGGGGGGGATTTTTTTTTTCTGGGATTAACCCTGGATTAATCATAATAAGAGGGGGGGGGGGGCTCGATAACCGCCTTTGTTTCCATCCTAAGCCACTCTCAACATAAGTTGAGCTGAGAAAAAAAGTAATTTGCGAAACAAACAATAAAAAAAAAAGAAAAAAAGAAAAATAAAGCCCCGACGCTCTTACGTCGGTTGCTTTTGTATCCGCGTCTGTCAGCCTTCCTCCTCCTCCTCCTCCTCATTGCCGGGGTTACGGCTCCGGACAGCTCCGGTCGAGGACACCCAAAGAGGAAGAGAGGCGAAAAAACAACACCTTCCGCTGCTGGGAACGCAAGCCCTCTTTTAACGCTTCAAAAAAAACAACAACAAAAAAAACCCAGAAAAAGCGGACAGAACCCCCGCAAAGTGAGCCAGGACGCCTCCAGGACGTGGAGGAAGACCCTTTAATTTTTAAACGGCTAAGCTAGCGAGCAGCAGCTGCGCCTTCGTCTCATTTCCTCCCCGACTCTTGGCTCAAAACTTCGACCGCAGGCGTCTCGTTTTGTGTCTGCTGAGCCAGAACCGCGGCGCGGAGCTCGTCTGGTCCCGAAATGCGTTCAAAGTTGACGCTTCGCGGACTTTCTGCGATAGCGGAAAAACTTCCATCAATCATCCAGCAGCGGCAGGAACTCGGGAGACACTCCTCGGCAACGTTTTATATGTGTATATGCACTTTATGCTCCACTTACCGACTTGCAAAACATTTTCCACACAGCCGGTTTCCAGCAGCCTGATTCCCCGTCGGAAAGGGAGTCCGTCTCCCGTGCCCACTACTCCGGCTGCCCCCACGGCAGCCGCCGCACCAGCGGTAGATCCTGCGCCGCCACCGGCGCTTGTCGCTCCGGACCCCGTCCCCCCGGTTCCAGCGGCGGCCGCCGACGGACCTTCCTCGCCGGCCGCCCTGCACTGAAACGAAGAGTACATGCATATCTCCTTTTCGTTGCGTGGGAAAGACCAGTAGACGATACGGCGCTGGACGGGCTCCGGGATCCGCTCGAAGCGCTCCTCCACTCTCTCAAAGGCCCACTTTTCCGCTACCGCTTTAGCGGCGCAGTCCAGGAGAGACTCCGGGGAGCGATACCGGGAGCCGGGCGACCCGCTGCCGTGCCCCGGCCCCGGCCCGGGACCTCTGGGTGCGGGGCGGAGGCAGGGTCGCTTGCTGGCTGGTGGTAAGGAGAGAGGAGGATGAGGCGGCTGCTCTCTGCGTCCTTCCGCCATGGTGAGCCGATGTACACTGACGGAGACGGACGGTGAGCGGACACCGCGCAGGAAGCCGAAACACACGCTCTCAAACGGCGCACACACACACTGAGCGGCTCACTGTGCGACCAGGCAGGGTTTTCACAGGGACTTCCGGGCGCAGCCTTCAAAATAAAACAAAGATTCCGCTTCCATCTGGACAAAAAAAGTGTTTGTTTTAGTATTTCCTTTGTACATTTTGTCACGTAAACAACCCAAAACTACTGAAAAAAAAACAAAAAAAAAACAGTTCTGACTTTAAACTCAGAATTCTGAAAACAAGTCAGAATTTGTTGTTTTTTCGGTGGCCCTAATCCTCTACTGTACAAAACTTTATTCAAGTATTTCAATGAGATTTTATGTGATTGGCATAGACAAAGTAACATAAGTTGTTTAAAAAAAAAAAAAAAACTTGTTTGAAAAGTTTTGCAGATTTAGACGCATTGCAAAATAGGCCAAGTTCTCTCAGAGGTTTGGTTAGTTGGTTTAGAGTTGCTTTTTTGGGAGGGCCTACGTTTTGAGGTCCCTCATACTAACATGTCAAAACTAGACCCTTCATCATTCCTAGGCTAGACTATGCCTGGGTCATACCAACTGCTATTAGTGTCATTTGTGATTAGCTTACACTGCAAAAACACAAAATCTGAAGTATTTTTAGTCCAGCTTTTAGTGCCGATATCTTATGACACTTGAAATAAGGCAAAGTCAACCTCCAAGTAATTGTTTCAGCAAGACACAGGAGCTTTTTTTAAGTCAATAATTCCTTTTTTAAAAATTTCCACTGGCAGATTACTTTACTTATGTTATGGGAAACTAGTAGCAAACAAGAAAAGATGCTCCAATTAATTAGCATTTTGAAATGCAGAGTAGCATTTACTGTAAGAGTGGCATAGTCATTTAACTACTTGAAAGTAACATCTGCAGATAGACACTGCAGGATTTACAGTAAACGACTGAAAAAGTGTAATATCTTTTGTTTTTGACAGTGTAAATGTATCACTACAAATACAAGCAAATGACGCTCTTGGTGGCCCCCTAGTGGTGGTGGTGGGGGTTTGCCTGGGGCCAGCTCTGGTTCATTAACTCTTATCTACCCTGTCCCTGCCAAATAAACCTCTCCCTGAAGCATGACACTGCCTCCACCGTGCTTTACTGTGGGGATGGTCTAAAATCGATTTTCCACCTCACGAACTTTTTTTTTTACTGCGTTTTTATTTTTCCGCATTTGGGTCAAAAGGTTCAATTCTGGTATTCCGAGAAACCTACCGTGCCGCCCTACGGAGCTCGAAGCTCCCTGGAAGCGGGACTTGCGTTCGTAAGAAACGTTCAAACATGTAGAAACTCGTGCCAAATGCTCCTCTTGTGTTGCTGAGTTAAAAGGTTTAGGTTAGACTTGCATCTAATTTCACCCACAGCTCCTTCGGTTGCCACCACCGAGCAGAAACCACATGTCTCACAGAGAAACGCGTCATTTTTTTGAACACACGTTTTCTCTGGGGGAAGAAAAAGAAACGGCAGCTTCAGTGCCTCCCATAATTATCCCATTCCTGTTTAAAACAGATATCTCTGAATATTTACATATTCCTTTTTATCTTTTATTTTAAAATGCTGACGTCTGGATTTCCTGTCCTCCTGCCTTCGTGCCTCTGGCTTAATTGCACTGAGCAGACAGAGAGAGAGAGAGAGAGAGGGAGAGAGAGAGAGGCTGGGGCTCTGTGGACTGGAGGGAGGTTAAGAACCATGCTTGACACTGACCACCACAATAACAAACCTCTTTATACTCCAATCAGCGCCATGTAAACTCAGATGTCTCCCCACCATCCCCCATGTTTGGTTGATCTGCTTGTTTTTTTTCAACAGTAATAGCTTTTGTGGAGAAGAATCACACAATGCACTAAAACCAGATCTAAGGAAAACCAGTAATAAATCATCTGAGTGAGTTTTCGCTGGATCTTTTTTTTTTTTCCTGTGAAACATGTCTTATACTGAGACTAAATGAAAAGGAAAACAAAAAAAAAACAACTCTCACTTATCTTCTCTTTGGTCGTTCTCGGCACGAGCAAAAACCCCTAATGGGCCGAGCTTCTCCTCATGAATGACAAAGTTATTGTTTTGCGAATTTGATTCGCGCCATTATGTGGCCCATAAATATCAATTACATCAACTCAGCAAATACGCATTGTCTTGAATGGCGGCGGCATGCAGTTTTAAGTCTGCTTCCCACAGCAGGACACAGAGGGTTTAATCTAATACCCAGGCTGGAGCTTTTGCCGCCCCAACACCCACCCTCTACATCAGACTGCAACCCACAGCTCATTTACCTGAGGCTAGCTCTGAATGCTAAGGACTTTTAATCTAATTATGCAGTTTCGTGGTGCAAAGGTCAAAGGTTTACAGAAATGCTCTGCAGATCAATGCATCCCTTTCAGTGAACCAAAGCAAAGTAATCTTTTTTTTTTTTTTTTCCCCATGACTTGAGCTAAAGTTGTTGGTCCGGCGACTCGATAAGACGACAGAAAGGGAACCCGACAATCCACATCTAAAGTGAGAATAATAGAAACTGGAACACAAATCCTGAAATGAGTTATTATGCACCACATATATAAAATGTATGTATAAAATAGTTAAAAGCATTGGCTGTGTGGCAACTGTCCCAAAAGACGTTTCTGATCCACAGCATTACGTGTGTTATGGCTCCCCCCTCAGGGCGTCCGTCCGTCAGGGGGCGGCACGAGCAACTCAAGGGGGAAAGAGAAAAACTCTCTCTTCGGTCTTGGTGTGCAACAATTTTTTTTGTTTATTTTTAATGCAGGTATCCAAGCAAACAGATCTAGAACAGTCCTCAAGGTATCAGACTATTAGGTGTAAAGTTTTTTTATTGTTTTATTTTGCACCTCATGTTTGAAATGTTTCCTTGCTGCTGCATACTGTACCTGGCTTGAATCCCAGGTATGCAGCAACTTGAAGAAGTTTGCAACTTGTTGCAAACTCCTCTGGTTTGCAACAAGTTGACATAAACAAGTTGAGCTTTTCTTGCTTCCTTGGTTGTTGTTGTTATTTTTATTTTTAACCTTAAAATGAGAAAAACTTTTTTATTTTTTATTTTTAACCTTTTATTTTTAAAATAAGGTTTATTTTTAACCTTACGACAGAACAAAAAAAAAAAGGCAACAACAAACTGAACTCGGCTTATTAAAGATTCAGATTACATTTCAGGACTGAAGTCGTTTTTTTGTCTTTTGCGTTTGCTTTTGATGCTTTTTACGCTCTCAGATAGAAAGCGGTGGAGAAAAGAACTGAAATACAACTTACTGTCCCACAAAGTGGAAACAGATTCAGATTAAACAGCATGAAATGTGTATTTTCACACCAAATGCTCTGAAAGGATCAAAATAAAAATGAAAACGAGATAAAGTAAAACAAAAACATTAATATTAATATTAAAGGCAAGCAATAAGCTGCAAAGGACACAAAAAGTCAGCGTGTTTTGCAGTGTTGCTGTTTTCCTTTTGTTTTTGCTCAGGTTTTTCTTGTTGATTATGCTTTCGGTTTAAGTTTTCTTTCTTTATTTTCGGAACGAACAATGACTGAAACACCCCATGTTTTTGTTTGTTTTTTTTTGTCATTGTCCATTAGTTGATTTTCCCTTCTCTCGTGTTTTTGTGAACATTTAATACGAGCACAGAATCAACAGTAAACTGCGAGCAACAAATAAAATGAAGATAAAAACAACAGCTGAAGCAAAGACGTTCAGACCTTTTAATTCGTGTCCCGAAGGCCGATTAATTTTACAGCAAGTCACAATAAAAACCAAGCAAATAAACAAAAGAACACCAACAAGAGGGTGGCGCACTAAACAATAACATGTCGAAAACATTTAAAGTGCTTGCTTTTTTGGGGGGGTTGTTTTTATTTATCTATTTGTTTGTTTGTTTGTTTGTTTTTGTTAGTTTTATGTGTCTTTTTAAGCTTTTTGAACAATTAGACAAATGACAGAGGTGGCAATAAACTTCCGACAACACGTTAGCATTTCCACACGCACACACAAAAACCACATTTATTAAAACAGCTGACTTTAGAGCTCCTTTGATATTTTCTCAATCTTTTCCAGTTTCTGGAGGAGAATATCTGCGATTTCTATGGCCTCTTGCCTGTCTGCCTCCGTCTGAGCTCGAAGTTCTTGCTCCTTCTTCAGTTTCTGGTCCATCTCTTCGAACAGCGCTTGGAACTGCCCGATTTTTTCCACCTCTGCCTGGACCATGAGTCGCTTGGCCTCTTGGAGCTGGACGTCAGACTTGGGGCTCTCGCGGCCGTCCGCCTTGACCGGGGGGGGAGGACGCGCCTCGGGCGAGTTCTCGATATCCTCCAGCTTCTTGAGGAGGATCTCGGCGATCTCCACAGCCTCCTTCTTCCCAGCCTTCGTGTGGGCCAGCGTGTCTCGCACTCTGTTGATTTCCTGGTTGATTTCCTGGCAGAAGACGGCGATGGACTTGACGTGGTCGTTGATCTCGGCTTCGGCCTGGTGCCGCAGCTTTCGCTCTTCTTGCACCATGTCTTCCAGCTGCTGGATGCCGCCTTTGACTTTCTCCCAATCTTCCTCTCGGCCCTCCAGCTTCTGGAGGGCAATCTCTGCGATTTCCACAGCCTCCAGTATGTCTTCCTCCACTCGGGCCCTGAGGTCACGCTCTCTCGTGATTTCTCGCTCCTTCTCTTCGGACAGAACCCTCAAAGCTTGAACATGCTTGTTGCTCTCAGTTTCCGCCTGGGCTCTTAGCTCTCTTTCTTTTCCAAGCATTTTCCGCAGCTCCGCGACTTCGGGCGCTTCCCGATCCACCGCGGACATCTTCTCCAAATGGTCCAGTTTGTCCTGAAGCGCCCGGGCGTTTTCCACAGCTTCCCGTTTCTCGTTCTCACCTTGCCGGCTGAGGTTTCTTTCCTCCTGGAGCTCTTTCTGGACTTGCTCCAGCTTCAGCTCCGCCAGCTGCAGCTCGAACTTGTGGCTGGCGTCGAGGCGGGAGACGACGTCCTCCTGTTTCTTCTTCAGGCTGCTCAGCTCCTTTTGGTGCTCCTGCATGACGTGGCAACAGGCTGAACCTTTCATGTTCTTGGCTTCGGCCTGCTGAAGCTTGTCCTTCAGCTCCTGGATTTTCTGCTTCAGGGCCTCGTTCTCCTGGGTCAGCATCCGGTTCCACTGTTGGAAGATGTTGAAAGATTGGCGAGCGCCAGGGCCTTCCATCGTCTTGAGTTTGGCAAGTTTTCGCTTGGTGCAAATGTTCTCTGGCGCTGTTCACTGGGAAAGTGACCGATTCTAAAGCGGGCTTCTAGAACATGTTACAGCTATGACTTGTCACAACACATGTCTAAACATGTGACTGGTCTAGAACTTACAACCTGTTCTAGACCAGTCACATGTCTAAACATGTGACCGATCTAGAACTTGCGACTCATTCTAGTCAGCATGCCAGGTCGCCATGACATGTGTCGTCAAGGCATGTTGATGTCATGTCGCCATGATGTCCCATGCCTCAGCCCACACACGTGACGTCATATCTCCATGACGGTTCCGGGTTCCAGACCCACCACACTATGGGGGTTTTATGAAAGAGATTTGTCACTTTCAGCAGGCTGAACACACAAAAAAGCTTTGAAAAATGGCTCATCAGAAGAAATATTATTCTGAGACGCAGTGCAGGTCATTAGAACCATTATGAACAGCTGCTGTTTTCGTAACTCCGTCGTTAAAATTAGACCATAAAATCAAGTTCTACTTGTTTCTTTGTAGGCCCCCCCCCCACAATAACAGCTCCCAAAAAATTGCTCTCCCCATTTCATCTCCACACACTGAACCTTTACATGCAACAAGATACATGAAATAGAAGTATTATCTGTATTTACTAATTAGATAACTGGGGGTAATTGGTTCCACCGGATTTCATTTAGTGCGTCAGAGTGAATGAGGCTGAAAAAGAAATCACGTACGCAACAGAGACTTGTGTTTACCATCTTGTTGGGGGGACTGTGGCTAGAGTAGTTAGTCATCTTGCGATTGGAAGGTTGAACGTTCGATATCAGCTTCCTCCTGGGAAAGGCACTTAATCCCACGTTGCCTACCAATCTGTGTATTTGTGTATAAATGTGTGTGTGACTCTCGTGTAAAGTGCTCTGAGTGGTCGAAAATGACTGCACTTTTTTTGTTCGGTCCATTTCCCGTAAAATCCGATCAAACACACAGGATCCCCTCTCCAAAAATCAGAACACCAGCGCGGGCTTAACGCGAAAGGTTCCACAAAAGTGTCTCATCACCGATTTGGGAAGAGTTCAAGTTGCGAACGGAAAGAAAAACCCATCCTAATAAGAGTTTTTCTGCTGCCTCGGCTCCTTGCGTGTTCCCAGAAAAAAAAAAAAAAAGAAGAAAAATACAAAGAGTTCTTATGCTTTGGTGAGCTTGGATTAGCCGTTGTCATCTTCCATTTGCAAAATAATTGACATCCTCAAGGGCTACGAAAGATGCTTCACCAGCCCAGGATGAAGCCAATCCGCACATAATGGCCAATAAAGCGGCTGATGAATGAACGCCACGGTTTAAAATTAAGCTCTGAATCATCTTTGAAGTTGACTCTTTGGAGATGCGGGAGAGACATTAGTCGCCGGGACAATATCCAAATCTCTGCTGCCCCACTCAACCCCCCGTATTTTTTTTTTTTATTCCCCCCACCCCACCCCACCTCTTCCTAAAGACTGCTGTTTGGTGTGCAATTATATTTAACAATAGGCCAAAGCCAGTGGAGGATGCAACCCGTTTCCATGGAAATTATTATGATGGATTTGTGGATAGACAGAGCAGGTAATTGGAAAAAGATTGATGGGTGACAGAGTGAAAGAGTGAGACAGAAAGAGATAGATGGAGAGAGGAAGGGATGAATTACCCGACGCAGCAGTGGGAGGGAAGAAAGTCCCATTACACCCCATCTTTGTGGGATTTACAATTATTAAATGATGCATCCTTTCTCATTCAGTCAACAGGCAATCACTCTTTCTTGCTCTTGTAGTCACTCTCTCTACTATTTCCCCCACCCTCCACGTATTAGCCCCCTCTTTTCAGCCGACATCCTGTTTTCTCCCTGTTCTCGCCCTTCGCGCTATTTCTCCCCACCGACTCCGGCGAGAAAAGTGGGTCCATTGTGTAAAATTCCTCTCATTATCACTCGGCGCGGAGAAGTGCCGCATCGGTCCGGAGACACCGAAGCTCTTCCGCAGACACATCGGCAGAAGTAGCGAACGGGGAACGCGAGAGACGCGACGTCCCCGTAATGACATGTTTTCGCTTATTGCGGAGGAGCCTTGAGGTCGGAGAGGCTTTCTGATGAGCTGTAAGTCACCGAAGAGGAGGCGCCGATTAGAAATGATAGATAACAAGAGGGTGTCGGGGGGCTGGGGGGAGTGGGGGGAGATATACTGCAAGTCTGAGGAGGACGCAGAAATAAAAGCGCGCGCTGCACACAGGAACTCTACCACGCCGCCATTGCTGGGTGACGAATCGGTGTGCGTTTTCAACGCGTCCAGTGAAAGTTATCCCATTTGTTTATCATTTTCTATTAATTTTGCAATTAATCTCTTAAGTCAAGACAAAAATACGTGGAGGTTTAGTGGCAGAGACGTCAAAGGAGAAGTTTGAATAGTGCTGCGGCTAACATCACCGCTGGCTTCGGCGTGTTTGACTGAGTTTTATTACGATTTTGGGGCAACTGTGGTGAAAAATGTCCCACTCTCTTTATTTGCAACCAAAAACTTTTGGAAAAAAAAAATAAAAAATTGGGAAAATGTAAAAAATTATTTTTTGGGGGGGGGTCTGCTTTCAAGTGCAAATGTGTTAGTACACTTGAATTAACGCAAAAGTCAAATATAGAAGCTTGTTATAGTCAATAATTCCTTAACACTGATGAAAAGTGTTAAGGAACCAGCAGATTATTTCACTCACAAAGTGGGAAAAATAGTGAAGTGATCCGCCAATGGAAATAGTGCTTTTCAAAATCAATTTTAAGAATTTATTCACTTAAAAAGCCTTGCGATTTGTTTTATGTCGTGTACTGATGTATTTGCACTTGAAACTAGATTAAAAATATTTGGGTTTCGCAGTGTGTGTGTTCACATAGCACCATTCTGTTGGGACCCAACATTTTAAAAGTGCGCACACTTTATGAAAGTGCGCACATTCAAAATTGCATCTGGATGAATGAGGTTCCATAGTGAAAATGCTTTTGACTAGTCGGTATGAGCAGTAAAGCGCTCGCTGTAAGTCTTTGTGTATAACTGTAAAGTTTAAGGAAAATAAATGGATTTTGAGCATGTATTATGAATAAAAACAAAAAAATGTGTGGGTTGCACATTTGTTCATGCATATTCACACGCAGTGCAACAGAACCTGGTCTGGTCACAGTTACGGGATCAAATGGGTTGTGAGTTTATTTTCTAGCTTTGCTTAAGTAGAGCCAGTTGTCAGTTCTATGCAAAGTAGCCAATGCTCCGACTGATTGGGGAGCAACTATCTCTTTATCAAGAGATGAGTGCAATGTAACTACTAATTTATAAACTTTTTTTTTTTTTTTAAGCGAGACGCTGTTTTTATCCGGAGAGTAGCGCCAAAGTTTCATTGCTCAACACAAGCGTTAGGAGGATGTAAATGAAATGCTGCTGTCTTCTATGTAAAACAGGCAAAACAGCGTTTTGGTGACTAACCAGTTGACTCCAAACACAAATAAGAGTACACAATGTCACTTGGAGTAAAACAGAAAGACAGTCAGAAGGGATGGAAGGTAAGACAGGAAAGAGGAACAGGACCCAAAGGAAGCTTATGAAACACACAAGGAAGCAAAACTAAAAGCTTTAAGGGGAGAAATCATCTTTATGTATAGCACTGAAAAGAAATCCGAACGACAAAAACATCAAAACTAATGAAAACTAGTCTCCTCTAATAATGATAATAATAATAATAATAATAATAATAATAATGGTAGTATGTAATGGTTCATCCACGGACCGGGCAGTAAGTTGTCTACATGCCATCCTCACCCTGCCTCCGGTCCTCCAGTGGCAGGATAACCGAAGTGGGACTTATGGCGAGAAACACGCAGCTTCACCTCAACGTGAGACACTGAGGTGAAGACATTCGTTAGACAGAGCGTGTGCTGCTGGCCTTGACACCTACACACAACCACACACACCTTTTGTCTGGCTTACCAAGGCCCTGACAGCTCAGCGACACGCTATGCTCGCTATAGACACTTTCTCTTCTGTGTTTCATCACTTTGAGGCGGGGGGGGAGGGGGGGACAAGAGGGATGGGTGGGGAGACAATGGCGCAAAAAATGTCAACCTCTTTATTTGTCCCTCATTCTATTTTTCTTTCATTCTCCGCAACGACAACTGCGATCATTTCTATTTGTTCCCCGACAATAGCTTTTTTTTTTTGTTCGTCCACCGGACAAAACCGGCGTTCAGATAAAAACGGCGACTTAAAAGGACGGGAGCAGGTGAGAGCGTTGCCTCCACGTTGCCAGGTTTGATCACCAACAAGAGCGCTATGAGCGTTAAGAGTCAACCAGACTGGAGACGTTGCTGACAATGCAGAGGCCTGTTTTCATCTCCAGAGGTATTCTCCTTTTGCTTACGCGAAGCTCTTTGCGTCTGGGTCCAAATCAGAGGACCTGATGTTGGATCGACGTGAACACCGCCTTTAATTATTCTCACACTCTCTCTACGGATGAAGAAAGGTGGTATCTCACTTTATAACCTTTTACAACGCGTTTCATTTTGTTTTTTATTTTACTGTAAATAGTTGAAATTGATCATGATGGGTTTACAGATCACCCCGTTGTCTGCGCTGCCTCTTTTTTTATGTCCTGAAGTGAGAATGTGCGCTGTGAAGTTTTGCCCCACCATCGCCGTGAACTTTCCACCTGATTTCCGACGTTAACTCTCAACCGCCCTCTAGTGGAAATGACGCAAAACAGCCGACTTAACAAATACCTCGAAAGTGAGGCTGCACTCATTTCCCCAACAGCTCGTTATGGTTTCATCACGGCAGGATGTCAGATTATCTCACACATTTTGATCTTTATTTATTACTCTTTTTTTGTTGTTGTTCTTGCGTTTGTACAGAATGCCAAACTTTTCATCTTGTTCACGTTTTTCTTCTGCTCCCCCTGTCAGGTCTGGAACGGCGGGTCTCGCTTTCGCCTCGCATTTTAGCAAATTTTGAGTTGCTGCCGAAAGCCCTCTTTAATCTGGTTCCCCGAGTGGATGCAAACGCAGCGGGTGCAGTGCCAGGGGCCGGATCGGATCGGATCGGATCGGAGCACTTTGTCGACCTGACACCGAGGTGACGACTGGGGCCAAAGCGTCAACATGCGATCGGCGTGCGCGGTTTGTGTGCGTCTCTGTGAACGCGTTTGGCTGAAAATGTGGAATCTCTCAACCAGAGAGGAACTTCTGAGCCCCATGTTTGATCCTGAAAACACTTCCTCTCCAAACAGCACAGCACACACACACACACACAGCACACACACCGAGACATTCAGCTGATGAGATGTTTTCTGAAGGGCTCCTCCTCCAGTGGAGGTGGCACAAGCCTTTTAGCAGCTACTTATGACCCTCCATCCCCTACAATACACACTCGCTCACAGGCTCCAGGCAACCGGCCCGCTCCCTCCCTCGCCTCTTTTATTCAAAAGCTTGATTTCCTTTCATCAAATCTGTCTCTTCTCCACCTTTCCACTCAGCTGGATGCCTCTTTGTCTCAAATCCTTATCCCTCCTTCTCTCTCAGGCTCCTTTTCCAGCTCTGCTCTTCTTCTTCTTCTCATCTTTGTCTGGTCCCCATTATTCTCTCTCCTCCTTTTTCTTGTTGCGCCGCTTTCGCCACACACCGTCTCTCGCTTTTATTTGCCTCCTTTTCTCAACGTCCTCGGTCTTCCCCTCGCTCTCTCTTTCTCTCTCTCTCTCCACCTCCATTCTCTGCCGTCTTTACGGCTTTCCTCGCTGCTCGCTCTCCTCTCTCAAGTGACCTCTCACCCTCTGTTTTCTCCTAGCTGTCCTCTCTCTCCCTCTTTCTCCCCGTCTCTCTTTTCGCAGCTCTTTACTTCTTTTGGCGTCAGGTCTTTGTGAAGGCCCAGCTCCTGGTGGGACATCTACCAGGAGAAAGGCCTGGAAAACAAACTGGGGGATGTAGGAGGTTGGGGCGCTGCATGAAAGGATTGTGAAGGAGAGGAGATCGGCGGGTAGATTTGCTAAAACGCACATGCGCTCACAAGCGGTGAGGAAATAGAAAGCAGATTTTCATCGACTTTATGCTTAATTTTTGCTCCACAGCAGAGTTTTTGTTTGAAAACGTGAGGCTTTATTTGCAGGGCGACGTCGGGGACGGGCAACGTGGCTTTAAAGGTGCTCCGTCCTGCACGGTAAGATGTGGGTCAGTTCTCGAAAGAAACTCACAGCAAAAGCATTTTGACAATTTGTAAAGACGTTTTTGGCTACCACCAGAATTGAGCCAAACACGGGTGAGGACATTAGCTCATGGTGCTGCAACACAGTGTGATCACAATGGCGAGGGGAGCAGAGATCGCAGTACGCAGTGGCATCTTGGGGTCACCGAGCGTCTAAAACCGGCATAACACACAACTGGCGTCTATTAAAAAGCTCGAAATGGAGCTAAATACACGGTTCCTGGTGATGCCGCTAAGTGTTATTTGTCTCTTTATTAAGTGGTATTTAAGTAACTCATACAAGTACAACTCTAGAAACATTACATTGTGACCACTTTGGAATTTCTACCATGCTGCGAGATTGTTCCACTTTAAAGTCGCGTCAAACGTTGCTCCTAACTCGGTCGTCTGAACTCTCCACAAAAGATAACGTGACACAAACGTCACCATCTGGTCCCGCCCTCCGCTGGGCCGGTGGTCTCAATGGGCACCAGCCCTGATCTTAGCGTCGCCGTTGGCCGTAAGGCAGGGGACAAGAATGAACTTGTTCAAAGGTTCAACACCCAAAACAGAGCAGATGAAGGACGCTCGGGGTCAACAGAGCTTGTTTTAAAGAAATGCACTGAGGAGAGATCTGCAGTTTACCCAGAGTTTGAGTCATCAAACTGTCAGGGACAGCAAGGATTGAAGCTGCATTAATATTTTGGAGAGGGTTTTTTGTGGGGGTTTTTTCCTCTACTCTTCTTTGTCTCTTCCAATAAGATTGATGTGTAAAACCACCACTTTATCGCCCCCTGGTGCAGTGGTCCGATGAGTCACCATCTCAACTGTACTGAAAGGTTTTTGTCCTCTAGGAAAATCTACTCAGGCTAAAAGTTAGTGCTACTTCAGTGAAATGTGAATTTAAACGTCAAAAGGTGCTAGATTTGTGGTTTAAATAACTTGCAAAAGCATTCTGGATGAATAACTTCACCCAGTTTAGCCAGCGGATGTTAAAGATATATATATTTTTGTTTCAAGCTTCAAGTTGCTGAATAAGTGAAGATTATTAACATAACTAGCAGCACAGTCGTCGTGTCTTCAGCGTGTTGTTGCTACCAACTGCATCGACCATCCGACAGCAACACTGCATGCAATCCAAACGCTACGAAAACAGATTTTGCTGACAGAAATATGACGTTCGCAATCCTTTTGTTTCACGAACCGCGGGTAGAAATTGGTAAAATTGATAGATCTGTCTTAAAATTGAGAGATGCAGAATGTTTTGTTGTGCCTGAGAGTTGAAAGCCAAAATCTTTCCTGTTTTTCGGTCTGCTTCCAACTCCCCCTCGCTTTTTCCCCGGTCTTTTTTCTGCCCATTTTGTTCTCTGCATGGGCTCATTGCATCCTGATTGGAGTGTGTATCTGCACGCGCGCGCGTATGTGTGTGTGTGTGTGTCTTGATGATTTGAACAGTGCCCGCATGCGAGTGTGTCTGTCAGGACATTATTTCACACCCCATCGCCGTGTGGCCTCATCAGCCACCATTTCAGCCAAATGGCTTGTGTGAGCTGAAGACGCCGCATGTGAGGCGGTTGTTAGTGCGGCCGTGTCCCTGCGTGCGTGCGTGTGTGTGCGTGTCTGGCTTGTTTTGCATGCCTGCGGGTGTTGTTTCTGGTCGTTTTATTTGCATGATCAAGCAAAATGTGCGCGTATTGATTGAACTGCCAATAAACAGTTCAGCGACAGAAGATATATTCGGCAGATTAGCACCAAAGGACTGAAAGTGACAGGGTTGAAAGATTTCCAACCCCCAACAATGTGATGTGACTCCAGTTGAAGACACAAAACGTCTGCCTTATGGCCAGATTTATAAGTGGAACCAAAAAGTGAAATGTTCCTCTTTCAGAGCCTGATTATCTTTTTTCCAGGACAAGTAACACCTAAAAGATTTCTGACGTTTCCTTTTCACAAGAAAAAAAACGCAAAAAAAAAAAAAAACCCAGTCACTGCTTCGAGCTCCTGCATGCAGATGCGCAGTCAATTTGTTAAAGCGGAGGGAGAATCCGGCAAACTAGGTTCCTTCAGAATAGACTATTGAATCTCGGGGTGTTTTCGTACCCGATAGTGCAGTAGACTCGGTTCGATTTGGGACCAAAAATGTTACAGTTTCAGCTTATTGGAAAAACCCTGTTCACCTCCTCGCCTTTGGAGGCGCTGCAACAAGAACTACTGAGGGAAAACAACGTGAAAATCTCAGAAGAAGACAGGAGTTCAGCAAAATGCAAACAAAAATGGAGTAGCGTCGCAGCTTAGCGGGCCGTAGTATTTCCCTCTTGTTTTTGGCGAAAGACCACGAGCCATTTCTCCTGGTGCTGCTGGACTGTTTTGGTTTCGTTTACCCAGAATGCCCTGCGCCAAAGTTTACTTCCTGTTTTTGGAGCAGTTTCCGGTCTGCTTGCATCCACACTTGCCTGGAGTTCCTGTCAACTGAAGGGAGACTTCGATTGTTAGGTGAACATGAGTTCATATCATTGATCTGCACCAGAGTTCGACTTCGGGTTCACATCTCCCCAAACGAAACCGGACTTTCTTGGCAAATAAGACTGGAGTTCGATTAAAGTGGACTAAACCGTGCTGGTGTGAATGCGCCCCTAATCTGGAATAAACTTCTTTTTTTTTTCTTTCTTTGCAGTAATTATGTGCACGTGTGTGTAAGTGCGTGTTTGAATAATTACAATGATTTAAAGCTTCGTTTCAATGCCGTTCCATATATATAATGGCATGAAAACTGCAACGTGTCAGCTCACATTGATTCTTCCAGCCAGAGAATCGATTCACTCAACACTTGCTCAGTCAAACGTGTTCAGCACCACGCCGTTGCGTTTCCTGACCTCCGTTCACACCACTGAATTATGTTTATGGGGAAATGACACCTCCTCCCTTCTGGCAGTATGAATTAGATTTGAACACACAACTTCCTTTTCTCTCCCTCCCCCCATTTGGTCGGATCGCCTTCGACAGGATCGGCTCGATTCGTTCAAGAGGTGTGACGCCGTGACATCACAGTGGTTGGAAAGAGTATTTAAACTCCTTGGAGATTTTTTTTTCACTTTTTCATGTGGTCGCATTAAAACTAGTAGTGAATTATTGTGAAGTGGAAAGAAAATTGCAACGCAAAGCAAGTTTTGATTGTGAAACATGGTGGAGGTTGCAACATGCTAGGGGGATGTGCTGTTTCTTTTCTTCTCTTTCTTGCTATCAGAGTTGATTGGGGCTTTAATAGAACTAAATACTGGAAGAAAACCGGCTTAAAAAAAAAAAAAATAGGGCTAAAAGCAAAATGATAATTTTTCGGCTTGACGGGTAACACCGGCGCCCTGCTGCGCCAGCCCAAAAAGACGTGACCTGGAGGGCCTGTCAGCCATGATGGCTCTGCAGGAGTCAGTGTTAATTAGCTCTGGGTGAAAGTTGCCTACCGCAGGCGCCGTGGAACGACTGGCCGTCCTCCTGCCTCTGGGATTTCTAGCACAGAGGCAGAATCTGTCACCTGAGAGGCCTCCGGCGGTCGCTGTGAGGGAGGCTCCTTCGCTTCGGATTCCTCGCACGGTTTCGCCACCGGTCCCACGCCTGACCTTAAGAAAGGTCAGGCGTGAACTCCTCCTGGTGCCGGACGGGGAGAGCGCCGTTTTAGGCCGTACCGTGAAAACTCCACCACGCAGTTCAATCACACGCTTCATTTTCAGACGACAGACGCTCCATGTGTTGTGTTTTAGTTTTCTTTGAGAGTGCTTTCCCTGCAACAACACAAAATCTTACCAAGTAATTTCTGGTCCAGTTTCCCAGTAAATATGTTAGAAGACCAGAGATTAAAGGAAACTAACTTACATGTGACTTTTCAGATGGACATCCATCCATCCATCCATTTTCCGTCACCCTTCTCCCTAACGGGGTCGGGAGTTGCTGGTGCCCATCTCCAGCTGCGTTCCGGGCGAGAGGCGGGGTCACCCTGGACAGGTCGCCAGTCTGTCGCAGGGCAACACAGAGAGACAAACAGGACAAACAACCATGCACACACACACTCACACCTAGGGAGAATTTGGGAAGGCCAATTAACCTGACAGTCATGTTTTTGGACTGTGGGAGGAAGCCGGAGTACCCGGAGAGAACCCACGCATGCACAGGGAGAACATGCAAACTCCGTGCAGAAAGACCCCGGGCCGGGATTCGAACCCAGGACCTTCTTGCTGCAAGGCAACAGCGCTACCCACTGCGCCACTGTGCAGCCCCCCAGATGGACATATAAGCTTATTTTAAATCCTTAATATTGATTAAAAATAATAATAAAAAAAAAACCACTAATTGCTTTGGAAGATTGTTTCACAAATAGCAAGACATTTTCCCCAAGTTATAACTGAAATAATCTGCCAATGGATCTAGTGTTCCTTCATCAATATGAAGGACTTATTGCACTTTTTTCAAGCGCGCTAAGATATTGACACTAGAAACTGAGCCAAAAATAAAAAATAAAAAATGCTTCAGCGCATTTGCAGCCACTCTTTAGCACAAACGTCCTTTCGAAACCCCACTGCAGCTCAAATCGCTAAACATAAACAAACACACCACTTGAAAGTTTAAAGCGCCACTCGTTCTCCTCCAACTTCCGCATTACTTCCCGTCCACCAGCAGGGCACGCGACGCAGACGTCCCGTCCGTCTTCGCGCCCAGGCGCTCGCGGTGTTTACAGCTCGACGTGCTTGTCTGGCGTTCGCCCACATTTGGACGACGTCCGAGTGCTTCTGCTGGCTGCGCGAGTATGAAATGAAGTGTGAAATGAGCCTCTCCCTTTCCGCGGCGGGAGGTCCTCTTCCCTCGACTTGTTCCACGCGCTTTTACCGTCCGTTCCTCCGCGCTTTTCCTCCCACGCTGAAACCGAAGCCGCCGTTTGATACGGACCTAAAGTGCGTAATGCGTTTCACTCGTGTGTAGGCTAAGTACGGGACTTGAGGTTTTTATAGGGGAACGTAAAGGGTTTTTTTTTTTGTTGTTGTTGTTGTTTGTTTTCTTTAAATGCGTCGTCCTTTAGACAACTTTCCCTTTTCAGTTGCGTTCAAGGTGAAAATACAGAAAGTGCTCGCGCTGGACGTCTCCGTCCGCATACTTCCGCAAATCTCACCTGAGTCACAGGATCCGCGGGGTAAAAGTAAGAGCGCTCACTCTGCTGCTTTTTTCCCTCTTTTGCCTCCAAGAGGCCACGCACCCGTTCTTTGTGTTGCCTTTCAAAAACATGCACATTTCAGTCAAAAGAAACAGCCTCTTCTTTCTGTTCGCACCGGTCTGCCGTCGTCCTCAACATTAATGGATTCTGCTTTCCAACATTCGTTTCAAATTTTGAAGATCTTTTTACGTTTTCAGTCTCTTAAGCGCTTAATATTATCCCAAATAAATAGATATGATTATAAACCCCCCCCTGCCTGCCCCCACATTTCCCTCCTCTCAGTCATTTGTGTGGTGACACTGAGCCAGACTTTTACCTTCGAGGTTAGGGCCCCGGCCCCGAATGCAGGTCCTCCAGAGGACCCTCGCGGCCTCCACAGAGCCTCAAGGCTTTTTCTGTTCTTAGCAAAGGCAGAGCAAAGACAAAGACATCAACTCAACGCAGCTGATGGTGAAGCCGTGTGACGGAGACGCACGGTGGACCACCTCTCGTTTTAATCTTTCTATAAAAATGTCTACAATTCTGCAGGGTAAATATTACCTGCCAGATCGCCCACGCCTGCCTGTCTCTCTCTCTCTCTCTCTCTCACTCTCTCTTTTTTTATGTTTTTGTTCTCTTAGGCGAGTGCCACCCTCTCCCCCAGCCAGATTTTGGATGCTTGTGAACGCAGCGTGTAAACGGAGTCACACGGCTACAAATTATTAACCTCCCCTCTCCAGCATGCCATGTAAAGTCAATCTGCCCGCTGCTAAATTTATCAACATCAAACACAGCAGATTTTTAAATCCCGGTGACTCACTTTTCTTCTTGTCTTTGTTTTCT
Organism: Poeciliopsis gracilis; assembly: GCA_911649635.1. Taxonomy (NCBI): domain Eukaryota; kingdom Metazoa; phylum Chordata; class Actinopteri; order Cyprinodontiformes; family Poeciliidae; genus Poeciliopsis; species Poeciliopsis gracilis. The sequence continues at coordinate 3,885,463 of CAJVRI010001363.1, forward strand.
TGCCACTGCTGGATCTAAACACCACCACCACCACCACCACCACCGCCGCCACCACCGCCCTCCCTTCACCAGCCATCCCCTCATTTCTCCTCCCTCCTTGCATCTCCTCCTCCTGCTTTTTCCTCTCCAGCTGTTAAACCAATTAAATCCTCATAGAGGGTAGACTGCCCACTCTCCTGTTGAGAAAAATACATGCAATAAAAGCCGGCTCTGTGTGTTGAGCCATTGTGCGACAGCGTGGCCGCCATCTTTAATTATGGCCTACGCCTCCACCCTTCTTCCAGCTGAAAAGGAGTGGGCTGTAGGTAGAGACAGCCCCTGGCGCTGGATCAGGGTTTCTTCTTCTTCTTCTTCTTCTTTTTTTTTTTTCAACACTGTGTTTTGTGTTCAAGCGAATGGCTGAAAAGAGGCGAGCCCGGTGGACGGCGCTGATCCTGAATCAGCTCAGGGGTCGGGTTGCATCACAGAAGGTGTGTTCACCTTGAAAAGCTGTTTTTTCATTGCAAAGGTCGGTTACACACACACACACACACACACACACACACACACACACACACACACACACACACACACACACACACCATTTCCTGTACGCTGGTCAGGTTAGGCCGGATAATTTGAAAAAATCATTTATAAAAAAACGATTAATCACGATGAATCGATTATCGAAATAATCGTCAACTAATCTAGTAATGTTGATATACAGAAAATAAAATAAAGTACTCAGAGGAGTAATTAAGCCAGAACTGTACAATATATGTATACATTCTTCATCTAAGTTGAAATAATAAAGAAAACTTTGAAAACAGGTTCTAACCAAAACTCAAGCGACCCAGTTTGAGCTTCTGCCCAGTACAAATATAGTAAAAAAAAATCTGCTATTAATCACCATTTGCTATCAAATTACTAACCAGTCAATCCAAAAAATATTCCACAGATTAGCCCTACGCTGTTTTCACATTTTGATGTTAGAAAACATCACAATGTTTTCTAACATCCAGCATCCAGATGTTGGAGCTAACATCCAGATGCTAGCGCTAGCATCTGGATGTTAGCTCCAGATGCTACAGATGACCAGCCGTATACTAAAGGGATGCTGCAAAAACTTCATTTTCTTGTTCAAAGAAAGGAACCGACTTGTGTTTGGAAAATTTTTAATATGTTCCTAATACTGTATAAGAAAAGGTTTAAGTGAAAAATCTGCAAAATATGCCAATTTTTTTTATTCGGTTAATCGACGGATCGCCAAAAACTCCCGATAGATTAATCGATAACGAAAATGATCGTTCGGCCGCAGCCCTGTAAGAAGGTAAATTTTAGCAGAAACGATGCAGCTGAGTCGCGGCGGTGGCTCAAAGAGACTGGATGTAAAGGAAACACAGAACCATAGACTGTAATGACAAAAAAAGAGAAGGCCATCAGCGGTCAGAGAGAAAAGCCTTTACAAAAAAAAAAAAGAAAAAAACCAAAGATGTTATGATGGCTGTGGAGTCAGAGAGTGATAATATAGGGAAAAGAAAGGGGAAACGGGCCAGCAGAGACCCCTGCCCCTCCTACTGGCCTGTGCCTGGAGGGGGGACGCGGGGCAGGTCTTGGGAATGTAAGGCATGAGGAGGGGGAACAAAGCGGACTACTGTCCCCCAGAGAGAGGCCTTGTTCTGGGCCGGAGGGGGGTACATGGAGTCAGCCGCTCGGCGTATGAATGGATGAATGGATGGCTGACTGGGGGCATGGATGGAAGCTGGTTTCTTGACTGGAAGGCCGGTCGGGCTCCTTGCCCACAGAGCGGCGATGTCAGGGAGCCAGGGCAGGTCTGGGGAATGTGAGGCATGATACGGAAACAAAGCTGGCTACTGTCCCCCGAGGAGAGGCCCTGTCCTGGGCTACAGGGCACGAGGAGCGAGGCTTTATAGATGAAGGGACGGATGAATGGCTTGTTTACTGCTGGGCATTATTAACATGCAGGATCGCGCTGGGATCCCTTTAAGTGGCCATTTAAACGTCACCGGTTAATAATGCTCCTGAAATGCACAATTCAAAGAAAACCAGCCAACCAATCCACTTTCTACATTCCTTAAAGAGAAACATACATTACTATCAGTGACAGGTTACTGGATTTAAATAAAAGGGTGCGTCACTTTTTCATAAATTTTAAGGTAGTACCGAACATGAACATATTTATGTCACAACCTAATGTGTTTCTTCATTCTTACTTCCCTACAGTACCTCTTACAAGTATACACACCTCTGTTAAAATGTTCTTTTATTATTATACTGCTAATGCCAGCAAGTTTACTTGTTTAATTGTTGATAATTCTGTAGCAACAAATGTATAAATCAAAACAAAAATAATCATTTCAAAAGGGCACTTTTTTCTCTCCAGTAAAGGAGGGGCAAGTGCTCTGGCACCGCACAGTGTTTACCTGTGCACATCCATGACATCAGGAATCAAGCTTCATCAGAGAATTGAAGACTTAATCGTTTAAAAATGCCACCATCAGCACCAAGAGCCTCGTCAGGGTCAAAGTGGCAAACGGTTGAACTGAGCAGATCCCATCTGAGCGCTGTGATAGTTCTCCTTACGCCTTTACGTTCTGCTCGTTGTAACAGCGAATGCAGTGTGCTTGCATTTTGTCAAAGGATAAAAATAAGCGCGCAGTCAGGTTGAGGCCACTGCCACGAGAATGCCGCTCAGCCTTGCGTCTTGCGTTATTCGGCTGCAGAAAAGCGTGAGAATGAGTAGGAGGCCTTCAGTCATCTATGGAGCTCTGTCTCCACTCCTCCATGCGGCGGACCTCTGCACCAGTCTGCAGGCTTTCACGTATTTGGCTTCTGACGCCATTTTGACAGAGAGCCGACTGATTTGGGACGAGTCTGTGAAAACAGGTGACGGGAGACGTATTTGTAGTGACGTTAAAAAAGAAAAGATAAGAAATGAGGATGTTGCCATTTCAGTAAAACGTGGGTAAAACTTAAGATTATTCTGTGGAGTTATGGCAAATGGAAACAATTTATTGATCCGGAACCTTGTCTCGTTCCTCAGATAAAAGAGCCTCCATCAAATAATTGTGCGCGTTCAAATCTTTCACTTTTGAACTTCAAGAGTGAACAAAGATGCCGTTTTCCTTACTCGGAGAGCGATGTGTTCTGGTAGAGACAAAAACAAAGAGAAATCAAAAGCAAATCTGAGTTGCGTCCGGGAAGAAAACATAAATCTCTTTCCATCCGTTCTCCAAGTAGAGCGATGGTGCTGATGCTTATCTCCCGTCGTCTCTGAGAGGCGGGGTGAACCCCGGACAGGTCGCCGGTGCGTCGCAACATCAGCGGATCGTCTCTCAAAAGAGCACTTTATTAATTCTCGCGAGAAAGAGAACAGCAGACGTGTGTCGCAAACGCCGAGGTTTCTCACAAGAGATTGAAGAACTAACATTTCTGCCATGACTCCCTGATTGTTGGACGGGGAATTAAACAAAATGGAGCTTGGAGTGAATGCTTTCTTCAGGACAGTCGTTGCATCCCCAACATTTTTTTGGCAGAAAACGTGGATTCTAATGCTGATTTTTGTTGCATTTTTGAAGCTTTTGAGTCCGTCTGAATTGCGCTGAGCCACATGCATGCTCCTCAGCACTAATGCGCTTCTGCTTGGTTTTCTGCATTCAGTAGGAGTAACTGCTCTTCACCAAGACAGAAGTGATTTAAGCAAATTGCCAGTGTTCCCATTGTTGTTCCAGGTAATTCCAGGTTATTAATGCCAATCACGCTGCTGTATGTCACCCTTTCATTATCATCCCTCTGAGCACTTAGTTTCTCTCGCCCATTCTGGGTCATTTTTTTATTATTATTTTTTTTTTCCCTTCTCGTGTCTACCTCGTCCTCGTTTCTGCCGTCCTTTCAGCGTAAAGCACAACAAATTAGAGAAAACCCAACAACAACAGAGTTAATTGTGTCTAGACCTTTTGCCTCCTCCAGGGTTTTTCTTTTTAGGTGTCATTTTGTAAAAAAAAATAAAAAATAAAAATTGAATACTGTCATGTTGGGTTTCAGTAAGAGTCACGCTCGGTGTTGTGCTCCGTTCGTTTCAGAGCTGAAATTACATCTGTGTAAATTCGGCTCCCGTTAGAGAAAAATGTGGGGTTTCTTTTCTAGACTGTCAAGTTTTTTTAGACAATTAAAAAAAACGCTCTGACAACACACTGAGTTTTGCTTTTACGTGACGAAACCATTGCAATTCGACAAAGTACACGGCCCAAAACAAAACAACAACAACAACAACAACAACAACAACAAAAAACCAGGGCTGCCACCACCATGCACACACACAGAAAAAAATCTATTGGACTCTTTTGTTAATCGACTACTATCCATTTGGTATTTGCAGATTCAGCCAGTCGAAGAAAAATGATCGGCGCCCCCGGATTGGCTGGGTCAAGTCAAACTGCGGTAAAGTATTTCAGCATTTTATGTCAAATATTTGAATTGTGTTGAACTCAAAACAAAACAGAAAAAAAAAACATGCAAATAATTTGGAGTCATGTTCCACATGAAAATTCACAAAAACTAAATCCTGAACCGCCACCAGGCAGTTGTCCTCTGAACATCACTGCAGAAGTGAATGTATGACCTTTCAGATCTGGAGTCCAGGTCAATTTCTCCATTAAAAACACATCTTTGCGTGCATTAAGTAACAGCGTTCCATCAGTAGTACATATTTTAAGCTGTCGCTTCAGATTTTCCAGGTCTATATATGGAGCTACAAGTGTTGACTGCACTAAAAATGTTCTAACAGCGCATCAAATCACCAAATTACTTCATCATTGCACTTGACAAAATATAATGTTTCAATGACTGTGTGATCTATGACCATGTATTAGTGTGTTTTTATGATGTAAAGTATTTTGAGAAATGCCTTGGTGCTGAAAAATGTTACAGTATAAAGTAACATTTTTTTATTTTTTGACAATCGCTTTCAAAAGACAAATCTGATTCAGCACATACACCCGCAGACATCGTTCTGCAGTCACATCTTTCTCCTGCCGGAAATGTCTTAACGCAGAGCAGATTGCCAGAACAGCAAGCTGCAGTCTTTATTTTGATCTGACTTGTTGATAAGTCCCACATCACTCCCTTTGCAAACTGACGGGATTTCTGACGATTCCCTCCCCGCAAAAGCTTGACTTTCGTACTTCTGCTCTCCTCATCAGAACTTTATGTCGGCTTTACGTCAGAATCGGGCCTAATGGCCGTGAACGCCGTTGTTCCAGTCGGGGTCAAATCCCTCCTCTGCCTTCCGATTTTAGTTTTCAACGTTCCCACCTTTTTTAGGTCCTCTCCCGTTTCTCCAGCTTCCTCCCACCAACCAAAGCATTTGCGTGCTACGTTATTGAGATATTCTAAATTGCCCTACGGAGTGAGAGTGTGTGGGCATGGTTATTTGTCCTGTGTGTGTGTGGGCTGCTAGTAGTCGATGCCTCTAGCCCACTGATGATAGTCATCAGCCTCCTGAAACTCTGCAACGAGAAAGTTGGAATGGATGGATGGTTGGACAGACGGACGGACGGATCTCCTGTCGAAGTCCAATGTGCAGTTTGTTTGTTTCTATTCATTACTTTTGTTGCAGAGGCCATTTCCCCTTTAACAGCAGAAATCAGCCAGAAGGCTTGCATCTAATATATATATATATATATATATATATATCTTTTTTTCTGAAAGAAATTGGTTGACTGTCACAAAACCCCAGCAGTTTCCTGTCCGGAATCCATCCAGGCAACCTGGATGCTCCCGATGTTTAGTATCAGAAATGCGGCGCGGGAAAACCCAGTCCGGAGACGTTAACAAGCCATTTTCTCCCACTTGTGCTCGCAGAGACGGAGGCCAATCAGAAAGAGGCAGCACGGCCAATCGGAAGCAGTAGCCTCTGAAATAGCCAATTAGGCCTGTTTGTCTGCGAGGACAAAGGAAGTGATATTGCGGCGTGATTGCACCAGCGGCAGGCTACACAAACACGCTCAAATGACGCCTTGCTCGTTGCCTTTCCAACCCTAATTTCGGAGGAGTGTGGGATCTTGATTGCGTCTGTGCCGGCAAGAGAGGACGGCTCATTATTACACCAAAACAATCGCCACCTCAGAGGCAAAGAAACTGAGATTTTGTTTTCATTAGGGAGCAATTGAGTCACCAGCTCCAGAGTCAAGGCCAACACACCCACCCACACACACACACACACACACACACACACACACACACACACACACACACACACACACACACACACACACACACACACACACACACACACACTCACACACTCGCAGGTTTCAATCTGGCAATTTTATTCCAAAAGATTTCTCCTTTACTCCAGACCACTTAATGAAGCTGTAAATTTAGAGACGTGAGGGCCTTCGCAGCGCTCCTCTGAGAGCTGCTACAATGATCCTGGGACTGAGCTGGTTAATTAACTGATTGTTTGCTTGGCTGGGAGCCACCGAGGAAGAGGGTAGATGTGGAGAAAGACAAGAAAGCGGGTGTGCTGTGGGTTTGGGGGGGGGAGGACATAAGGGCATAAGAAGAGATGACAGAACAAGGTCTTGAAAAGAGGATGAAAAAAAAAATATATAAAGATATTAAAGAATGGACAGAAGTCAGAACTGGTTTAAATTAGATGTAAAACAACAAAAAAAAAACAACTAACTTTAGTTATGTAGCTTCCCAGATGACAGACATCGGGGCTTGTTACCGGCGGCTCGGAGTGAACGAGCAAAGACTGCATGATGCGATCAGCAGGTGGGAGTGTGGCCTGCAGCGAACACGACTGCGCTCACACAGCGGTAATCGCTGGCAGGAAGCACAAGTTTGTGGGAAGAGATCCAAACAAATGTTTAATCTGTTAGGAAGCGGGAGCAGGAGCGCGGGGCTTCTTGTTGATCCCTTCCCTTTGGCCGAACACGACTTTTAAAAATTGCTTTTCTGACTCGGCAATAATCAATAACGCCTTTTGAAAAACAGCATCCGTGATTGTAATAATTTCTCTGTAGGAGGAGGGTTTTAAGTCAGCAGGACTTGCAGTTCATTAAATCGTCTCATGTCGTGTGTTCGTGTTTTGAGCGGATGACGTTCTGAAGCCTGTTCATAGTCTGCTTTAAGGATCTACCATGGAGAGCTATCTGCACATCTCACTATCCAGTTCGTTTTATTCAGTTGCCATATTTGCATCGATTTATTTACAATTAATGTATTAGTGATTATATCGTCACTCTGAAACCCACAGCGAGTATGGACAGTGTAGTCGAGGAGAAAATGTCATTTTCCAGAAAAATTCACCGACTTGCAAACGATTTTAACATTTTAGACTTAATTTTTGCCCTCTAGCCACACACACTGTTACTGATATATATTTTATTTTGCATTCTTTTCCACAGTGCCTCACGTTAATCCCATGTGAAAATGTACTGCCTTGATTATCATGATAGAAAGTAATAAAGACTAGATTCAGTCAAGAAAAAGTGAACAAATTCAACATTTTAGTGCAGTTTTTTTTAGATTATGTTTGTGGAGACTGAATCAGAAGTCCAGCAATCCTCTCCTTCTTTCTGATTGGTTAATCATTTTGTCACCATGACGGCATCAGGAAGCGTAAATTCTCCGTAGCGCCTGTTTCAGTGGTCATTAAGTTAACTAAGGACCACATGGTTGTTTCTCAGCACAACTCATATAGAGTCACATGAGGCGCAGGGTGTTCAATAAGAGTTAAGTTTTACACTTATATTGCATAAGTACATTATGTTCTTAACTGCTTCTACTGAGTTTTTATTTCTGAGCCGGATCTGTGGAATAAAGGAAACAAAAGTGATCCTCACTTTGACATTATTACCTGTTCTGTATTATATTTATATTTTTTCCCGACTCCTAAGTTAGTTCTTGTCGTGTTACAAAAGTTCTGGAAGATGCGTTTTGTTGTGAAAATGATGCGTTTTTTTTTTTTGTTATTGTTGTTGTTTTTTTTTAAATCACACACTGAAGCAGAGGTTCATGTTAGTATGACTCTTAATTTATTGCCCGTTTTGACAGCTTCGAGCTCTCCGTCTCAGCTGAACAAAGTGTTAACAGTCAGTCGGCGTTCAGATCTTCTTGCTGATTCTCTTCAGGACCACAGTGCCAGCGGTGGAGGTCTGCAACACAGAGAAGACGACGTAAGTGATCGTGTTCCAGCAGCTGATTGGTAAGTTGAAATAAATCCCATCGAAATGCACGGCGTACAGATAATAGCCATAATTTATTGCAGTCATCGCAGTAATTATAATATGCATTTCTGCGATATCCCCTTCTCAGGTTCACTTAATGCCATTATTGCATGAAAACAAGCAGTGTAAAAGTAGAGCCATTTCCCATTAACACAGGTGTAAAGGTTAACGGCGAGGCTAAATTGCTCGTTAAGGCGTCGCCACACATCTTGGTTTTCTCGTTAGCTTGAGCCGCTTCCCAAGCCGCAGCCCAGTATAACTTTTGACGACTCTAATGGTCCCCGCGGGGAGCCGAGTGTAATAACGGCTGTCACTGCATGACTCTCTCTGCGTTAAAAGCCTGAGGGAGTGTGTTTACCTCGATGAGCTTGCCCCCGCTGACCTCGTTGACTTGGTGGTAGTTGGGGAAGCTCACGGTCAGCTTGCCTCCGTCCATGTTCACGGTGGCCTGGAAACACAGAGAGGACGACGGCAGTCGGTGAGGCAACCGTTCACACACCGGGTAGATATCGTCGACCTTTAAGGGTTGGCAAGTCATTGCCCTTAACCCTTTGGTCGCATTCAGACATCCGTAGACGTCTTGTCAGACATAGAAGAGAACATAGTCTTTCCTGTATATGTCCAATATTCCGGAAATGTCCTTTTCCTACCTTGAAGTTCTTTCCTCCGATGGTGTGCATGTCGCACTCCTTGCCAATGACGAAGTTGTTGGTGACCTTGGCGTTGGAAGGGTAATGCTGCGTCCAGGTGAAGTCGTTCCCGTTCTGGACGACCTCCGTGACCGTCTTGAAGTCACGCCCCTTCTGGATGATGTCGTCGGGGATGCCTGAAGCAGCGTAGGATCAGGAGAAGCGTGAGCTCGTCAAGAGAGAACTAAAGAATAAGTCTGAGAAAGAATCTGCTGCTTTCCTTCTTACCAACCAACTTGCAGAATTCATCGTATCCCTCCTGGGACTCAAGTTCCCATTTTCCGGAGAAGGCCATTTTCTGGTGGTGTCGGTTGTTTTTCCGGGGACGCGAGAGAAGAGATGCTGAGGCAAGCTGAGAGAGGTACTGGGACCCGGGGACCGATCTACCTTTTTATACAGTCAAAGCCTCTAGCCACCTCCTTCCTCTGCATGTGATCACACGAGAGGGCAATAAGAACCGAAGATGATGAGTACAACGAGCTACGAGGGAGAGGGCAATAAACTCCGTAAATGGCCGTTTGTGGAGTTCACATGCAGTGAGTAAAACGCTGACGGCTCACCGGGGCAATCCGTTAAATCACCTTGCGGCCAGTGAACTCTCCCGCAATTGTTTTATGGTCATAACCTTCGGTTTTACTAGGGCTGATTGCAAAAGAATCAAACCCAAAGTTTTGTTTTAAAACTCTAACCTTCTATTTGCATTTGTTATCTGGATGGAGGAAATGGCTCGTAATAAGATAATCAAGTTCTTATTCAAGGATTTTATTCATGGTCTGGACCTGAAAAAGCTCAGGAGGAATATGATTGGAGTCATTTTAGCGGGCATTCATTTGTCAAAGGGGATACATAATTATCTTGTTAGTAGGTAGAAAAGCTGAGCAAAAGCACTTATGCAAAGCTTGATTATGAACTGTGCTTTTGTTCTCTCCGTGCTCCTTTTCCTTTCTCCTTTCTCCGTTGATCACTCGTAAAATAATGCACGGTAATCAAAAATGTATTTAATGCAGTTGTGTAATTTTGCGGAGAGGCCCTTGAATAAATAACTGGGGTTTAATGCCACGTGTTGTTGAAACATTCAAATTCGATAAGACCAAAGTTTTTGCCATTTAGCCATTTACACTCTCATCAACCCCGACGTTTCTGAAAACCTACAGAAAGTTGGGCGAAAGTTGCCAACGACTCCATAAAATGTCTTTCAGATTGACTCACCAATGTCTCGATCACCCGAACCGCGTGCATTGTACACAGGGCAAACATTTCTTCAATATAGCAATTACGAATTTATAAAGCAAACGTTGTGACGGCCATAAACACGGCAGGAAAGAAAGGTTCTTCAACAGCAGCGAAAATCTGCAAAGCTTTTTTCCACGGGCCCCCCTGAAAACCTCTTGACCTCAACAAAATTGAAAACCACAAAAGGAAATCCTTCTGGCAGAAGATTTAATTGGAAAATTCCCTAAAAGCGCCAAAAACACTTGGTCAGATAAAGAGGGCTTGACGACCATACATTTCATCTCGGCCTTTCTAAGGTTTGTTTTTCTCCGTCTTCTGCAGAACCCATTGACACCTTTTGTAATCTTTTTAAATGTTCCAGTATTAAGTTTATTCAATTTGTTCATTTGACGAGGGACTGCATAATAGCCATTGTCCTGCATGCCGGCCTTCTCGATAGCGGCTAATTTGCAGACGCACCACCTGGTTGGACTTTCTGTTAATAATCATATATGCTTGGATAGCATCTGTTGCAGCAACAAAATAAGTGTTTACACCGTAGAAAACGTATCTAGGGTAGAAGATATTTGAGGCTAAATAATTTTTTGGGGGCCCCAAATGTGTGTTTGCATGTAGCGTGTAGGTATGACTTGTGAATTTTGTCACAGCAGTCATGATGTGGAAATTAATAATCAATATACAATACCCATCATGTTGTTTTAGCATCATGATATGGAGTGTTTGAGTGGTTAAAAATAGTAATAATAATATAAAAAGAAGCTGCTGAAAGCTGTAAAAGACTTGAGACTAAGACGGAGGTTTACCGTCCAGCAGGACATTGACCCCAAGCAGTCTGCCAGAGACACGATGGAAAGGTTTATATCAAGGGACATTCGTTTGATTTAGTGACCCAATCAAATTACCGACCATAATCTGATAAAGTATCTCAGACTACACATGTATAAAAAAAAAAAAGAAAAGAAAAAAAAAAAGTTGTTGCTCTCTGTCCAAATGAGAACGGGGAATAAAAAATGTCAGTTTCTAAATGTGCAAAACAACGACACATCCATAGAGCAAAATACACTTCTACCGTGCAGAATGCTACAGCACACTTCCTATTTCAAATTTTTATTCGTAAAATTTCAGTTTTACTTTTTTTTTTTTACACTTTTATTTGTAATACATTTTCCATTTCACTATTATGCACTCTGATGTAAGTCCATCAAAACAAAAAAAAGATTAAACTGCACTGGCGTCTGTGTTAGTGTGCAGCAGGCGCTGTGAATACTTTCACAACGCACCGTCCATAATTTGATATCTCATTTGACAAATCTTCTGACACGTGGGCGGCAACTCCGACAAAAAAAATTCGACCGTTTCTTTAAAGCAAATTCATGAGCACGCCATTCGCCCAATTACAATGAAATGGTGTGGGTGCAGCACACTGCAGATGAAAAACTCTCCATCAATAAGACGACTATATGACTGGAGCGCCTCGGGCTTTCAGGTGACTGTGAATGGGCAAGAGCTCCTGACGCGCTGCACTTAAACATCGATCTCGCCATTTCCAGATCACTGATAGCATTTCTGAACCACGGAAAGTCAACATGGCCTTGGAGCTCTTTATTGATGCATAGAACATCAGATTGGCCAACATCCTATAAAAAAAAAAGAAAAGAAAAAAGACACCCACTTTCTCTTTCTCTGCTTTTTACAGCGTCTCCCCGGCTTTCCTTCCTCCGTTTTCTTCACGCTCACGAAACGGATCAGTGTCACCGAGTGCACTTGCACAACTCGAAGAGAGAGAAACGCAAAGCTGATCAGATTTATCAGGCGCAGCGGCTCTGCCCTGCGAGCGTCTAACAACGCTTGAGCTAGCAGGCTAGCTAATGTCCCCAATTATGGCAGCATCCAGAGCAGGGGTCAACTGGGGTGAACGTCTTCAGTGAGGACATTTTTCAGAAAGCCATCGTCAGCACATCTTGATGAGAGGAAACGCTTTTCTCATCAATACGTGTCGCTGACCGTCATTCCCATTTGGTCCGCCATATTTGTTTTGTGCTGTCCGTCAGGCATTGTTTCTATTTGAAGCTTAGTCTGCTGTCATATAGTATAGTATTAGCTTTACTAGCGAATGGCAAAGCGGTCTGACACCTTTTTATTGAATTCCTGGAAAGTCGTCACCATGCAGTCGCAGAGAGCGAGCTTGGGAGAACATGGAAGTGATGCGCCGTTAAAATTGATTGGCGGCAATTGCGCTCCATATTTAGGGCCTTGCAAAAGAATTCATAGCCGCTGAACTTATGGAGATTTTTATGACCACAGTCCTCAGTGTATTTCACTGGGATTTTATGTGATAAACACGACACAAAAAGTAGTACATTCTGATAAGGGTCAGCGTTAAGGTTCCCGCATCCTCGGGTGTGCCGTGTTGTATTCTGCGAGCCGCACCGAGTTTTCATCGCCAAGTGAGGCGACCCGGCTCATTTCTCGTCACAAACCAAATTCTCTCACTTCCTACTACTGCCGCAAGCGAGTTTGAATTTTGTACATTTAGATCATTTAAAAGCGTCGTATGTGTTGGTGATCGATAGAGACACTAATTTTTTTAAACCAAATAATCATGGTGTTGCTCAGGGACTTGTCAGTTGAAATGGGCAGCCATGTTTCTAGTCCCGCCGTGATGCAGCCATTTGTAGATTGTTCTCCAACAAGCCTACCTCTAGATGTTGTGGCATCAGACCCAAAGTCTGTGTCGCTCCACAGACACTCTGGAAAAAGTAAAGGACGCGAGCAAAACCGTGAATTTAACCCCCTAAAAATTCTTTATCTATAAAACGTTCAGATCCAGAAATGACGATACAATGACTGTACAGTTTCAGCACACGTGGTCATGCAATCCTTCTGCCATCTGTGATTTTTCTAATGTAATGTCACTAAATTACAAATAAAGCTAAATTTCACAATAAAACTGGCCTGAACAAATATCAACCTTCATTACTAAATATGACAAAATTAAAAAAAAAACAAATAATTTCAATATTTCTTATTTATGGCTCTGACACTGGATGCAGATGGATTGAGAGACTTCTGGAGGTCGATTGCACCGGATTTTTATTTAACGGGATCTGAATAAAGAGTAAAAAGGAAAAAAAATGTATTCTAAAATTTGAAAAAGATTGAGGGATTGTGAATTTATGTGCGAGCCACCGCATGTGAAAAATGATGGTGATGTGAAAATAAAATGCCTGATCAATTGAGTCTAAAATTGGGAGGAAAAGATATTTGATTTCAGTTCATTTAATGTCACAAGAAAAGATGGAGGGAGTTTGTGGTATCACATGCAGATCTTACAACACATGTTGCGGTGAGTCATCTCAGACCAGAGAACCGGTACTTCATAGCTGTAATCTAAAGAAAATTCCCCTTATCAGCCAACAGAAAATATTTTTATGCACTTTAACTTCAACTCAAATAGATTTTTTTTTTTTATTTGCCTCAAGGCTAAACTTAATCCCAATTTACAGGGAATAGTGAACAAAGTGCAACTTTCCGTCGCCTTTTATTGTTGGTGCTGTAAAGCGGTCGTTAACACTTTAATGGTTCTGTGCAATTTAAAGATTTTGCTGAAACGTTTTTTTTTTTTTTTGCGCGAATAAAGCCCGAACAATAAGTAACCAGGATTGCTGGACTTGACCTCTCGTCCGAAGGCGCGGCGAGGCCAGGTCGCGCTTCGCTTCCCGCCTCTCCCTTTGCTTCCGCGCGGCGGGCGTCGTTCGCCGTGTGGACGAATCCCAACAGGAGAGACAGAAACCCGAACAGACGAACAAGTGGTTAGAGAAGAACAGGAGGAGGGGAGGGTGGAAAAAAGATTCCAGAGAAAGATACATACGTTCCTTTTATCTGCGGCTATAGAAAAGGGGGCTGGGGTGGATTTGAGATGGAGGAATTAAAAGTAGGGAGGCCTTGATATGCAAATGGAGCTGGTGCTAATCAAAGCAATAAGATTACCCTTCCAAATTGAGATGAAGAAAGGCTCCATTATCTGGGCCGAGTGTCATGTTTAATAACGCGGAACGGCATGGTAATTCAGCAGTGATGCAACGGCAGACTGAGAGCGAGAGAGACAGGGAGAGAGAGAGAGAGAGAAAGAGAGAGTACGTTATGTTAAAAATAAAGAAAACTCCAATGGGATTTTTGAATGAAAAACAAAGAAATAATTAAACATATCAAAGCGGAAAGTATGACCTTGCCCATACGTGAGAGTGCATGTCTGAGAAAGAAGAAATGTTGAGAAAGAAGCGAAAGGCTGGTTCCCACGAGAAAGCCCAAAAAGTGTGCATCTGTGTGATTACGACAAATTCCACGTTCTTATCTTCCACAAATCACCCGATTTGCTTTTTGAATTAAAATTTAAAAAAATTCCAGAAAGCGCCGGCATTCCCCATCGTTCCCAACACTCCGACACGCTAACGGCAGAGCGCTAGCTTCCCTTTGCGTCAGTTCTTTCTTGACGAGAGGTTGGGACTGTGCTGCTTTTGTTGGTGTTGTTGTTGATCGTGGTCCAAATACCCCGTTTAGTTCAATCCCAGATTGTTTTCCTGCAAAATAAGCGCATGCATCTCAATCCTTGGTCCTCCCTAACACATGATGTTGGTTATGTTAGAGAAAATGTAGGTTTTATAGAGATTCAATGCCTCATCCTGCAGATGTCATTGTTCCAATGTGCCGAGTGACCTTTGACCTCATTTGGTCGTTTCATTAACGAGGCAAAGTCAGGTGACAGCGATTGTCGCCGTGCTTACGTTTTATCTTCGTAGGATCAAAATGTGGAGGAAGGGATACAGATTACTTTGTACATCAGTCGAAGACTCATGAAAGAACAGATGTTCAAAATATTTTATTTGCATGTGTTTAAGTGTTTTACTGACTTCCTCTTGTGCAGCTTTGTGACTCACGTTTACCTCCAGCGTCACAGGCAGAAATCTCACAGCTCTGCTCACCGGAGCTGCGAGATTGCGAAATAATAAGCAACACGTTCTGTACGGAGCAGATAAACGCTGTCGCCAAGGAAACAAATCGTGCGGCCATGTTGGATTTTGAGGGTTATAGTTGGTGAGAAGCGTCTGGATTTTTCATTGAGGATCCTGCGTTGTGTTGACACTTCTGTTAGACTTTTACACCTAAAAGCCTGGAGGTTCAATCTTCTAAGTTAAAACGAAGCATTTTTTTTCTTTTTTTTTTTCTTTGCTGATATAAAGAGACACGCCTAAATCGATGGTTTCTGGCGAGATGGCGACGCTCGGACAATGCGGTTTTACGAATCGCCTGCTTAGAGTTGCTTTTGAACCATAATGAACGAAACACCAAGCAACATGTTGAGGTTGGCAAAATGAAACGTTTTGTTTGTGGACTGTCGGTTCTGTGACTTTGTACTTTTGGGATTTTATGACGTAGAGCACTTTTGACTTTGAGCTGCCTCCTTGTTGAAATGTGCCACACAAATAAGCTTGATTGATCGACCGATCGATCGATCACAAATACGATTGTTGTCTGTGAAGATTTCAGACACATGACATGATAACTGCAGTCAGGCAATGATTGAAGGGAAAAAAAAAAAAAATCTGCGAAAGCGATGAGTCTACTGGAGTAATGGGTGAATTGCTCAAGAGCACATCAGAAGGTGTCAACAGCTCGCTGAGATGTGGAAACGTCAAGATGTCACAGCGTAACCCTTATGCAAACATGATAACATAAAAGTCCTGCGTTATTGGCCAAACGTGCGGAAGTGCTCGATTGAACCAAACATAATTTACTTCGTGCCGCTGCCTCGTCCTTTCAGTCGCAACAAATCACCGCGGCGATGTCACAGCCGCACACGGGATTACGTATGTTGCCGTGGAAGTGATGCAAACGCGCGAGGAGGCTCGAAAGCGAGCGGAGAGAGCGCGAGCAGAGTCTGCCAATTGTTTGGTGGCGATTATACCGGTCTATCGCAACTAATTTAAGCGTGACCACTGACGGTTGAAAACGCCGTGCGAGGCACCTTCAACTCAGAGCTGCCTCAGTAACTTGGGCAATGAGCCAGTGGAGCCATTAAACACCAAGACAGAAATAGGCCACAGAAGCCGCCAACAGTAAGCATTCTGTTGTTGTTATCTTTACTGTTTCTCAATCCTTCCTGACAGCCTTGCCGTCCTTCGGGGGAAGGAAACGGCAGTCACTGGTGATTAGAAAGAGCCCACCTCCTCCCCTCCTCCCCCCCACCCCCTCACAGCCCCCGACAACCACCTCCGCCCCTCGTCCAGGGAGCCGAATTATGCCTGCATTAATATTTCATATTACACAGGAGGAACCACATGTGTGCTCAGCCCTTTGTCTTTTACGTCAAATGAAATGTGCTCAGCAATCATCGAGGAGGGCGAGGCGGGGTGGCGAGGGAAGGGGGCGGGGAAGGAGGGCGACGAGTCAAAACCGAAGAGAGAAAAGGAGGGAAAGAGTGTGTTACAGTAACGATGGGTGGGGGCGGGGGGAAAGGGATGGGACCTCGATGCTCTGAATGACAAACAGGAGGCTGCAGGGCCGGGATGACGGGGAGCCTTCAATACGCTTCACAATCACTCCTAAATTAAAAAATAAAAAAAAAGAAGAAGAATTATCACATTCTTTTAGGTTTTGAAGCAAGAAAACTTTTTAATCTTTGAATCAACCTACAGGCATAGTGAAAGCTGTCGACTTTGAGGAGGCGATGGTGATGCTGTCCGGGAATTTTCAGAAGCTGCGTGAAACGTAAACACGGGTTGTAAACTTTTCTCTCTCTCTTCTTTTTTTTTTTTTCCCGAAACAGGTTCAGAAATAGAATGTTCCACTTGCGTTTTCACGTGGGCAGCTGAAACACCGCTAAACGCGTCAGACGTAACAATGGCGGCCTTCCTGTTTGCTGCTGCAGCAGCTGCAGCACGAAATACTCCACTCACACTTTGCTGTTCACTGTTCTTGTTTTCCCATTGTGCTTCCTGCTTTACCCATATGTCCCGTACTTAGTGTTTAGCGCCACTTGCAGGCCTGGAAGAGTTAAAAATAAATACATTTTTAAAAATAGCTTTTTGGGCCACTCTTGTTTTGTATTTGCAAAGAGGCAGATCAAATCCTCAAACAAAAGTGGCTGTTTCATGTATACCTTTATACATGATATGTACATATTTGTACGTAGGTTGAAGATCCTCATACACAGAGCGACGCCAACAGGAGCCTGTCAGACCAAGACAAAATGACCCTGTTGTCTAATACCCTTTTAAACCGATCTAAATAAGTCACGGCTGGGAAAGCACTATTAAATGAAAACATCAAGAGCGTTTTTTTCCCCTGTGGAATAAAAAAAATGAAAAAAAGAGGCTTTTTTAAAATTCTAAATAGCTTAATTCCTCAAAACACACCAAATGCAGATTTTATTGCGTTTTTCAGCCGTTTTTACTTCATCAATAATTTTTTTTTTTTTTTATCAGTGCATTTTACATTTACTACGTCATCCGTTTTAGTTCCTGACGAAACTCTGCAGCCGAATGTGAAGGGCGCTCTGTCTTATTTGTGCGCGCTGCAAAACGGCTTTGTCTTTTGTTTTTCTTTTTGAAATGCTCCGATTTGTTGGCCGGGTTCACTTCTGTAAAATAAAAAAAAAATAAATAAATAGCTGCGTTAAATTTAGAAACTCTAACTGAATAAACGGTTTATTTTGAAGTCGAGGAGATGTGATTAGAGGTTAAAAATCTCGGCCGGCGTGGAGCGATTGGCTTAGTGATTGTTTGAGGGTTTTTCTGAAACTGGATTGATTTTTATTTATGTATTTTTTCTTTTAGTGTGTTTTTTTTTTTATCTTTCTTGAAGCCACCTCTGTGAGCATCATAAGTGGAAACATTCAACACTGTAAAGCAATACGTTAATTTGCAGACGTGGTGTTATAAAATTCACCCTTTTTGACAGAAAAAAAAATCAGACTCATTCCTTTTCTCACTGTCTAAATATATATATATATATATATATATATATATATATATATATATATATATATATATATATATATATTCCCACTTCTGCTCCTCCGGGTCCACAGTCCTTTAAGTGTCTCCATGTCTCCACACACCTGACTTGAGTAAACAGGTTTCGGCAGGATTTGGTGGTAAGCAATCATTTGGTTCAGACACACGTCCAACACGTGAAGGACAGCGAGTCCAGCTCTGAACAGACTAGCATAGGGCTAAATGATGTACTTCCTTCTCTTTGTCCTCCATTTTGCCCCTTTTTGTCCTTCCTTTCTGTCTTCTTATCGCCGTTTTCATCGTTCTGTCCGATTCCTTGATTTCTTCGTTTTCTCCTTCATTTAGCCCTCTTCCTGTTTTCTCCTCTGGGAACATGTTTTGTTTTTGCCTGTCATCAGTTCCCCGTCAGCCGCCCGTCTTATGTTCCTTCCTTCCTCGTTTCCTACCGGCTTTTCCTCACGGCTTTCTTCCTTCCCGTTCCTGTTTTATAAAAGCCCCCGATGTAAAAACTGACCACTGTAAAATGTCTTCGGTTATTTCCAAGGGAATTTAGCAGGACATCATCTTTTAAAAGACTCAAAATGTTTATTAACACAATAACAGGTCAGGTTTTCACTCATCAGTCAACAGCATGTTTTAGATGTTTTCCCAAAGATCGCAGTTCAACAAAAGGCCTGTTAAATCGGATCGTACTGTGTTTCGTTGCAACCTGAAGTGTGGAAACAAAATGTGTGTTTAAGTTCATAACTGGCTGAATGACGTGCGTGCCCAGGGATTTTATTGTAATCTATAAGGAGGCCCAGAAGCAAATCTTTGGGACCGGTAAAGGAATTCAGTCAGGAGTCCCAATCTCATGTATTGGACAAGCGAATTAGCCCAAGTGAGGATAAGAAAAGCCGGGCGTGTCGCATGAACTCGTCTGAAAACAGTACGCAATCAGATAAAATAGTCTGTGAAGAAAGGAGGGACTGTATGATCGCTTTATCTCAGCGACTTATCTCCCAAAATACCGAAATTCTTTTGACGCTAACGGAAATAAACCGTGTTTAAGTATATGAGTGCCAAAGGGTTTGATGGTCGCAATAAAAGGTAGACGGGTCCAGGACTACCTCGCCATGAGACCTGGAGCCACTTTATTTACCTTTAGATAAGCACAGGTAGATGCTGATCTCAAAGGTCATGCAGGGAGAATAAGATAATGACATTTTTGCTCAGCATTTCCCATGTAAACTCAACTAGATTGAGAATTTGGGACCCTGGAGGTCAACGCGAACTTCCTGCGCTCTGTCTGCCATTGATGAGCCATTTTGTTTGCTGTTTTTGTGCCAAAAGTGGCCGTGTCTATGACACAGACATAGACTCCACCTCTGTTCTGGAACTATCCAGTCCCACACAGTTTATTTTGAGACATTTCCTTCAGAACAAGGGTAAACTTCTTCATTACTAACTCATCTCTTGTCTGAGTTAGTGACAAGACATGAGTTACACCTGGCAAGAGCGAGGACCTGTCCATGTGCGCCGCTCGCTTGAAGATGGCCCCCGTGAACCGATGAGGACATCGCCGTGAACAGAGAGGTTGATCGTACAATAAAATCGCTCTGTGTGCTTTTAATCTTAGAGACAAGGCGTTGAACCTGACCTTTCCTGTAGGCGTAAACGTAGCTTTAAGCAAAAGGTGCTTCTCAGAAGAAGCTCTGAATGGGAAACGGAGCGAGTGTTTCCTGCCACTTTGCTCAAGTGCGCCACAGTTACAGCGTCACGTCCATTCAAATCCAATCACAAATCACAGAACACCCCCTTGGGCCAGTGTCCTTTGGAAACAATCGCCTTTATGCGTATGATCGTTCGTCCCACAACAAATAATAAAAGCCATAAATCAACCTGTCTGGCTGTCAGGATAAATGGCACATCCCCCATGAAGCAGCGATAACACAGATACAGGTGGTGCCGGGTTCATCCCATTGTCTGGAAATAGGGCTGGTGTCACCGGCAGATGGGGTTTCTCTCGTGGAGCGCCGAGACAAACGCTCGCGACAAAATGACTGATTGGTGATCTTTACAGGATAAGACTCCTCCTCGAGGTTTTTAAATAGACAGAATACCTCCTCGAAAAGTGGAGTTGTTCCGAGCGTCTTGGGTCGTTAATTACACTTACAGGCTGGTTTGCTGATTAACGCCCGATTTTTTCCCGTGGATGAGAGAGCGTTCCCATCGCGCCGAGATTGCTGCAGCCTCTTGTTAACCTTCATTGTTTGAAGCAACCCCACAGCTCACCTTCGAGCGCACTTATCAGCCTCTTTGTCCCAAAGCTCTCTCACTATCAACAATTATGTCTCTGTTTGCCGGCGTGTGTGTGTGTGAGAGCGTATGTGTGTGTGTGTGTGTGTGTATCTCTGTCCATCTCGCCGGCTGCGAGGTTAGCAAAAGCACTTCAATATCCTCTCACTCTAACCTGATTATTAATTACAGTGTGCCTCGAGCTGACCGCAGCCCAAACACCGTCTGGCACAGTTTCCAAGGAGACCGACACAAAGTCATTCCCAAACAAGATTCAGCTACAAAAAAAAAAACAAAAAACAAAACAAAAAACCGAAGCACCTTCATCACCCAATCGGCTTCTAAAATCTTTTCATCGACGACGACACTGAAACAATTTCAAAACTTACTCGAGCGTGTCACGTGCGAGTTAAAAAATAAAAAAGAAGCCCTGACGGCTGGGTGACGCCTCTGGCTGGCTTGGCATTGTGTGAAAAGCTTTAGAACTTGCTAAGAAGTCAAGATGAAGCCCGTCATCCGGAAGTAAAATTATAAGTTGATCAAAGTGACGGCGAGCCAGAGAGTCGGTTATGCCTGAGCAGAACAGCACTCAGCAGTAATGAGCCTGGAGCCGAGCCTGCAGTGAAGCCGAGGGACATCAAGCTCTGAATGGGCGCCTGGCAGCCAGCTGTAGGCGTGTGTGTGTGTGTGTGTGTGTGTGTGTGTGTGTTGCTGGTAGCACACTTGTGTTAAGACGGTGGGTAGATTAAGTACTTGCCAGAAGCAAAATATGGTTTTTAATGCCACACAAGTGAGTTATTTTAGAAGTTGCCAAACTGTGATGTGGAGCTTCTGGAGGTAAACAATTCGCCGAAAATACTCACACAATAACGTTCTCTCTCCATTTTTTTTATTTTTTTTTTATTCCCCCCACTCATGTAGTTTACACTGGAGATCGGCATTTTAGAATAATTCAGGAACACTTGATCTGTTTTCAGAAAGAAGCTAATCTTTTCTTTTTATTTTTGCTCCACATTTGAACATTTTTGAACATTTGAAGTTGCCGTCTGCTACTTAGAACAAAGTTTTGACAAAAAAACCCAACAAAAACAAAGGCGTTTCAGCAAATGAACAAGTAAAATAAAAAGGTTACAACAGTTAACTAATGATTTTAGTGCATCTGGAATGTGGTCACAGGTTTTCTCCTCCGCAGGTCGGATACTAACAGCTATTATCAGTGAATGTTAAAAAGTGTATTCTGTACTGCAGGTGCTGAACTTAGCCAACCAAAGATGTAGAAACACTCGAGTCACGTGACAAACCTGAAGAACATTACTTTAAATATTGATTACTAAGTTTGCTATCATGCTGTTTTTCCGAAACTTGAAGAAACCCTAGATCACGGGTGTCCAAAGTGTGGCCCGAGGGCCACTTGTGGCCCTTGGAGGGATTTTGTGCCTGTCCAGCGTGCAGATACAGATGGAGACTTTTTATTTTTATTTTTAATCAGTATAAAATCATTCTCTTACCAGGGAAAATACAAAATATAGCACTTTTTATCACCAATCTTTGAATGATCACTAGAAACACGTCTATCCAGAGAGTTTGACTGGAAAGCCGACTTTGCTGCATCCAAATCACCTTTTGTTTAAAACCCTTTTGTCCCCTAAAAGGAACCAAATTTCGTGTCCGTAGCAACGGTTCCAAGAGAATCTATTGGTGGAACTTGGATAGTTATAGCAAGTGTTGTGAGAGAACCGGTCTGTGTCGTCTCAGGCCGACCGCTGGCTCTTCTGTTGCGCTCTCTCGGTTTAAGTCCGTTTCTTTCCTCTTTGACTTGATTACTCTTCGCATCCCTTGTGCCTCTAAGTGCTTTTGGTCTTCTTTGTGAGGTAGCTTTGGTAGTAAAAGTTACTGAAGAGAACAATGAGGCTGAGGGAATAGGCCAGCACGACGGCGTTCATGGAGTCGGGGAAGTTGCAGTCGGCCAGCAGGTTGTAGGCGGTGTGCGCCGTGACGACGACAAACTGCAGCTGATCAGAGAGACGGGAAGTCGGCAAATGACTGAAATGTGCGTTCGGGAGACATCGTCAACGCAAAACACATTTATATTAAACTTAGTCAGTGGAGAAATCATAAGCAAATAGGTCATCTGTGCGGAGCGAGAAGCACATTTACCTTAATTACGCAGAACTGAGCAAAGAGTTTGACCTTCTAATCAAATGGTTTGGTTTTTAGGAAAAATAAGTTAATTAAAAAAACTTGTTTTGCTTCTCATCTATTAAAATGTCTTTGTTTTCGGTGAATCTTTCTATTGTGTCTTTAAAAGTTCTTTGTTTTCCAACTACAATAGTAGAACACTTGAAATAATTTGCCATGGTCTAACAAAGGAATCTTGTTCAAAACATCAAGCTTGATTGTCTTAATTCTCGTGTTCTGATTCTACAAGCCTCCCAGACTGGACCCCAAATTAAAGGAAAAGTTCAGCTTTTAAAAAAAAAAAAAAGTTAGGCACTGTGAGGTTTTTATTAGTGACAGGTCTCCTACATATGGTAGAAAGAAAAGTAAATAGAATCTTGAGAGAGAGAGAGAGAGAGAGGAACGCCATCTGTTAGCCGGTTGAATTTTAAAATAAAATAAAAATCTTGACCTCTGGATCAACACAATTCTCTCCAGTTTCCTGCAAAAGTGACCAGATTGTGGTCTGACACCAGGGAACTACAACTAATGAAACTTTCACAGATCCTAATATGATCAACTAATATGATCAACATTTCCTCTAGCGGAGAATCGTTAAAAGTTTGATGGGCGGCCTCCGACGTCTAATTGGATCTTTGTTTTGAAAACCATGGAGACCACCAGCACATAATTTACGATATTTTATAAGTCAAACTGGTGAAAAACACACTTGTGCCGACGTGTCTTAGCTTCATATTCTCTCTGACACTACTGTCCGTTCTTACCAGCTGCAGAGAAGTGAGGTATCGTTTCCACCACAGGTACTTATTCATGTGCGGCCCTAGAGCGGCGAGCCCGTAGTACAAATACATGACTGTATGGACCAGGGAGTTGATCAGACCAATCAGAAAAGCTGCGCACAAATACACAAGACGGGTTATTGGCAGAGCTGGGTAGTAACTGTTTAACATTTATTCAAATGCAATTACTTGAGTAACTTTTATTTGTGGGGGTAAGCTGAAGTAGTGCTAATCTCTCTTGACTACAATTTGTGGGAACTCTGACCCACCTCTGTTTGTTCGTCATCGTCTTATTCACGGTACAGAACTTATAGATTCTGCCGACACAAAGTGAAACGTACTCACACTGACCCCCTGCTACGTATTTGACCCCGGCCCACCAGTTGAAGATCATGGTCGCGTGGTGATAGACGTGGAGGAACGTCAGCTGACTGTTCTTCTTCCGCAGGATGAAAAATATCTGCACAACACAAACACACTGAATGTGGCAAGAACAAAATGATGCAGCATTATTTTGTAGTGAGTCATACAAGTGTCTCTTAACTTATGCTTATGGATGTTTGTTTGGTTTTTTTTGTGCTAAAAAGAAACACTTTGTCTTCATCGAACTGATTCTAAGGTAAAGAATCTGACTGAGCTACATGAAGCCTAACAAACAGATTTGATGCGCTTTTATGTTTTGACCAGTGGGGGGCAGTCTTTCTTTAGCTTGATCTTGTCCAGACAATACACCAAATGAAACCCTGTGTTAAAATGTCCAGTAGAAGCATCATGTTAGAGTTACATAATCAGTGCAGGCGTGTACTCACAGTGTCACTGAGCTCTACGACTTTAGAGAAGTAAAACCACCAGCAAACTCTGGCCATCTGTCCAACACAATGAGACATCGACACTTATGAAGCAGTTCACTCCCATAAATTAAAGGGGGGGGGAAATCAAATTTTATTCAAATTCGAAAATACTTTACTGGTCACAAAGGGAAATTAATTCTTCAATTCAAATTTTTTATTGTAAAATCTGAAAGATCAGAAAACCTGTGAAAGATTAGAATTCATCTTTGGTTAATTGTAGATCACTATAAGGCCCGTACCGACATTTGAACGACAGAAAGTACGGTGCATAGTAAAAAAATGAGCTATACTGTTAGAGGCTAACTTATCAGGACATATAAAAAATATATACTGAATATATTTTGCTGCCAGCTGTTACTGTGGCTGGCAAATTCCAACTTTTGCAAAAATAAAAAATAAAAAATTCCAGACTTTGTCGGACTCAAGTTTTCCCAAATTTTTAGTCCTTCCCTTTGTTTTGAAGTCTAAAATACTAGAGTTCATTTTGCATGATACTCAAAAACGAGATTGTAGAGCAAAAAGTCCAAAGTTCAAAATATCATAAAAAAGTTTAAAAAAAAAATTGAATAAATCCAAAAGCGAATCAGGAGGGCAAAATGAAACGGGGCAGGATGGAGGAATGTTAAACAGGCTGGCAATGAGGAGATGAACGAGTGAAGGACAATGGACACCAGAGAGCTTATGTACTGAGGGAAGATGATAGTGAATGTAGGCAAATCAATCACGGGAAGAGAACAAACAGGCCGTCTGAGTTACGGCGAATAACACAAACAGAATGAAAAACCTAAGACTCAGTGAAGCAAGGCTAAACGAAAAGACACAATGAAAGACACAGAAGGAAGTAAGGAAGGAAAGAAGAAACACAATCCTTAAATTATTAAACTACAAATAATATATATGTATATATATATTTTATTTACCCGTAGAGCCAATGGATTGTCGCTGTAGTCGACCGGCTGGCACAGCAAACTGTAACCGGCCAACCAAGATGATGCTGTGAACTAGAAATGTGGAAAAACATTGCATCTAAATAATTGAGTTCTGGTGGCGCTACCTTAACTTTACACGTCAACAACTTCCTGTCGGTTCTTTTAACACTACAACCAGCGGAAGCCCTAAACTAAATATATACATATATATAAATATATTTTCACAAAATATATCAGTTGCGTTGAGTTCCCTTGGTTGCGTCCAGAGTTTACCTCATAGAACATGTAGGCAGACAGGCAGACCATGGCACCATTGTAAACAACCAGGACGGGTTTGAGGTTGACGGGCCGCCTGTCCGCCATCAGCTTTGGCCCCGCCCATATAGCGATCAGGTAGCACAGGAATATACAAGTAATTGGCACAGGGGAGTAGACCAGCAGCCAATCGTCTGTCCTTTTGTCTGTTCGGTGAAATATGAGAGGAAAAGTACAGCACAAAATACTGCCAAACTATGCACGGTTCTGTACGGTAATGAGCTGAAAAATAAAAAAATCTCACCTCCATTTTCCAGAATGCCTTGGTAGAATAATTGGAGTTTCTGCCACTTGGTGACAGCAATGCTACCCTGAGATGGACACATGAGCGTAATGCAGTTTTTTTTTCTTTGTTTTCTTAATTGCCATACCTAACTTAAGAGCTTGAACTGAAGAAGGCAAACTCGAGAAATCGCTCGAAAGATAACATTTCCCAATGGCGGATATGGAAACAAAATAACAATCCACATCCTAAAAGTTACAGGCTTCATTACAGAGTTAATTTGTAAGGACTCTTTGATAAATGGTGGCCTCTAGAGCCGCGTAGATCCAGAGTTTAGGTGGGACGATCCACTGAAAGGACAGCCAATGGTCCAGAAATCTCACCTTTTTGGTTTTGTAAAGAAGGTGCTCTAAGAAGAAAACGTTTTCGCCCAAAATGCTTTGAGCAGCGGAAAACCCTGAACACAGCACCCCCACTCACTGCAACGTAATAGTTTGTTGCTGAACCTTTCAAGGCAATCGCTTTGGTGATCAAAGTGATTTCTGTAACTGCCGATGAGACTTCTGCACCCGTCCACAGGCATGTTGTGATTTCTGTGTGTGTGCATCCTAGACGTTTCTAGGATCATGTTAGTTTTGGGTCGACGCATTCCATTTACCTCCCACGGTTAGCAGGACCTGTGATCTCTTCAAAGTTAAGGCTTTATCTTTGACAAGAGACGTAAGCCCCAACGTGTTCGCATGTCGAACCCCGATCAACGGCTTTCTCAAAGAAAGAAACCTCCCACTGCAAACTTGATTAAGCCACCTAGTGATGAGCTGGGTTTTTATGATGAGGATTATGTCGGCTAATCTCCTGATGATGGATAATAACTAATAATCCTCTTTATGAACGACTGCCTCCTGTTGAAGACAGGCAGTGTAACAGTGCTGCCATCTAGTGTCTGAAAGCAAACTCAACAGTCCTTCAAATTGTATTTTTTTTTATTGTTCTGTACCTTCATTTGTTTCTTTTTTTAGTTGTTTTGCTTTTCGAGACTCTATATCTGAATTTCAGACCATTTAAAGACCTCTCTTTTTCTACTATGCATAATTTAGCAACCTGTGACAATAAACTCATCCCCAGAGTAGTAGGTGTTTTGATTCATGTAATGAGAAAATGCAGCTGAACCCAGATAATTGCATAACTTTATTAAAAAAATATAATAAAATGAATACAACTTTTTTTTTCTGGCATTAAAACAGACTAATCATCACAAGTTTTGAATCATTTCAGGTTACCCAAAACATTTTTACCATCTGAATCCTAGAATGTTTAGAAAAGGAATTATGGTTTCTTTACAGCTTTTTGTATTCTGCACCATTTGGTTTCTGCCTTTCCCCCCCCAAGTTCAGTAGTTTTTGGTGTTTTTCCAGCAATTTCTCACCAAAGTATTTCTGGATTTTTGGCTCCTTCTCCTGACAGAACTGGTGTAACATAGAGTGAGGTTTCCGGGCTCCACCGTGGAGTGTCATAGTTCTCCCTGTGGATGCTTCAGACTCCAGCTTCTTCCCACAGCTCAAAAAAACACGACCGTTAGGATAACTGGTCTCTAAACTTCCCTCCAGACGTGGGTGAAAACTGCAATCAGGCTCCTGTTGTTGCTTTTTGAGTATGGTCCTCTTCTTTTCCATTTCATTTTTGAAATATACAATGTATTTAGATATTGGGCTTCAACTGCACCTTACTGTCAACCCAATAGGCTTATAAAGTAGTAGTGGAAAACATGGTGCGTTTTTTCTGTTCGCCACAGCTGAAAGTGACTTGCAGCAGCATTACAGAACATGCTGTTTAGAGAAAGCTAAGCAGTTAAGCCTCACCTGTAACCTCCCAAGGATTTATGGGGAAAAAATAAAAAAAATCCCTCCCAGGCTCAGAATCCCTAAAACCAACTTCAGCTTTATTTAGAATATTATAAATGGACACACTATTGTTATAGATATTGATGCAGAAAAGTTGAGCAGTCACTCCGACCCGCCCTGCACCAGATAAACACATGGACTCCTAATGCACTGATGGGGGAAAGACTCCTGCAAGCAGCTTCTGCCAGTTCTACGTCAACAGCTATTAAATAAAGCAATCAGCAAAATATATGTGTGTGTATATATATATATATATATATATATCAAATTGTTACTTTACCGTCATTTCGATGGTCTAGCAGAGTGCGTTTTCTGCCCAGTGTTGCATCTCAGCCAAGACTTAAGCTGCTCTGAGGTAATCGACCCGTCTCCGCTGTGTGTATAAGAGTGTGCTTGTGTGCGCGCGCTTTTGGCTTGGCATATGGCTCACCAGCTAAATCCATCTTATAAGTGTTGTGGTGTACAAAATTTTGCAACTGGGGGAATAATGTGCCATTAAATCACTATTATGAAATTCAGTGTTTTTCTACAGCATTATTTATTTAAGGTACAGAAAATAATTTGTAAATGGATTCTGAGTTTGTTTTTATTAATTGCACAGAAATGCATCATTACAGGAAATTTTCTGAGTTATTGCAGCTTATGTTACGAAGCAACAGTTTCTAATTACTCAATCCGCCTTAATCTGGAGAAAAACTAAATAAGTTTAATTTATACAGAGAAATTGTAAGAGAAAATTACAAGTGCATAAGACAAAACACCAAAAATAAGCCACCAAGTCGCATGTGGAAGATGTAATTCCTGTTCTCTGAACATGGTGATCCTCACATCTTCTCAAGCAGAAAGCAAATCGGGACGAATCAGCTTTAAAAAGACGATGTGACTGAGCAGCATTGTTGCACCTCGTTTGCTTCTGTCTGGATACGGTAGCGGTCAGAGTCCCTGCTTTCTGTCCCCCTGGTCATCCGTCCACAGCCCCCTGCAGGCAGGCTTTACGCTCTGGACTTCATTAACGGGAGAACTCAGAGTCCTGACTGCTCTTTTCCAAAAACAGAAGCACCAAGCTGCACTTTTTAAAGCAACATTGTACAGTGAAGCGGGATGTGTAAAAGTTTCAGAAAAATAAAATAAAAACGGGCTTCAATTCTAAAAATAAAAACAAAAAATAAAACAAAAAAAAAAAACCCCCCTGAAAACCTATAAACACTGATTTACTTGTGGTGGTGATGCTGCTGGGTTTTGTGCCAATCATGCAGATCTCAATATATTAC
This sequence comes from Poeciliopsis gracilis, assembly GCA_911649635.1. Classification (NCBI taxonomy): domain Eukaryota; kingdom Metazoa; phylum Chordata; class Actinopteri; order Cyprinodontiformes; family Poeciliidae; genus Poeciliopsis; species Poeciliopsis gracilis. The sequence goes on from CAJVRI010001363.1 coordinate 3,914,361, forward strand.
AGACCTATCTTGGTCCTGGGACTTGTGTTGAGGCGCGGGCTGATGATGATGATGATGATGGAAGAAGCTGGACTGATGGTGATAGTGGTGGAAGGTCGGCTCAGGCTCCTCTGTGGGTTCGACCCCTTCGTCCGGTGGCTTGACGGTTCCCTGAGTTGTGGAACTGGCCTGTGAAAGATAAACGAGTTGGTCTCATCGCGTTGCTAATTGGCGTCTAAATTTTGAATACAAACAATGAATGGACAACGAAGAAATGAATACATTTATTTTAGGCAAAGTGATGCTAACATCAGGTAGACAATTTGTGATCTGCTTAAGATGCCTTGTTCAAGAGCGTTGTGATAAATATTTAATATGCTCAATACGGCATCTGAAAATTATTCCAGCCCTTTATTCTTACTGGAATGCAACATGTTGCGTCCTAAAAACGTGAAACATCTTTTCGTTTGTGTTTCAGGTTGCAGACCGTGAAAAAGTAGAGGATAATTGTGAAATGAAGAAAAAATACGTAAAAGAAAGAAAGAAGAAAAATGTGATAATCTATAAAAATCCTCAAAAATATGCTGTGCATTTGTATCAAAACTCTACATTTGATTGGAAGAGCTATTTCAATCAGCCCTGCACACCCAGAGTCTGATTTGTTTCAAATTACCTCAATATCTCCTACATGAAAAAACATGTTGAAAGAAAAACATTTTTTTTTCCAAGGGTATCAGAATAAAGTGGGAAAAGTACAAATGAACTCTACATTCCAATAAAAAAAAAAAAAACAAAAAAAAAACCGTGAAGCTAAGTATACTTTATGTTGATCCACCAAACCTCCACAAAACAGGTTGAAATTTGATGCAATGTAGCTGACTTTTAGGGGTTTTTTATTTTTATTTTTTACCTCTAAAACAATATTGCTTAAAAAAAACACAAAAAAAACCCCCTGTACTTCATAAAGAACCATCACGAGCAATCAACTTGAACATTTGAGTGGTTCTTTTTCCCGGCCGTTTGGGCTGCGCCTCCCCAAAAGTCGGCTCACTCACAGAGCAGTTGCAGATGTTTCCCAGGTAGGTGGCTCTGATCGCGGCCTCGACATACGGGGTGTGCAGGAAACTGTACGGCAGCACGACGTGGAAAGTGAGGAAGCCACACCTGAAGACGGGGAGGAAAAGAAAAACGGCGTTCTTGGAGCGACTTCCAATTCAGCGCTCCGATCGGCGACGGAGGCGAATCTTTACCTGTCGTAGATCAGGAAGTCGTCCTTGTCGCCGTCCAGCACCTCCCACACGTCGGTCTGATTCGCCGCCTGCTGGTACACCGGGACACCAGTGGGAGCTCTTTTCTTCAGCTCCCAGTACAGGGATCTGGACGCCGCATTTTGCTCATTGACGATCACGAAGGACACGTCCGTTATGTTGCTGCGCCTCAGTTTGGTGCGCAGGCGTCCGATGCTGCAGATATTGAGACGAGTGAAGAATCAGAGCGGAGATTGTGTGTTTTTAACTATTTCAACTGGGGGACACATGATATATCGCACCAACATCGGTGCGATAATTCAAATAAAATAAATAAAACTGGGCCGATATTAAAAATGTACATTTATTTCCATCTTGTTGCTGTCTTTTTCTTGTAGTTTATTTCCCCCAATGGTGTCAAAACACCAGAAAAATATGTATAATGTTGGCAAATATCAGTTATCAGCCATAACAGTGAGTTTGAGATCAGTTCATCCTTTTTTATATGTATATTTCAATAAAATAAAAAGGTCTAATAGTGCCACTGTATCAACTTATTTTAATAAAAAGAATCTGGAAAAAGTCTTTAATTATATGCTGAGATGCAGCCCTGTTAATATACAAGTACCTCTGCATCACATCATATTTATTATCCCTGCTTCATAAAGAGTCAAAATTAAAAGTTGGAATTTTTTAAGAATGAGAGAAATAAATAAAAATGATAATAATAATAAAAGCTTTTAAATATATTTTACCATCAGTTTTAATCAGAGCAGTGATCTGTGTCAAACTGCAGCAAATCTACACAGCGCGATCAGAATTCGCCTTCGGGGGTTTTGATTCGGAACACTTGTCGCTTTTCTCACTCACTCACCGGGACGCCTGGACGAGACAGAAGTGTCAGCTGGCCTTCAGCAGAGCCACCACCGCCACGCGTCCCAGCAGCTCCTGCGCCGGGGAGCGGCCCTTTATCTCCCAGCGCGGGGCGGGCTTGCAGATCCTGGAGGCGTTTTTGTCGCCCTCCACCAGCAGGGTGGAGTGGGAGGAGGCCCGCAGCACAGCCAGCAGGGCTGCGCTCTGACACAGCACCAGCACCAGCAGAGAGCGCATCGTCACGCCTCTGTCCGCAAAAAGACGCCTTATGAAATCATCCGGATCACGCACAAATATGCAGCCTCTTCTTCTCCAACGTCAGAATGCTACACACTGTGCTAGTGACGACTCGATTTTACAGGAAGGGAGTGTTTTGATTTATTTATTTTTTTAACGGTTTAGTGGTAGAGAAATTGTACGCGAGTATTGTGTTACAATCTATCTGAGCCTGATAATAGAATAGAAACACACACACACACACACACACACAAAAACGGTCAGTCTGGTCTCACACAAATGAAATAATAAAAAGTTCTTTGTTTCTGCCCACTTGACTGGAGGTAATTGCACCAATGAGAGCCGGTTTTTCCGAGTACACGGTTTCCCTGTCAACATGTTGTCAGGGAAACACTGAGCTAACAGAGAGATGCTAAGGCTCGGATGCTAACAGCCACAACGTTTACCGCCTTTTATTCCTGCAATTACCCAACACTTGTATTTGTTTTTTTTTTTTAAATAAATAAAACACAGCCAAGTTTCAGTTCACCTTTTAACTTTTAAGTAGTATAAGTGTCTCCACGTCGAAATGGAGTGAAACTGCTAGCTTAATGATTTGGGTCATCCAAATACCGGTCAAAAAGAAAAAACAAAAAAAAAGGGAGGCAGTTTTGACCTTTTCTTTGGTTTACATTTATGTAAAACAACGAACAAACAAAAATAAATATGTACATCTCGTCTTACTTCGCGAGGATAGGAATAGAGAACAGTTTGAGGAGCGACGGGATAGTCTTACCTCCTTCCGCCGCGTTTGCCGCAGCTCTGACTGGCACGCGGCAAAACCTCTGACGTATAAAAGCTCAACGCTCCGCCCAGTTTACGCAGAGGGACGCTGACCGCGCCAAAGGATTTGACGCTCAAAGTGCGCACGGACAAGGTCATGCTGTGAAGAGCACATTCAAGACTGAAATCCCCGCAAACCTAGACGAAAGTCTTAAACTTATGTTTTGGTTCGTGTAACTGAATGGCTTTATTTCCAGCTTCCTTTTGAACTTTTCTATTTTCTTAAAGTTTAAATGCCAAAAACACCGAAGTAAGAATAAATGCTAGCCATTGGTGAATTCCTGTTACATGTGATTTTTTTTTTAAACATAGAAATCGGTCACTTTAGTCTTGTCAAACCTGTCGTTAAAGTACATTGCTTTACTAACAAACCTGCAGAACAAATATCTTATCTTGCACGTGAAGGATTTGCTCAAAGTCCATATTGACAAAAACCACAAAAAAAAATTCAGGGCTGTTAGGCAACTGGCGGATGCTTAGGTTCCTGTACAAAAGGAGCAATGTAATGTAATGTTTACTTCAAACATGACAAGGACCAAGCTTGAAGAACATCTGCACATGTTATGCTGTCAGGAATTTGAATTTCCATTTACCTTTCACGTGCTGACTGTAGGAGCGGTAAAAACACTTTAAGCGGTGTCAAAATGTCGATGTGCATTAACTTTAATTTCAATTCATTCCAAACATCGTTTTTTTTTTTAATCGAAACCACGGGGTGCCTAGGTCCAGTCCTGAAGAGTTGCCGTCCTGCGATGTTGATGCTGCGTTCCAGTTGTACTCGGAAATGGGAAATCTAATTTGAACAAATTAAAAGTGTTGTTTGCGTCTGGAAGGCAGCGCAAAATTATGTTAGTAATGAAAACAATTTCTATGGGCGTTGCTAGATTGAAACTTTCTTTCTTTTTTTTTTATTACAAAAAAAAAAAAATAGAACACCGTTATCTTGGGTCGGATATCAAAAACCAGAGAGGAGCTCCAATTTCTGAGGTGAATGGAACGCGACATTAAATGCGTTCCTACTCGGAGACACCTGAATCAAATGAACTGCTCGCTACCAGGCCTATGTAACGCTGAATGACCGGTACACACTCCCTTCCAGTAGGTGGCGGTAACGCACATCTGAACGTTACATAAAAAGAAGAAAAATGGCCGCTAATATGTGGGAACAGCTGTTTTATTTGACTTGACTTCGGCACCCATGATCCAAACAACAAAATAAGAGAAAATAAAATAAAGGAAATAATAATAAAAAAGGCAACATCCATATTCTGTTGATTTAGTGTACATATTTGAATAGGATTGGGATGAGGTGAACACTGTTAATCCCAATCCCTTCCCTAAAACGCAGGAATAATTCTATCATGCAATGTTAAACATAAAATCTGATTAATCAAGACATAACTAAGTGTCTACATGCTACACAGTGTGTTTAAGGATTTAAGGAGAGATCAGATGGATATATTGAATTTAGTCTGACAGTAAAGTGCATTACTGAAAACTGGAGGATATTTCGATTTGTTAAACTGGATAAACCAAATGCAGTTTTTTTTATAGTGTAACTGACAAGTTCTCTTAGAGAACTACTGTTACTAAAATCCACAAAACATGCTGAAATATGCTGAGCAGATCACCAAACGTTTTTTAAAGGTTACCTCATTCATCTCTTTTGTTCCTAATAAAAAGGTTATCTTACCCCAAATGTGCAGCATGTTTATCTGTTTGCATTACACTTAATTCTTTTAAATGTGTAGAACAAGGCCAGTGAAAGCCTCATCTGTGTCACAGTTGACGGTAAAAACAAGCAGCGATTTCACAAAGCTATGTGCAAAGAGGTTTTTCTTTTTTTTTTTTTTTTAACAAACGTCACTCACATTTACATGATGCATACGAATGAGCTACATTGTGCACATGCTCCTCACACGTCCAGGCTACCGTAACATGCCAGCATCACAGCAGGAAGCAGCAGAACGTGAATCGAGGCTACATGTAAGCCGGTGCATTAAGCATCACCTGAGTGGACGTAAAATGTGGATACAGCCAGGTGACCTGAAGGCCAGTAAAACTTTGAAACCAGTGCCACAAAACTTTCCTAAATCACGGGCAGTGTAATCTCTCAACTTCTCCATCTACAAGAGTTCAGAATCAGTGTAAGTAACGGGGATCAGGATAAAACTCCCATCAGTTCTTCCTCATCATTGTCCCCGACCCCTTCTGTAGGACTGTCGCACGTGGCCATAAGCCCCAGGCCGAGCTCTGCCAGCTCCTCACAGCTCATGTCGGTCGTCACCATGATCTTCGTCTCCAGACGGTTGCACAGAGTCCTGTACGAGGGCAGAGGGTAGCCGATCTCCCTCAGGTACTCGTAGCCTTTGGTTCCGACGGCACACCGGATCTTCCTGGCTTTCAGGATCGTCTCCGGCGACCAGACGGCGCGCCGCGAGCGCTTCGTGAGGGACAGCGCTCTGATCTGGTCCTCGTACAGAAAGTTCTGGAGCCCCTTCTCGATGCGATCGAGCCGATACAGACGCTTCTTCATCTCCTCTGCCTGGACAAGAACATTTATTCAGTCCTTCAACGACTCAATTCTGATTTTGGTCTTCTAATAACATGTCTCCTACCTCTCTTTGTAGTCTTGCGGTGTGCTGCATCTCCTGCTCCAGTTTTTTCTTGAGGAGATGACACTGCATGCAGGGGTTTTGGTCTTCAGATGTTCTTTCTCCATCCTCCTCTTCAAGGCCCGACAAAGGATTGCGTCTGGCGTAGCCATGATCGCCAAAATTTAGATCCTTTTCCACTAGAATCACAAGAAAACGTCCAAGTAGAAGAGCAGTGCTGTGATCTGACGCATTTGAAATGCAACCGGCCACTTATAGTGGTAGCCCGATGTCTCTTTAAGCAACTTCAGAAGCTTCTCCTTTAATATACTCATAAAGTTTTTGGTGTATTTTTGTGCCTCACTATGAAAAGAGCAATAAAAATTTCACCACAACAGAATAAGATATAATACTTGATCGAGTATCATATAAACTTATCAGCAGTTCTGTCAGACAAAGCTGCTAAATATACATTATTTTTCTTAAACACTGAGGACACATTTTGTTTCTAATGATTTATTTCAAAATAGGTCATGTGCCATTTGGAACATGAAGTTGCACAAAACCGGTGATAATTATTGTTTTTGGGTGCCTCAAGTTTCTGAACATAAAACGTCCCAATAAATAAAAGCACAGTGAGCCCATCAGATTCTTTATCTTGTTATACCAAAGCACACGATTACAATTAGTGTCAGTAAAGTACGAAACACTCCACATTAGGACAAAAACAAAAGTTGCTTTTTTTCCTGACCTAACTTCCAAACAACTATTTGGCATGTAGAGGCAAAGTCTAATGGTTACTATGGAGACCCCACCCCCAGGATTGCCAAAGGTATCCAACAGTGACCTTTGAAGTTTATTTCTTCCACCCTGACCATTCTGATCACTGTGTTGTGAGAGGATTTACTATGTTATTGCTATTATTATAAAACTACCCCACAGAAACAGTACTGGATTTACATTAAATCGATTAAAAGTATGATCTTAGTCGAAGGCCACAAACAATCAGGCTCTGATGTCTCACCCAGCTCCTCCACTTTGCTAACCCATCCTCTGAAACGATTGCATTACTACATTGACAATATGCTCTACATTTCATGTATTGAGAATTTTTCTGTAAGTGTCCTGGAAGATGTCTCTAAATTATTATTATTTGTTTTTGTTTTTACGATAAATGGATCTATTGTCAGCCTGGTGGCCAAGAAAAGAGAAATCCGCTTGAATTAAAAGAATTCTGAAGGTGTGATAAGTCAGAGTGAACCTGAGGTCGTTTGTTGTTTATATTATTCCATTTTCCAAGACAGAGACGGTAATTCATCTAGAGAAGTACCTGCTTCAGATTTTAGTGGCAGCAGGATATATGGAGAGGTGACTGCAGGGAAAGGAGGGTCTCCCACATTGAACAGAGTGGGGATAGCATTGGGCTTCAGCTTTTTCCCACCAGCTGGAGACCTGGCTATTTCTTCAAACTGGCTCTCCTCAAAGTGGTCCTTGCGAAAAGACATATCGATAACAGTGTAAAACATTCAAATTATCAATGGTGGTGATCTAGTTAAACACCACAAGCACTGAATGGAAACAAATAAGCAGGGCTGTTGTTATATTTAACGGATCTGTTAAATGTGCGAGGGATTGTCCTGAATGAGTTATTTTTGGGGGAAACAGAAAACTATCTTACCTGACAGAGTCTGGAGTGAGGAGTGGGCTCAAAGTCACGTCGGCAGTTCACAACCCATTTCTTCTTTCGCACCGGGTCTTTGGGGAATCTAAACAGCTGCTTCCCTATGCTAGTTGAGTTGGAGCAATTTGGAGCGGAGCAGCCTCCCATCACACGAAGTGAAAAATAAACCAAGCAACAACAAACCAAAACTTAGCAAAGAAATGAGTTGGCTCAGCTGGGTGTTTCTTTAAACCATGACTTTTTGGCTGACAACTTTCACCACGTAAAAAAGAAGGCAACGCAAATGTTAAGTCGAGATACGTTTAGTGTTACCCGACAATATGTTAGCATGAAAACACACTGTTATAATATAAAAAAAAACACTTTAATTGGGATAAAATATTAAGGAGTTTGTTTGAGCCAAAATGGCGCGCGGCCCTTCGGCGTTTGAGTCCAGTGACGTAATTTTCACGCGTGTCAACAAACGTGCCTGACTGAAAAAAAAATGACTACAAAAAAAAAACAACAAATAAAATGCGATTTTACAAAACCAAAATGAGACTCATTTTAAATATATATTTTACTCAAATATTACTGGCTTTTTAGTTGAGAATCTAGTATTTTTACTTTCATTTCCAGTCATGCGAAATTTCAATCCCCAACAACTGAGAAGCACGCTGAAATGTTTACGGCGAGGCTCATTGGCGCTACTCGTAAATATTGAAGCTGATGAAAGTTATCTGAATCCTTATAACAAGTAATTAGCCACATGTAACATTTTTAAAGGCTAAAAACGGTTCATTGGGCAGTTCCCTGTGTTAACGGAACTTCCATGTAGCGGTTAAGTTGAAGCGAAGCGTTGCAGTTACAAAGTTCAGAGAAAACAATGTCATCTTCGATAGTAGTTCCTGTAATTGATGTCCATGCGAACAATTTCAAAGAACTGTGGCCAGCCATGGTGGTCGCAATTAAAACGTCGTCCTTCATTGCGCTCGACACGGTAAGTGCTGCTCCGATCTGACTGCTTTCTAATCATGCGTGGCTCAGTTGGAAGAAACGACAGCCTCTGTTGTGCTGCAGGAACTGAGTGGTCTGGGAAACAGGAAATCCCTGTTGGCTGAGTGAGTGTACATTTTTTATATATATATATATCATAAAATAATAATGACAATAATACTAACCCCCTCAGATGTTAGTTTGTGATCAGAGATGTTTCTCTGACTCCCTTCTTGTTTGTTACAGATCAATAGAGGACAGATACAGAGCAATATGTCACGCTGCTCGCTCTCGCTCCATCCTTTCTTTGGGAATTGCGTGTTTCAAGAAGCTGGACCAAAAGGTACCACATATACCGGATATTATGTATTAACACGGAAATGCTTAAACTATGTGCTGTGAGTGTGTGCGTTTCTTTTGCTGCTGTGATGCTGGTATGTTGCAACTTACAGTCTTAAGTATAGGTGAGACATGCAGTTGGTCATCGATTGGAATTTTATCCGGAATTCCAGACTCTGTCCTTACTGAGGGAAACCAAAGGACGCTTTTTAGGTCCTGCATTTAGGGGCGTCAGAATAAAGGGGGCTTATTACAAATGCTGGCCTCACTTTTACAGATTTTTATCTGGAAGAGACAAATCCACGTTTCACTTGTGTACACATTTTTTGTCCATCGGTCACATCAGTCCAAATGAATTAAATTATTGCTTGTGGTTGCATAGATACAATTTGTGCAAAAAGGTCAGGAGTGAGATTAATTTAGCCGGGAAGTTTGTTGACGTAAGAAGCGTTTTTTTCTCCCCCGTCAGCCTCCAGGCTCCTACCTGGTCCAGGTGTACAACCTCACCCTGCTGTGTTCAGAGGAGTACATCATCGAGCCGCAGTCGGTCCAGTTTCTGGTGCAGCACGGGTTTGACTTTAACAAGCAGTACGGCAGCGGGATCCCTTACTGCAAGGGCAACAACAAGGTGAGGACGCCTTGGGGACGAACCGAACGGCCAGTTGGCTCTCCTCGGCTCCTCCTGTGATTACCTTGACTTCGTTTTCCCTTAAGTCTTCTGTTGCACGTTTTCATGTCTGCAAGGGAGGTTCGGACGACCGTGGGGTCCACATCCGAACTTTGTTTACTGAGCTGCTGCGAGCCAGGAAGGCCCTGGTGCTGCACAACGGCCTCATCGACATGGCCTTCCTCTACCAGGTACGGAGAGCGCCGTTTTGTCTCATTTAAGCTCCAGAACCATGACGTCATTGGGTAATGGAAAAAAAAACAAAAAACAAAACATAGTCAACAGATCAAGCTATAACTCTGATGTGAAGTGAAGCAGGTGAGATTGTTTAAATATTAATGTAGCTGCAGATACATCCTGTGTTATTGCATTTTAGGCAATACAATTTTATTTTCTTATTTTTAGAAAATGTGTGTTTATTTGCATTTTTCAGCTTATTTTCAATATTGCAAAATAAGCCTAAGTGGCTAAATAAATAATCAGCAGAATGTGCCTTTTTTTTTATTTTTATGTATCCACTTACACGATTAATCGTCAGAATAATTAATTGCTAAAATAATTAGCTGCAGCTCCTGGCATCATCTCCAAATATTTTTCTCAGTGTTAAAAGACAAACTGTCGGTTATAAATATATTAGATATTAGTGAGACTAATTGTTTTCTTTCTGGTGGGATTTTTTATTATTTTTTTCGGAAGAGTTTTTACGCCCACCTCCCCGAGCGGCTGGCCACCTTCACAGCCGACCTGTCCGAGATGTTTCCCGCCGGGATTTACGACACCAAATACGTGACTGAATTTGAGCTCCGGCTCACCGCCTCATATCTGGAGTACGCCTACAAGAAATGGTGAGCACAACTCAGGGACACGGCGATCCTTCCATCGGCGACACTGTCTGCTTTTAAAGTGAGACAGTCGACCTGAACGTTTGTTTCTCTTTTTCCACATCTCACCAGCAAGCTGGAAAACAGCCGCAGCGTCACCTCCGGCTCGGCTGGACCTCACGTCCACCTAGAATTTTGCCAGTACGCGGGTGACTTGTCCACCTACGTCGACTACAGGCAATGTCCGGCCATAACATCCATAGAGGGACAGACGGACGTCTGCCAGCGCTTCTCAGTAAGTTTCACTGACTTTCAGCAACTTTTGAAGTTAAAGAATGTTCCAGTTTTACAAAAGATATAGTAATTTAGTTGTTTTTTTTGTTTGTTTGTTTTTACACTTTATTGCTAATTTTTGTGTTTTATATTGAGGTTATTTATATATAATAGACGAAAACTTAACGTGTACCTGTGAAACGGAAGAAAGACGATATGTTTTGTTCCTCCTTTTATTGTGGAAATCCAAAAAGTGTGGCATGCATTTGCGTTCACATACAAAACACCGCCTGTGCTACAAAAACAAGCAAGACCTGAAACACATAAAGTGTGTAAAAGTTCAGCCGTGTGTGTACCTTTCCAAAGTACAATCAAGTTTTTGTTATTTTCTACTTATTTTATTCATGGATGTTTTTGAAACACGTTAGAGTTTCACATCAGATTTTATTTCGTAAAACAGGCTTCCAGCTCCTACTAATGTGGATGTTGCATGACTTCATCCAAGTGTACATCTTCTACCTTTTAATCAAATAAAACAAACCCAACACCGCCACAGTATCTATTTATTGCTTTTGCTTTTGTTTTTCAGGCTTTCGGCTGGTGTCCCAACGGCACCAAGTGCCCGTTGTCCCACGACACAGACCTGATCATCCTGCAGGACGAGAAATGCAAGGATGATAAAAGGAAACGGCGGAAGAGACGGAGGGAAAAAAAGGGGGCATCGGATACGGCCGAGGACTGCTCCGCCTCTGACGGCGCCCCAAAGAACAAGGTACCAAACATGGAAGTGGACGGGGAAGAAGCAGCCTGCGACCAAATGGAGGCGCACGAAAAATCATGCGCCGACGGAAACTCTCGCATGGACGACGGGCGGGACACGAAAGACGACGACGGAGAAGAAAACGGAGTCGGTGGAGCAGCGAACCCCGGAGACTCGGCGGTGAGCGCCGGAGAGGGCGCCGGCGTCCGTTCTGCGGAGTCCGACGCCGAGGCGAAGAAGAAGGCGGACGCGGGATCGCACCGGGCGGGCTTTGACGCCTACATGACGGGATACATCTTCGCCTACGCGTGCACGCTCATCAAGAAGGCGGCGGAGCCTGGGCCGGAAGGAGACGACGCCGAGCCGGAGGAGTCCTGGCTCCCCGACTGCGTCAATAAGATCTATCTCAGCGGCAAGGCAGCTCCCCTCAATGTGGTGAAAAGCACCTTCGCCAAGTCATCCAAGGCCCACGTTCAGAAGATGGAGATGGTGTGGGGGCAGAAGATGTAGCTCAGTTTCTCTGTGTTCATTTTATCTCACACAGGACGAGGTTAATATTATTCTTTTTACTATTTTGGCAGTTGCTGGTTGTGTGAAAATTTGAGGAACTCTCTGAGACTGGTCGGTCCAACGAGTCTCATCGAGCCCAGGTCTATCATTTAATAAATTCATGTTAAATAAGAATATGATAGATGACATCGTTTCGTTACCACAATTTTCTTTTAAGCAGTTACAATTCTTAAAAAAAAAACAACAGATAAATATGTTTGGTTCAGCAGTCAGTGTTTTATTCTGCTCCTCTTTTCGTCGAATTAAAAACATTGCCTTGTTTATGAAATGAATTTTCTTAAATTCAAGTGCCAACCCACTTAATTATCCGACATTTCGCTGGAAATAAGTTGTTTGGCATCCATGGTTACCACAATGTAGATTTATTACCTCTCATTTCTCTTGGTAATTAAAACCTCATGAACACTCTGAAATCTGTTGTTGTGGTCTCAGTTTGTCCAAAAGACTGCTATGAATTGTCCAGAATAAAATAAAGAAAATATAAGGTGGCGTGTAATCTTAATCAATCTGTGTCTGTTTCAAAATCCAAAGAAACTGCGGCTCTTTAGGAGCGTTTTCGACCGCCGTCCACCAGGGGGCGATAAGCTAAAGACGCGTCGCTGCTCATGCTGTAAAACTAAAGGAAGAAGAGGTTTTCCTGTCGGCAGGAAGAGTTCTGTTGTAGCGCTGCCTATGGTGGTGAATCAACCTGTTCGTAGTGTCTCTCTCTTTTTTTTTTTTTTCCTGTCTTTAAGAAAATGCCCACTTTGGTCCAGGTTCGCCTGCTTTCGGTTTGAGAGACATTAGCCCGCCGGAGAGCTTTTAGAAATGGCTGCAGACGATATCGACTACAATATTGTATTTCCGGATGCGGGCACGTCAGGTGAGGAATTAATAGTTACAGGTGCGCAGTCCGTGTGTGTGTAACCCGTACAGTTCAGCAGAGCCGCTGTGTGTGTGTGGTACCGTGACTGTGCTTGTATTAAAGCGCTGCTGTGTGTGTGTGTGTGTGTGTGTGTGTGTGTGTGTGTGTGTGTGTGTGTGTGTGTGTGCGCGCGCGCGTGTGTCTCGTCCTGGTTTCAGAGAGACACTGGCCAGGGACAAAGGAGCCAGTTGTGATCCTGTTGGGCTGGGCTGGCTGCAAGGACAAACACCTCTCCAAATACAGCTCCATCTACAATGACAAGGTCAGTGTCAACGAGATTAGAAAAGACACAGCAGATTGTGGATTATTTCAGATTACTACACTATAAGGAGGTGTCTTTTTTATTTTTTTATTTTATTTTGCCACTATCAATTGCACAATGACTGCAAAGCAGCAGCCGGATGATGGAGGATTGAGTTTCCAAGACGAAAATATGATCGATGCCTGCCAGTTACAGTGTCAGTATGTAATCTGAACCCACGCTGAAGAAGTCCACCTGGAAACCTTCTCTCTCCCTCTTGTGTCACTGAAATGCTTTCAGATTTATTGATACAACTTTGATGAACAAACTGGAGGAAATCGGTGAAAAAAAACAATACAGACAGTTCTTTAATGGTTTATCGTAACGACAATTAATCAAAATCATATCGCAATAAGAAATTCATCACGATAAATGGCGAACGATATGATAAATTCCCACCCGTATCGAGGAGGATAGAATTTAATTTTGTCAAAGAATTTTACAGGAAAATTCTAACACTTAAGAGAAAATTGTCCAGAATGTGTTGATCAGTAGGAGAAAAACGACATTCAGAATTCGCTTGGTTTGTTTTCACTGAAATATCTAGTGGTTTGCAGCTTCAAAAATTGCTGCGGCGTCACAGGAAACCGCTGACAGTCAGCTTTATTCCACTTTCGGTTTCTCCCGCAGGGATGCGTCACCATCCGCTACACCGCACCCCTGAAGACCGTCTTCATCTCCGAGACGTTCGGCTACAAGGAGCTGAGCGGCACTGCGCTCAAGCTGCTGGAGATCCTCTACGACTACGAGGTGGAGAACAACCCCGTCTTCTTCCACGTCTTCAGCAACGGCGGCTTCATGCTCTACCGGTACATCGTGGAGCTGCTGCACAGCGACGAGCAGTTCGGCTCGCTGCGCGTGCTCGGGGCGGCGGTGGACAGCGCGCCCGGCAGCGGAAACGTCCGAGGCGCCCTGCGCGCGCTCACCGCCACCCTGGGGCCCCGGATAAGCCCCGTTTTAAAGTACGTCCTCCTGGCGCTGTTCGCCGTGAGCGTTTTCCTCCTGCGGATCGTGCTGTACCCGGTGACGAAGTTCGTCCACAAGAACCACTACGACGCCGTGCGCGAGCGGCCGCCCGCCTGGCCTCACCTCCTGCTGTACTCCGGAGCGGACCAGGTCATCAGGCACAGGGACATCGAGCTTTTCGCGGAGACCGTGGCGAGGAAGGGCGTCCCCGTGCGCAGCTGCGACTTCGCCTCCAGCGCCCACGTCTGCCACTTCCGCGAGTTCCCCGAGCAGTACTCTCGCAAGTGCCGTGACTTCCTGGTGGCTTGCATGAAGGACTCCGAAGGAGCCGAAACGAAAAAGAGACAACACGTACAGAGTCAGTGAGGCTTTGCTCTCCCCAGAGGCTGGAGATAATACGACTACTAGGCCTTTTTTCATTTGCTTTCTGTGGTTTGAAAAATCCAAGAAACTGCAAAGCTTTCTTCTCCTGACTTCTGCTACATGTCAATTTAATGTCCCAAGGCACTGTAAGGGAAAGTTCCACTTGCCTAAATTAGCTTATTTCATTAAGATAAACTCATTTAAACTAGTTGAAATATGCCACCAGTATGACATTCCCACGGTAGGATAACCTTAAAAACATGACAGTATTTACACACACACACACACACACACACACACACACACACACACACACACACACACACACACACACACACACGAAGGAACCATGCATCACATTTTGTAATTGCTTCTGCATAAAATATTGTAGAAAATTTATTTGTTATAGATTCAAAAAGTGAAATTCATACCTGGATAGGCGTATCAGATTTGATGAAATTTGGTGCTATTTATTGTAATACTTGTAAAAATTCGGACAAAAACTAAAGCTCAAAGTCAGTCACTGTTTTTGCTGATGAAATATAACACATAGACATTATAATATAAGCCACGTTAGCTGTAGTAAGCAGGCCAACTGTACGGCTAATCACCATGTGATAATTGTATTCAAACATATTTTCTAATGCAGGGGTCACCAACCCGTTGCCCGCAGGGTCCTTTTCAGTCGCCCGCGGAGCTACTTCTAAAAATAGCCATTATCATTAGGGAGCACTACCAAAAAATAATTTAATTAAATGTTTTTGCATTGAAGTAATGACGTTTGTTTATATTTAGAGTTCAAGAGAGGGAAATGATAAAAACGTTTAAAACAAATTGCTTTATGTATAAAACTCTTTCCTGCTGTTAAAGTTCAGAACTGCGCGCAGGCGCCTGCAGGAAACTGTCGGCGTGCAGCAGCTGCACTCTGCATACCGTCACATTTTCCTTGAAGTAAAGGAAGAAAAGAATAACTTCTGGAGTTTTTATTATTTAACCCTATTTACTATTAACAAAATTGTGAAGAAAAAAAATAAATAAATTGTGCCAAAACATCTTATTCGTAGCGCGCATCGCAACACCTGAACCTGGGAACCAGCACCGTCCTCTGGAGAGGCTTCGCTTCCTTGTCTTTATTATTTAGCATCGTCTGGAAAAAATGTCCGCTGCTCTTGTGGTTTAGGTTTGTGCTGATTTTTGCGCATTGGAGAGGCGCTTGTGCTCTTGCAGGTCAGGTGCAGTGATAGTTTTGTGTCGGACCTATATTTTGGCGACATCTGCTGGTGTCAGCCAGCGGGTGACCCGTCAGCTGTTCAGTTCGCGAAACCACGAAAAAAAAGCTAATAAACCGGCGACCCGCCAGAACCGCGCAGACTGTCAGAAGCTCAGGCTGAACGTAGAACAACGGGAGGGTCAAACCCAACTCGTTCATTTTTAGCTTGCAGAAAAACGCAAAGCCTGAAATGAACAAAAGCAAACTGACCAATAAGACTTGGGCTTTGGGGTTCCCCACCTCAACCCTCAGACTGACACAGCTGTATGTGTATAATATCTTTTGACACAAAAGATATTTTATTTACCACAATTGTGCTAATAGAACAGATGGTTAGATAATAAAACAATAACTCTTCTTTTCTTTTTTATTTAAAGGAACAGTTCAAGGTACTCAGTGCTGTACAGCTGCAGGTGTTACTGCAACAATCCATCAGTTTGCTTTTGTTTATTTCAGTCACTTGTGGCCAGTTTAGAATCACAGAGAAAATCTCCAAAAGGGAATCAAACTTAAAACTCTGTGAGCTAAAAACTTCTGATCACACAATAGCAATTAACCATAGCTGCCATGGTAAATTATTACTGATAACTATTGTGAGTGATCCTGACATTAATATGATCAGGCAGTATTATCATATATATATATAAGGTTGGTGACCCCTGTTCTAATGCATATTTATGGATGCTTTACTGGAACCAACAGTGAAAGTTGGAATTAGGATTTTTCCCACAATTTCACAGAGAGGATCTATTTCAGGGATTTGTTTCTGCTGGTTTAGATGACGGGCACTAAACGAAGCACCACACTTTTTTTTTTTTTCTTCCACTCGATTTTCCATTAGCTTGCCGGGACGCATCACAGTGCGAGCCGGCAGCTTCTGCAATGGCTTTCTGCGGCTTGCCCTACTCGTGGACGGAGTCGGTAATTAATCCCGTCAAGTCGCCGCTCACATACAGCATTTCTGCGCTTTTCTCTCCCGTTGCTCGTGAAACGGCAACATTTCCCGAGAGACTACATTCGATGAATTGTCATCGAAGTGATCAGAAATAAACACTTGAGACATATCCCTCTGTGCAGAAATGAATCTGTATAATTAATGAGATTCATTTTCTTATTCAATGACTGAAAATCCCTTCCTAGCGATAATTGAAATCACTGAGACGCACTTGTTCTGTTAAGTTTTGTACCACATAATGTCTTTTTTCTTTTTCTTTTTTGTTCAGATTAGTTGCGACAAGCATTGAGATGCCTGCTTGTGGCAACCGGAAAAAAAAAACAAAACAACTAAAGTCTTCTAGGCTAACTTATTGCTGTGAAGTGTTGATGCATTGTACATTAGCAGTCGCCAGGCAGTCTGACACAGATCTGACTGCCTGTTCGGTTTAGTCTATTTATGAAATGTAATTTATGATTTCCTACTGAAATGAGGGTGCTTAAGTGATTCACGCGAGTTCGTCCTTTAGACTTGGCGCTGCCTTACAGAACTTGTGTCCAAATCAAGTGAAGTCGACCTAATTGTGTGATAAATTTAGTCCAAGGACGAAGCCTAGTGACGATGAATGTATGTGTGAAGCACAACCGATATGTTCACTTTTTAACTGATGTGCCTTCAATAAACCAGAATGCTCTCAGTAAAAAGTCTCCTACCTCTTTTCAGAAGACTCTTAACTTCATAAGGGTCAAAATCAGCAGCAGAAACGGCACCTGTCCAGTTGTGAGTGTTTTGCTTCCAGAAACTCTGAACATTAACAGAATATGCAGCTAAAACCTACTTATCTATAGGTGGGTTTAATTAACCTGGTCAGTTTAACAACCTGTAAAATCGTAACAAATGGAAAGAAGTTTGAATTCATTCAAAGCAAAACTACAGATCAGATTCGAGAAGATATTTGTCGCTTTGCATATGGCTCCCTCTGGTGGACATGTGTCAGAATTTCTATTTTAAAATCCCTACAAGTGTTTTTCTACCTGGTTTCACTGCCTGGCAATGTAAACCAAACGACTCAGTTGTTTTTTTGGGTGTTTTTTTTTTTTAATGTAAAATATATATCGGATTACAACGAGTTCGCGCCAAGTTTTGTTTGTTTTCACCAGATTTGTCTCTTTTCTTCCTTTGCCGAACAAAAAGCGCATCACTTCAATGCAGCCACTTCACCTGCTCTGCTTTCATGAGACACTGAGGATCGTTCGAGTTGTGTGTATTATGTGTGTGTGTGTGTGTGTGTGTGTGTGTGTCTGGAACAACCCAGTGGCGATGGCTGCTGAATGTCTGTGTCTGTCAGGCTTGACATTTGGAGGAGCAAGCAGGTTGGCATTTGCCTCCGCTCCAGATCTGGCGCTGGTACTTCATGTATCATGAGGGCCGAAGGAAGACGGGGGGTGGAGGGGGGGGGGTGAGTTTACATATCGGCACAGACAGATGAACATCGCCTCCTGAACTGCACATTAGACGAGCTGCAGTCCTCCGGCGATGTATGAATGAGGCCTCAAAAACCTCGCAGCGTTAAATCATCACAACGCAGGAAGATGTCATTTCTCATCCTAACGTTTAGCAATAAAAATACTTTTTTTTTTTTAAGTGGAAGTGCAGACGGAACCTGCCTGACTCTTCTTCAGGACTTTTACAAAGTCATGTAAAATTTCACATGCGCACACCAATTTGCGTATCCCACCAAAAGAATATTACCTTTAGACATGCCACGAATTTGCTCTCTGAAATATAAGCATTTCTGTTGTAAATTGCAGCTTTGAGGGAGCAGTTTTTAACCGCCAAACATGACACATTTGACTGAAACATCTGCACGTGATCCTTTCTTGGAACTGTTTTGTTTTCCCTGATTACGGTAAATAAATAATATATATATATATATATATATATATATATATATATATATATATATATATATATATATATATATATATATATATATATATATATATATATATTTTGCATCCAAGGAGTTGGCCCAGACCTTCTTCAGCACTCAAAGACGTAGATCCACCTGAAGAGGGCAGCATTGCCTCACGGTTTCCACAGTTCAGGCTCTAGGCGAGGCCTCAGCTTCACATCAGGACGATTAAGGCCATGTTCAGACATTATTTATGTCTCTTTTTAGGGACGGAGAAATGTGAAATCTACCTTTATGAACATTTGGACTGCTTTACAATATTAGAAAGTGCCAGTGCTTTTCTGGTTGCCACCAAGACTTTTGCGATTACGGTATATCCATCTTTCCTATCTTCAAGGTATTCCTATTCTGCAACCATTTTAACTTTAAAGGGAGGATGGGGGGGGGGGGGGACAAAAAACAAAACCTTGTCACCATTTCAAATTAAAACAAAAGTATTTTTTGGTGCAGGCTGCAGAGAAGATGAAGGAGAACAAAGAATAGATGGGTTTGTGCGGCCGAGATCGTCACGCGCCTCCCTCTCCCCTTTGGAAACCCGCTGAAAGAAGAAATTACACCATGGAAGTTAATGAAGTCTCACAAGTTGATGAGGGGAAAATTGTGGCGAAGAGGGGTCAGCGCTTTCTCTTTAGCCTTTCCCTCTTCTGCGGAAAATGGCTGCGGTCAAGATCCATACTTTTAGAGGACGCCCAGCTCTCCGGCGCAGAGATGGAGTGAGAGGGATGAGGTGGGGGGGGGGAGAGAGCGCCGAGATTAATGGCATTAAGTGGTAGCACTTGGCAATGTGGTAACATATCGTCTGTGTTCTCAATTTGGGGCTGATAGTTTCATAGACCTTGGCTGCGCCGCGGCGACTTTTAGCTGTGATTTAGTGGATTCGAATAATCCGCGTGGCTTTTCATCATCACAAGACCCGCGAGCCTCCGCAAAGACGAGCCCTACCGAGTGCGGGGGGTACGCGTTTATCAGAAAATATGATCAACATCTTTCAAACAGTTAAATCTTCCCTCGCCGCACTTCTTTACGGTTATTGTGCCGCCGAGCAAAAAAAAAAAAACTGAACCTTGTCCCGGAGTTTCATTTATACCCCCTCTACAATTTTCCCTTTAGGGTAATGTCACTGCAAATTGAAGTGAAATGTGTGGTTTTTATTTTTTTTGGGCATGTACAGGTTGACATTTTTAAGAGTCTACCATGTGAATCCCCTTTCTAGATCATTGAAAAAGGGGATGTGCATTTTATCTGACGGGAACATGCGCAGAGGCAGGCGCGCGCTCAGAGCTCAGAGATGTGATCTAACGGATAATCGCCGCGCCTGCCTCTCTCTGGTGATTCGGACTGGTTCCGTATAATGCTTGACATTTTGATTTTACGTCTGACACGCTGTGATTTATGCGAACAAAGTACAAGTGATGCAGTCTCCTCTCTTTGCAGTCTGGTTTCCTGTGAAAACAGGAAGCCCTTTTCGTTGGCGCCCCTGGCAAAGATGCAGGAAGAGCCTGTTTGTTTGTTTTTTTCAATATCTTTAAAACAAACATAACTTATGCATTTAAGTTTTAAGCACTACCAGGTCACCACACACTGTTACAATAAACTCCAAAGCTCACCATTGGACAAGTGGAACAGAAAGTGGTCTCTTAGCGTCACTCTTTATATTTTCCCATATACGCACCATATGGGCAGTTGCCCAGGGCGGCATTAGGAAGGAGGTTGCATGAGCAGAAGATTAAAATAAATTCTTGATCAATTTTCTCTTGAACAAGTTTTCAGTGTTGTGGTGAGAGTAGCCCCTCCTCCTCCGCTAGCAGAATATGAAGAGTAGGTTATGTGCTTCATGCAGAGTGCATTTTATCCTGATCCGTAATCGCAAAAGTTTTCCTACAATTTGATTGGTTGTGGGTTAATTCGACTGGTTTGACTCCACATGGGACCTTTGCTGCTTGGTGAAAAGGCTCACCAAACAAAGGTCCAGCCGGGAACCTCGTTGGAGTTTGTGATGCTATGAACTGCTGAAGTTATCAGGACATCTAAGCAAAAAACAAAAATATGGAGGCCTTACCATGAAATTGCGAACGGTTCAGCATCGGCTCAGCAGGAAATCAACACAAAGTACCTCACCTGAACAACAATCAACCTTCTTCAGTCACATTAGTCCCTATATTCTCTGTAATATGTGGAATGAGATGAAGTGAGAGGAAAAAGGTGGACGATCTAGAGATAGTATAAGAGTTTTGTCTGTTCCTCCTTATGAAATGTCTCAGAAGAAGCACAAGTCCCGTTTCACGATTTCATATTGTCAAAAGTGATCGCGTTTCCTTTGCGACGAAAGCAAAATGACAGCACTGGAAGAGAATAAAGCAACCGTTTTATTTTTTGTTTTCTAAATGCTCTCATGGTAATGCGACTGCAGTGAAAGATTCATTCGTTTTAAGGCTTTTTGAAAGGTTGCTTGAATAATATTTTAAAAAGCCACAACACTTCTTATATCTTGCAGGGTTTTTGTTAAATTAAATCTGTAAACAACATTAAAAATAAAAACAATTGTTTTCAGACAAAACAGCCACAATATTAATTTAAAAAAATCAAAAAACAGAATATACAGACTACTCGAACCTGCACTGTAATATTTCACATTTATAAGTTCTTTTGAAAAACAAACAAACAAAAATCCCACAGATTTAGTTTATCCAGATATATTGCTGGCTGGAACGTAAAGATCCACGTCTCCACCAGTCACAACAACAACGACAGCAGTGACTTCAGGCTATTTTTCCAACCTTTTGCATTTTGTGATAATTAGTCATTGTGCTCTTCTCATAGCAGCAACCAGGTCTTTGCAGGTGCGCTCCGCCGTCCTTTTACGCGGGGGCCACACGCTACGCGGGGGCCACACGCTACGCGGGGGCCACACGCTACGCGGGGGCCACACGCTACGCGGGGGCCACACGCTGCGCCGAAGCCTCGCCCCCGCTCCCGCTCCGCAGGACCGGCCTTGTGATCAAGTCGAGCCGGAGAGCCGACGAGAAGTCGCTCGAGTCGACCTCTCTCGCCTCTAATGAGCAAAGTGTCCGGCGGAGGCCACATCCGAGACAGCGTGCGGCCTCTCCCCGACACACACACACACGCACACACACACACACACACTAAAAGCGAGTGGGTCCCGAGCGAACCACCACACACCTTCACTGGGGATGAAACCGGAGGATTTCCTGCAAACTCCAATCTGCCTTTGAGCAACTTTAAAAGGTCTCGCAGTGTTTGGGTCGACGATTGAAGAGAAAACCAACGTGTGTGTGTGTGTGTATGTGTGTGTATGTGTGTGTGTCTGCGTGAGTGCGACAGTGTGTGCGTGTGCGGTTTGAGAAGGGAATTGGCTTGTCGGACCAGACGGGGAGCCGCCATCAAAATCTCCCCTGGTCTATCTCAGTCCCTCAGCCCTCTACTTAAGACCAAACGCAGCGAAAAAAGCGATGAAATGTTAGATAACAAGAGGGGGGAAAAAAGACAAGGAGACACTGAGGATGGAAGATGGAAAGTGAGAGGAACAGCAGTGTGGAAGCCCCCTCAGCATGTATGCTGCCTCTCTCCCATCGTGTGGTGCGGCAGGCCAACCCTTCTCAGCCTATTCAAAGCGAGTGTGTGGTAGCTCAGGAGATTGCGTGCGCGCCAATGTGTGTGTGTGTGTGTGTGTGTTTCTTCATAGATGTCCTTGAACAGAACCCCCTCGGCTCTGCGGATCCCTGCTGCCACTGGAGAACATTTGACAAGCAGCAGGCTCTTGTTAGAGCGCTGTCAAATTAAAGGTGTGTGTGTAAGGCTGAGGTTGTGTGAGGCTGCGTGCGTGCATCTGTGTGTGTGTGTGTGCACCTTTCAGAGGCTCTATTCAGAGCCCTGTCAAATTAAAACTACCAAACAAACTGTGCGTGTCACACAGACAGGCCAGGTCCTGCCTGTGATGGCAGCGGTAGGCTCAGGGCTGCTTTGTCTGTGTTCATGTGTGTGCATAAGTGTGAGGGAAAAAAAAAAAAGACTTTTCAGCAGGCTTCCTAGTTTTTAAATATATATATAAATACATATATATATCTATATATATATATATATATATATATATATATGCATCCTTCACTTGTTTGCAAAGAAACCAAAT
The DNA here is from genome assembly GCA_911649635.1 of Poeciliopsis gracilis. Taxonomy (NCBI): domain Eukaryota; kingdom Metazoa; phylum Chordata; class Actinopteri; order Cyprinodontiformes; family Poeciliidae; genus Poeciliopsis; species Poeciliopsis gracilis. The sequence goes on from CAJVRI010001363.1 coordinate 3,937,059, forward strand.
ACATACGTTGTTGTGGAGGCGGAATCTGAAGGGTTTTCGTGTTAAAGTAAAACACGCGCACACACACATTCGACCTCGGTGAACTGAAGGCTCCCTGTGGAAAATGTCGCCTTATTGCACAGCAGACATGGCGGCGCTTTCCCAAACACGGGCCGATCTGTTACTCGGCGCGACCGGAAAACGAATATGCTCGATTAATGCGAGTCTTTACACAACGCGGGATAGATGCAGCGTACGTCAAATGATGAATGAAGATTAAAATACAAGCGTCCAGAGCGGGCGGGGCGGGGTTAGAGTTGGGGGGGGGGTTGGGCCCGGACACAGATGTATATGCAGGCGGTCTTTATCTGCGGAGTCTGCATCATTTATAGGACGTCCAGCTGTGTGTGTGGGGTGTGTGTGTGTGTGCAGGGGCCTTTCACGGCGTCGGCAAATGGCAAATAGTTCAAGTCGTTTTTTGTTAGCCGTTCATCGTCTCTACGCTTTTGGGTTTCGTAGCTTGCACTCATTGGGGATAAGACATCAGCAATAATTCATTTCATTTCATGTTTAGCCGTCTGGCATTTTGCAAAAAGCGTCCACACAGCTAATCACTTAATGGACTCGTATTGGGATTTTTTTTTTATTTTTTAGATCGAACCAGTGGACAGTTGTGAAGAGGAAGGAAGAAGATACGAGTTTAACCGTCTTTTCACAATGGGAATCTAATTAATACTTTGTTGAATAACCTTTTGATCCAATTGCAGACGATAGTATTTGTGGGTGTTTGACTCAGATTTGCCCAGATTGAACAGAAAACAAATGAGGATAAACATTTTTTGTAAGCCTCATCTCCGATTCTTGATTGTCTTTAGACGTCTTTGCGTATGTCTGAATGTTCTTTGATCTGAACCTTTCAATTGAAGCTTTCAGCGTCCGTCTCCAGACTCTCTCCTCTCTTCGTCCGTCTTGTCATCAACTCGGATCAACCTTCTGGATCTTGTTGCAAGCATTCCCACGGTATGTTGCTGCCACCAGAATAGCGCTCTTCATGAGACGGTTGCACGGCAACAGAGAATCTTGAGTCAGAGGCTTCTTCGGACTCGCTGCAATACAGGCCGCTACAGGAGATCCCTCTGGGCCGCAGACAACAGCATCTACAATGTGAGTCTAAATCTATTGGTTAAGAAAACGCAAAATGTAACACCTGGGATTAAAGCCAAGTTAATTAAAAAAAGAAAAAAAAAAGAAAGAACTCGAGACATTTTAAGGCCGCAACTTTAGACGCATATAGTTAATATTTTGCAGACGACATGGATTCTCCCGGCGAAGCTGTCGCCTTGGTCGACTCGTAACTTTTCGGGATCTCGTTTTGGCACTTCACCTTTCTTCAAACCTTCCCTCTGACCTGTCCGCTGTCGTCGTTCGTCTCCATGACGACGTTTGTTCACTAATGTTCCCCCACAAACCTCTGACAGAGTTTATACCGAGATTAAATACTCCGTTTGGTAATTTTGCTTTATCCTCATTTTCGCCTCTTTTCTGACAGAGATGTCATTTACGCACGTCTCCGTTTAACCTCCCAGTGGTATAATCTTGATTATGAAAGGCCAGGAGAGGCGGCGTGCTGCTTTCCACCTCGGATGAGTCGAATAAATCGTATTGACGGGCGGCGGGCGGGTTCAGGCCATTTAGACATTTTGACGGAGGAACTGCCGCGGCTCGCACCGGGAGACGTATGATTAGCTCATTTCATCCGGAAGCAGGTGGTGACAACATGCCAGCTCCAGTCAGGACGTTTGAGACTTGTACATTTTTTTTTTTTTTACATCAGCGTCGGCTCTTAAAGGTGCCAACAAGATGCCAGCGGGAGCTCGGTGGTGTTGGTTCTGGTCCACCAGGCGACAGACGGAGAGGTTAACTCAACGCAGCGTGCAGGGACTGTAGCGTTAGAGCGGTGGCATCTTTGGACATTCTGCAAACGTGGTTGGGTTGGTGTCTTGATTTGTTCTCGTGTTCTGCTTCAAGTTTGTAAAATGTCACGGTTTCGGTGTCCATTCCTCTTCCTGCTTGGTCTTTTTTGACATTCAGTTTCCCTCGGCTCTTAGAGCCTTACTCCTCGCATCGTTCTCGCTTATGCCATCGTTCCAAAACGAATGAATCCTCTCACCTTTTCTTTTGCTTTTGTCGAATCCATCCAGCCAAGCTCCGAGAGACCTGGGCTTCCTTTTGTTCGAGGTGTTTTTAATAGTCCTCAGGATCCCACACCACCAGCTCAAGACATGAAATAGGCGCTTGCTACGTTTCCAGGAGTCACTGTGCACAGGTCGTCAGTCGGCTTTCTCAGTTTTAGAAGTCAAAACAGGTGGAAACCAGACATTGAACAGATCTGGTTTGTGGAGATGTGTAAGGCAGGGAACTATCGCAGAGCCTGGAACGTCTACATCGGTATTACCAGCCCATTCCTGACCTGTACGTTTCCAGACTAACGCTCCCGCACTCCCAGAGGACGGCAGAAAAACGTGCAACTCTCCCCTCTCCACTTGCAAAATGTTATGATTTACGCAGTCGCCGGAAGACTAATAACTTTGGAAGTTTTTTTTTTCCCCCCCTCCCATTTCTCTTATCTCGTTGCGGGGAAACCGATTCATCTTAAAGAGTGATGAGGGGAGGTCGCTCTCTATGCAAAACGCATTAAAGCCAAATGAGGAGTCTATTAGTCAAATCTGCCTGATAATCCGTTTGCTGAAGGACCCCGGCTGCTAACTAAGTAGATTAAGATATGTCAGTGGCACCACTGAGGGCAAACCAACGCCTTTTTGAGTTTTTTTTTTTTTTTTTTGCAGATTCAAAACGCAACACAATGCAGGTTACTGTGTGTTTTGTTCACACATGTCATGTGGGGCAGGGAGGGAAGAAAGTGCTGATCAATCACCTCTCCTGCACCGGAACAAACCACAGCAGAGTTGTGCACACGCGCAGTTCACAGCCCGGCCACTTTATCTGCATGCAGTCGTCTCCTCGCCGGATTTCACTTCACAGAATGAATTCTCTCCACTCCGCCCACTCTGTTGTGCGCGTCCGAGGAGGAGGAGAATGCACCGGGGAGCCATGAGGAAGAGCGCGTTTTGTGAGAGCGCGGGACGATTCATCACGGCTTCATTAACATTCGAGGTGTTGCCTCCCTTCTCGCCGCCGCCGCGGCCCTGCAGTGATAATTACAAATAATTTATTCCTACTGGTTAATTAACCGATATTCTTTTTTACACACAAGTTTTAAATAAATAAATGAATGAATAAAAAAATGAAGGGTTTTTTTTTATTTCATCCTTTAAAGTTGGTCTCTGTGATGATCCTGTTCATGAAAAAAAAAAAAAGAAAAACCCACAAGTGTGCAGCCAGAGCGTGTTCACCGAGTGTCAGGATGTGATAAAGTTTTGGACTCCATTCAAAATTATTAGTGGCCATTTAAAGTCTAATAATTTCTTCAATCTAACAACTCCCAAAGAGGTGTGAAGCTCAGCCGGGCTGAAAGATCGGAGGCTAATTAGACCAAGTGCTCAGGGCGAGGGGTCACCGAAGCAAAGGAAAAGGCTGACGTTGGCCGGTGTTTTCATGCCTGATTTTAAAAAAATATATATTTATATACTTGCGGTTTCTCGTGGGGAATCCATAAAAAGAAACCCAGATCTATCGGGTAACAGAGGAGAGTCCAGAGTGGCATCTCTGAGCACACACCTGGGAACCGCTTGAAAAATCTCTGCAAGTAATTAAGTGTGAATGCGGCGACGCTCAGGAGAACGCCTTCAGAAACGTTCATCGCTGTAAAGCAGCTGCAGAAATCACGTGCGACTCATTCTGCTTCCACAGCGCTGGAGTGAACTTCACACACATTCATGATTACATGGTTTTTTTTTAAACTTTTTTAACTTCTCTTTTCCACGGTGAGTCAACGTCCAACACCAAAGAGTTGAGAAGTTTGAACTGGCTTTATATTTTTGTCAAAACTCATAAATGAGTCCGAAATTGGTGCACAAATCTTTGGTTGATGTCCACGCTGCTTTTCACTCACACATCGTTTGCGTTTACAGTTTCCCTTGGCGTTCTGGATGGATGTTTGCCCGCTGTTCTTTCCAAATTTGCAGGAAGGTATTTACATTTTTCTAAGGCTTGGGCCTTTCTGGAACCTTAAGTACCACTTTCTTTGTTCTTTATCCCAAAACCACTTTGGATCTGTTTTAGCCTGGTGAACGTAAGAGGTTCTGGAAGAACGATTGCTTCCTGGAGGGGTGGACTCTGTTGGAGTCTTAATTGTTACCCAGTTGCTAACCTCCACGATCATCTTCTTGTTTTGAGGTTAGAGGCTCCTTCTTGTCGGGTTAGCATCCTCTGCTGCGTTATTTGTTTCCAAAAAGTCTCACCGCATCGTCAATCGCGAGCGGTTTCTTGGGATGTGATGCAGGTGGAAAAATAACCCTTATTTGTCTTTTAAAGCCACAAGCAATTACCTGGCTTAAGTTATTCTGGGCATGACGTGGCCTGTTGGTGTGGAGCCGAGCCGCAGACAGTTGATGGCCCGGGGCAGACGTCAATGTCCACATCGCTTCAAGACCTCGGAGCTGGTTGACCTGTGCCGGGCCTGTCTTGTTTCCAGCGGCCGTTTGTTACTAATTAATGGACTGGAGCCCATTCTCCGGCGCCGAGTGCAACACAAACCGCATGCATTAAACATGACCCTGCCTTCATCCGCCGCCACCCCGCGGAAGACAAAAAAGGTCGGAGGCAAGAGTCGGGGGGAGCCGGGGGACAAACCGAAGCACCCGGGACGTTTCCGAAGGGCCGAGGGAAAAAGCCATCCGGTCCTTTGATTAGCCCTGAAACACAGGGCTTGGTTTGGCGCAGGAAGGACTCGCAGGAGCAAAGTCGACAGAAGGGGCGTTTTGTTAAGCTCACATATGTGAGCACTGTACTGCTGGAGCCCTAATTGTTTGCTCTGGGATACCTCAGAGAACATTAAAGTGCTAAAAGCAGCGGGGGGAGCAGTCAGCCGTGAAGCCATTCCCAGCTTTCTATCACAACTGTTGTATGTGGTTTATCTGACACGAAAACACTTAGTGTGGCTGAAAAGAGCCTTCCGAAAGACTCGCCTCGTCCTTCAGGACCGACGGCGTCCTTGGCGGCCGTCACAACACGCGCGCCTAAACACGACGCAGGCGAGCGCGAGCGCGCGCACAGCTCAACACACATTAATGCATAAATTGCCATTATCTGAGCTGCTACCGATGGCAGGAGCGCCCTCACCAAGATCACCTCGGCTGACAAAAGTTAATTTGCACTAATGATGTTTTACTCCTCTCATTACCTTAAATCATCTCCTTCCTCCCTTCCGCCCTCCCCTCTCGAAGCAAAGAGAGGGAGCATCGCAAATGGGAAGGCGCAGAAAAGAGTCCAGAGAGGACCTGGGAGAGAGAGAGAGAGCGAGCCAGAGGAGGATAAGTAAGCCACAGCGAGACGCGCCAGTGCTAAAGGAGCAGTCAGCAGTTTGTAATTGTAAATGGTCGTCTCCTAAACAGCTCCTCTCCCACCTACTGTTAAATATTTTACGCTCTTCTTTAATTTTCAGAGCCGTTCCGGCGCGCGCCTGGCGGCCGGCCCCTGCACGCTCCTAAGTGTCTTAACTGTACGGCCTGCCACGCTTGTATTTATGTTGTTGGCTTAAGTGGTGGACTTTGTAATGATAACAGAGTCTAAGCCTAACAAGTGGAGAGTGTTTAATGTGTAAATGAGCTTTTCTTTTTTGTTTTTTTTTTTATTATCCAAGTTTGAGCACGATGGTTTTTATGAGGGGATTAAAGTCATGGCTGCTGCTTGTGTTTTGCCAAACTTCCTCCGCTTCACAGCTGTCGTCGTGGCGTTTAGCCCATCGCGTGCAAAGCGGGGTCACGGTGACGTGGATGCTGCGTTCTGAGTTTGGTCTCTTTCTTCGAGCGTTGCAGGTGTGCACCGACATATTCATTTTCTTCTATCAGCAAGAAGTTAATCTTGTTAATGTTTTGTTCTGTTTTTATCCTCGCTGAAAATGATTAAATGATTTGTTACGTGAAACAAATCAGCTTTTTTTTATTATTTTTTTTTAAATTTACATTTCGTCTTAATGTTTTTCCGTCACCAAAAATAAACGTGTGGAGTGTTGTGTTGATTTTTTTTTTTTTTTCATGCACGTTGGAGAAATCCCTGAATTTCAGGCTCTCCAAAGGGTTTGGTTCGTTTGACATGGTGCGGTGTGAAAGCATTGCGGAAACCCGCAATAGGATTCTTCCTGAGCCTATACCTTTAGCGCATGTTTCCATTGAACAGCTTCACAGAGGGAAAAAAAAAAAAGAAACCGCCCCATTGTCTCAAGCCTGTAAGAAAAATCAAGAGATTAGGCTTCAGGACAATTGGAAGCCCTTATGTAAAGTGTCTGAGCTGTAAAACGTCACTCTGCAGAGTTTTCAGGCGGGGAGCTCGAGTCAAAGTTATGTGCCTCTGACCCTTCCCTCACATCAACTCTGAAACCTCGCAGTCATTAGCAGCCGATTGATGAGGGGAGACGGTATTAGTCTGAAAACATTTTCAGCTCATCCCGAGCAGGAGCCATTTTTACAATTGGTTTAAGGGGTTATGAATGTGCGCACGCTCTGTTTGAAATAGGCAATGTTCATTTTTTATCTGTAATTGTTTCTGGAGGAGGCTTTTAGTGAGAGATGGCTTAGGATCGTAACCGGAGTCTTTCCTGTGTCTTTATTGCAGTTTTTTTTTGTGTTATTGTTGTTTTGAAGGACGAACCTGGCATCACTTTGAGAATTAACAGAGACGTGAAGCGATTTCACTGTTTTGCGCTCACGGCGGCCATGTTGGATCTCTGTCTCCATTCAGGCTTCAGGTGTGTCTCCAGACTTGCAAATTCAATTTCTGAGTATGAATTGAATGCATCATCGCTTTACATGGACACGTTCTCCTCTCGACAAAAACCATCACTTTGCTCAACCTCGTTACTAGCTGTTGGTCGATTTCGGAGGTTTTTCTGATTTTTTTTCCTTAAACTCGACAAACTGAACCAAATCACATGCACTATGCAGCGACGTACATGTGATGCGTAGTCAAATGATAAATGCCCTACTTTTACGTAAGAATATTACAGTTTGAACAAAACTTTATATTTTTCACACATAAATAATATTTCTCCTAAATTTCATCACCGTCATTGTTGATGATGCTCACAGCTTCTCACAAGAAGAAAAAAAAAAAAAAGAGAAAAGCTTTGAAGAGGTTTGCTCTTTGTTGTCTGCACATATTGGTTTCATCTTCATCGTCATTCTGTCAGTAGCCAAAAGCACGACGGATGTCAACCTGAATACCAAACTCTCTCTTAACATATCTGCCACAAGCCTACATTCAGGACCACACACACACACACACACACACACACACACGCACACACGCACACACGCACGCGCGCGCTGCTGCACACACAAGCACAGACAGATACGTACATGACCAGTGTAAGGCTCGCCGCCTTACACTGCGTGTTGGGTGAGTGATGATCAGTAGATGTGAAGGGGAAAAGGGATCAGGAACTGGCTTTCATGATGGATCAAAGGGTTACATGACAACCGGGCGAGGACTTCCTGCTTGACAGGAGCGTTGCTCAAATGGACAGCACGACATATCACGGATTGTGTGTGTGCGTGTGTGTGTGTGTGACTGCATAAAGAGAAAGACATCTTTCCCCAAAACAGGCAGTGTCCAGTATCCAGTGGAATGTCTTTTCCTCGTGCCGTGCTCTGTCGTCTCTGTGTGTCTTCATCTTCATCTCTTCTCTCCTCGCGTCTCCAAGTCGACAACGTGCCCAAAGCGTCCGAGGAGATTTTGAAAAGAGGGATTTCACTCGGTTCCTTCAGAGGCGCTACCGATCAACTGGGCATCCGTTATCCAGGAGGGGAAAAAATATATATATGTATAAAAATATCACATTTCAATTCAGGAGAAGAAATGTTGGCGGTCTTTTTTTGTTGTGGGGTGATCTGGAAAAACACCACAGCTATCGACGGCCATCTTCTCGACTGTACCCTCGCGCCCAGACGTCGATGGCGTAGGATCACGTGCACCAAATGCAATAAAAGTAATTTAGTGCCGAGGCAAATTCCATAGCTCTGGGCCTCCGTCCCATGTTAAACAGCCAGCTGACCTTTCGCGTCTGATTTCATAAAGAGGGACACAATCTGATTATGCTTGGACAGGAAAGGTCAAACGCACTGGCAGTTGTAGCGAATACGTGGCCGCTAGCCGGCCACAGTCATGCAGAACGGCTGTTTGAGCCGCCGCCCCGTGCATGCCGCAGTGTGTGTGTGCGTGTGTGTGTGTGTGTGTGTGAGTGAGTGTGAATGGGTGGGGGAAGCTGTGGTTGTTACCCTCTATGGCCTCTTGAGCCCTCAGCAAAAAGGCCAACATATCTGACATGGGTGGCGCGCTCCCTTTTTAAGTCGCGGTGACCGGACTCACTGACACGTCCACACACAAACACACTAGGTGGTATCGCACACCGCCTTTACTGATAGCATCTGAAACCTAAGTGAGCCTTGAAGTGAAATGCCTGTTTGTGGTGAGGGTTTTTTTACCCCCCCCTGTGCTTTTACTCTCTTTTTTTTCCCCCCTTTTTGACTATTGGTCAACGTGAATGTCACAGCACATAGAGAAGGTGTAAGCTGTACCTATTACTCGAGTCTCTGTTGTCGAGGCTTTGATGGCGTCCACGGATCGCCTGCGTTTTAGTGAAAGTTTCATTCTTTTTCTTCATTTCAGGTAAAGAAGCCTTCCGAATTTCTGCCATTACCTTCCATTGGTAGTAAACGGATCATGGATCAACATATTTGATTTACATCTGCTTGATCTTGATGGGTTTTGATGATGGCGTTTGACAAACTGCACCTGTTTCGTCATTGCTTACTGTATTTTTGTCTGGACTTTTTGTGCAGATTTAATGTAATTTAACAGGCCAAGCAAAGAAGCAGCCAAGAGTGCCACGGCAGTAACTCGACACAAGTATCTACGCGATGGTTCTGCTCAGAAGACACCCAAAAAATCGGAACCTCTCACGCTGCACGCCCCCCCCTCATCGTGAAGCACGGTGGTGCGCGCATCATGGAGTGGAGATGCTCCTACTTTACAGAGCGAGGAGCGCTCTCACACACCAAAAGACAACAGAACAATAGCATTTCCTATTTTGCAAGCCGGGCACAGTCGCGCTAGAGAAAACGCGTCGGTTCTTTCTGTCTCCTGTGTCGCTACGCGTGTGTGTTTGTGCGTGTGGGTCAACTCGGGTCTTTCTTCACAGAAGACGCTCTTGGTAGGAGAGCTGTCATCTGGTTTACAAGGCGCCCATTAAGGAGCTAGCATGCATAGCGCTGATTGAATGCGGTGCTGCCGGCGTGCGCTTTAGATAGTCTGTCAGAGAAACGTGTGCGTGCGCCTCCACAGACGTCTTTACCTTTGCCGCGCGCGCGCGTGTGTGTGCAAAAATAATCACAGAGAAAGTGAAGAAATTTGCCTGGGAGAGTGTGTGCGGGTTTGCGTGCGCGTGTGTGTGGGTGAGAATTTTAATGCACTCTTGTACAAATGTACATAGTGTGCCGCGTGCGTGTCATGGTTAATGTTGATTATGTCGGGGCACAGTGAGGCGCTGACAGTGCCACGTCTGCCGAATGACGGAGATGATGTTAACAAGCACAGGGAGGCGGTCACCACCCCTCTGTTTACAATATGTGCTAAAGCTGTCAGGACCATAACTACCGCGCACCGATCGTGTGCCTGTCGTTTGTGTGCGTGCGTGCGTGCGTGCGCGCGCGTGTGTGTGTGTGTACTAAAACCTCCTCGTCCTCTACCTCTTTGTTGTCACACTCCTCGTCTCTGAGGTGCTGCAGAGCCTGGTACTCCAGCTGAGAGGGACAGAAGCCTTTCTCACCGACGACGTCTGCGAGCCTGCACGCCGGAGCGGCGGCCGGACGCCTCGCGCGACAGAGTTTGACCTCCAAAACGATGTCGGCCGCAGCCTCACGCGGGCGTTTTCCGCACGTTTTCTTTCACCTGGCGTCATTTGGGAAGGCAGGTGAAAGATAAACTCGTTATTTGCAGAAATTGCTAATAAAAGAACGCACATTCGATTTATCAGAATAATAGCGTAATGGCAGGCAATTCTGGCTTGTCTCCCCTTCTGTATTTTGCAATTTGAGTCGTTGTTAATCAATGTGAAACGGCGAGATACGAGGTCTTTAATGGGCCCAAGTTAAAAGCTTGGCTCTTGTAAAGCACCAGAAGTTAAAAGCTTACACAGAGTTATCATAATAGGCCACGCTCAACGTCAGCCAAGTCGTCTTTTTGAAGCAGGCCTAATTTCCCATGATGATGATGATGATCAGCCGGACAACATGCTCAGAAACAATTAGCGCTGGTCGCTGAAGTGGACACTTTCCCCAAGTCAGCCGTTGAGGGCCAGGGCATAAATAAGTCCCCTTGTCAGCCATTGCCAAGCGACAGCTAATGATTCTCATTAATATGCAAAATAGCAGCCATATTTCTCTGCCGCGTGTGTGTGTGTGAGTGTGTGTGTGTGTGTGTCCTTCTGCATTTTGCGCGCCTGTTCTGGCCAGTGCAAAGTGACCAGCTCAAGAAAATTTCTAATTGCAAGTCAATTATGTCATTGAGCCCATTTAGATGTTCATTTGTATGCAAATGTGAAGTGAGGAGAGGGACACTAGCATCATGCAACAAGGAGGGCAGAAATGCCGAACACTTACCCCGACACAGAGCTTTAAGACTCTGCATGCTGTGATTTGTGCCTACTTTAGCAGTAAGGAATGGAGAACACAGGGACTTTTAGCGATATCTGATCTGCTTGCGGGAAAAGGCACGGTGCATTTAATGCTCGAGAGCTGAAAGTAACATGTTACTTTCAACAGTCTAAAGCAAACACCAAGGATTTGCACCAGTCTAGTCTAACCAAATGAGTCACTACAGGCATGGTTTATTTTAAAGTTGCGCAAAAATATTTTTTATATTTTTGTCCAGATTTCTGGACAATTTCTGGACAATCGATGCTCTTCCCTCGTCACACTGGTGCAGTTTTGATTCTAGTCTCTAGATGTTGCTAATATGCAGCCAAATACATCCTTGATAAGTGTGGAATATGTGTCAACGTCCACCTACTCTGCAATAAGACCAGGAGCAGTTTGAGGCAAATCTGCGACAATAGTCCACCCGGGTGGTCAACCATTTTCCAAAGGCGTACTCATGTTGAGGTGTTATATTAAAAAAATGCTTTTCATGTCAACTTCTGAGTAGATAATATTAAACAGAACTTAGAAAACTTTTTTCATTATAAAATTAAATTTATAATGTTCACGCCTGTATTAAAAGCGAACTTCATGGAATGATTAAAGTTTATTGTTAGATTTTAGATTTGTTTTGTAATTCTTTTTAATCAACAGATTTTCTCCAGTTTGGAAAAGTTTTAGGAGGATCAGAAGGTTGAAATTATAGTTCAACACCATTATAAACCAGTAAAAGTCTCACATCCACTCGAGTGGAAGGACGTGGGTCGGCACTGACGCCGTGGATTTCTATCTTGCAATAAGGCAAAATTCAAAAGTTTCCCCGGCGCTCAGTGGGCTCAAGTTGTAAAAACACAGAGCTCATCATTTCATCAAGCTATCATCCTGAAAATATGTTCCTGTGGTTTGGAGAAGTGGGCCAGGCCCAGTAAATGATTTCCAGATCCATCATCCTGCTGTGATCTCACCCGACCCGCTCTCCTGTTGATTATCGGGGAGAGGTGTGAACACATCGATACGAAGAAATGAAAGAGAAAAGGACGACAACAGGAGGCATTAGAAGAGAAGGAGAAACATTTTCAAACGGAACGCAATGCGTGTCCGCCGCTGCTTCGTCTTTATTTCCAACTTTTGTCGCCAGTCCGACAATGGGAGTGGAGCATCCTGGTGACATTGGGCAGTCATTACCCAAGCTTTCCGCAGTTAATGAACGACTGGTCCGCAGCATTCCAGCTAAATTCATTATCACCGGGTTTGACTTGATGATGCAGATTAATAATCGGTTTGTCACACGGATATTTTGCATGATTAATGTGCGTATCGATTAAGAGGAAAAGGGCGGCGGCGGTGTGCACTGGCAGCGGAGTACAGGAAGTCAATGATCGGTCCGCGAAAAGACTGATTGGGACGGCAGAGAGAAAATCACTGAGGGCTAACTTAATCAAAGTTGTGGTTTGGGACTTAGCAAAGATTTCTCTTATGTACTCTCTTTTTCTCTACATAGATTTTTTTTAAATGTCATCTTGGAAAAGTCGTTGATTAATTAAGTCATCTCACGGTTGTTTTATAAAGAAAAAAGTAGTGTCATCTGCAAAAATGTTGAGGCATTCTTATATTAGCGCTTGTATTGCTAGGTTATGTACCAACTGGTCCTAATAACGTTGCGCTCAAATCCATTGAAATAAAACAAAGTGCATGAAGAGAAGTTTTGTATTTGATTAGGATCCGTGTCCCTCTCAGCTCGGCGGCGGGTAGCAGCCGTCTCCTCAAAGGAAGGTCGTTCTTGTATCCATGACAACCTCCACATGTTGAGAGAGTCGAATGAATGAATGGATATGTACGTCAAGGAAACTCTACTTTCTGTTTTCTGCCTTTTCATAGACGGAAACAGATGCGTTGTTCTCTGTTACCCAAACTTGAGTTCACTGCTAGAAATCAACCTGCGTTTCTAGATGGACGATCTTGCATGTCTCTAGATTGACTGACTGACTGACTGGCTGCATAAATTAAGCAGAGACTTGTTTAGTCCGAGGTGTGGTTTGTAAGGATTGATGTGTTCCCATTTTTCTCCGTCGTTACACAGTTTAGTCTTGTTGAACTTGACCTATGTAGCTGAATTTACTTCAAAGTCGGCACATTACCTGACGTTTTAGTCGCACAAAAGACGACAATATCATCTGCAAAAAGGCTGATCCTTTAACGGATTACTCAAGGCGCTGTCTTGTTTTTAAATAATCAATGTATTGTTTACAGATTGGCCTTAATACTGTGCTAATTTCAAAAGCATTGAGAAGAATTTGTTCAGCTTTGCATCATACCATCATGATTTTAAGCCACTAATTAAAAAAACAAAAAATCAAAGTAGATCAAATTGACAAACTGATATGCAAATGAGAGAAAATCCACTAAAGACATCACTTTTTCAACTGTCTCCTTGTTTTCCTATTTGGTATTCTGACTCTACTGAGCTCAGATTCAGTGCCATTGATCAGCCATGTACTGGATATATAGATCCAGCAAGTTTATAGACATCTCATTTATTATGGTACATCTTTGTCCATGTCTATAGATTTGCTGTGTGACGGTGTAGATCGAGCAAGGACTATTTTATGGCACATTATCTTTATTTTAGTTTATTTTTTCACCATGATCCAAATAAGCTGCCTTAGCAGCAGCTCTGTTTATCTAGTTTTTTTTTTTTTTTTTTGCTCTCTGGTGTTAGACAATGAGAAACATCTGTGGTTTGCCTTGTCCGATAAAGGGAACGGAAACGTATGCAATAGCGCAATAAACTACTTTCCTTTTCTAATCTGCCAACAAATAAGCCGCCGTTGAAAAGAATCAGATCGACGGCAGATAACAACATATAAAAGCTGTAATATATTCCTACAATCCCATATGTTTGAATGGATGGATTTACAACTGTAACACCAGCAGAAACACCTTTTATTGTGGAGGATCGCGTTCTCACAACTTCCAAAAATTGTGGGGATTGAATGCAAATAAATGAGAGGGGAACGTAATCTTTAAATCACATTTTTTTTGGGGGGGGTGAGGAGGGAGTCAAAATGACATCCGGTGTAAAGTTATCATTACTTTCATAATGCCGTGTGTCCGTACTGTTATTTAATCAGCATTTCATCACCCCTTCTTCTTTCTGTTTTTTTTGTTCTTTTAAAATTTAATTTACGCACACACACACACACACAAAACGGCCTCCACTGATATATCCATCCAGACGTCACCCGGCACCCGTCGTCATCGCAGCATCTGTGGAGATGATAAAGTGACGCTGAGCTCCGCTTCAACAGAGGAGACTGGGCTGAGGCCTCCCTCACAGATTAAAGAAAGCCATGGTTTCCGCAGGGACAATGCGGAGGAATTACCATATGAATATGACCAGAGCACCCCGGCCTCTTAAGACCATCAATCTCCCCCGCGCGAGTGCCGCGATGCCAGATAACCCCCCGGATATCCCCTCTTAACCTCAATTTCTCAGGATGTATTAAGAGATGGTTGGTGCGGAGCGGCGGGGAGAGGAGAGGGAGTCAGCAGAGGAGGAGAGGGGCTTTTTTTTTTTTGTATTGGATCTGTAGATGCTCCCCACTTTCCCTATGCCTCCACCCCAACCCCGAAACATGTTATAACGCAATTAATCTTGTCCCGGAGGAGAAAATATGGCAGCTAAGTGAATTTTACATGAAGATCCTCCCTCCATTCTTCTTTATAACAACATCCATCAGCGGGAAGATTTGTGCAGCGCGGGAGGAGGGAGATTCATTCGAAAATATGTATTAATGTGTCAAAGTTGTGGTGATCTGTTGAGATGTCAACAATGCTGCCGCAGAGGTTCTGCCGCGGGAGAAAGGGAGATTGTTTCTGAACTTTTTGCCCGCCAGTGGAAAGTTCCAGAAGCACAAATATGACAAAACGCAGCGAGAGGGAAAGGCTTGCAGAAAGTGTCGACGTGGGTTTCACTGTGCAATGCAGCTTTTAAAACATCATCAGTGAAAATGAAGGCGTTTCTTTAGGGATTTTTGGCTTTGTCGGGTGCAGATTTTGTACTCAAGATTGCTGAATATCAAAGCTGCATAACTTGGTTACTTGCGTACAACTTGTGTTGAACTCTTATCAACTGATTCTTCCTTGTTTCTGCATTTGAACCCGCAGTTGATCATTTCAATTTCTCTGGTTTATTCGGGCTTTTCATGCCTTGTTGTTGCCACTTTTCCTCTGTGCGAAACGTTGCTCGTTGCACCTACGATTGAGAGAATGCAACGTTTTAAATGAGGCGCGTTGGAGCAGAGGCACGTCTTCGCACTTGATAGTCCGAAGTTCAATTGCGGGACCAAAATTTCAACAGTTGTCCCGTTTTCAGCCGGCGTGGTTCGCTTTCACACTGCACCGTTTGAGACGAACCAAACTCTTTCATGAATCCGTCTGCTCCCTCGCCAAGAACCACCGAAGGAAGCGACGCAAAAATCTCCGGAGAGTACGTGAACGCAACTTCCGTCTTCGCTAAATGTTGACAAGCATGGAGTAGAGTCAGATTTTACAAGTATGGCAAAAGACTACAAGCCATTTCTACAGCTAGTGTTAGACCTGAGCATTTGTTTTGGTTTTATTTTCCCATAATGCCCTACAAGTTAGTTTACATCCTGATTGTGAAGGGCCTCTGGTGCGCTTTGCGTTCACATATGCCGTCAATCCAATTGGGAGTTTTTAGGCCTTTTTTTGGGACTCTTTCCTGCATTCACACCTTTGTGATGAATTGAACTGTCTAGGCAAACAAATGAAAGTGGAAGGATTTTAATTTTGGGCAGGTATTTCAAACATGTAAAAATAATCAGACAATTAAAATATAATTCTCAATTGTTTTACAGAGAAAATGTATGTTTTTCCTTGATACTTTGGAGCGTAAATGACTAAAATAGACCAAAAATAATTCAAGATAGTGCAGGGCCTTCAGAAGTAAAATGCACAAAAGCTGCCTATTTTCCCCCAGACGGTTGAAACATCACATTTTGCAGCCGCAGCTGAAAAACATGTTGCGAAAACAGCGTTTAGTCCGTAAGGGCGTCTGTCGCTGCTGCTGTTTAGTTGCAACGGTCCACTTTTGGTTGGCGCGCCGCAGGAAGCCGCACAAATACGACAAAGAGAAAAGGTCAGATAATTATTGGATATGATCGACTTTCCCATTTGTCAAGCAGATGTGCCGGCCGGGTAACATAATGTACATGTCAGGGAGAGATAGTGGGAGATCCATGGCCTCTGCAGAGGAGAAGGAGAGTCACGGGGAGAGCAGAGCGGACAGGGATGTAGATGCATCAACCTCTGCGCGAGGAGAGCGACAGAGAGCGGCGGATAACGGGGGGAGAGGAGTGGTGGGGGGGTAAAGGGAGAACATAGGTGTAATAGATTTCTGGTGTCTATATTTCATGTTGAAAATTGGCCGGTACATCCAAGTGGTTTGATCTATGAGGGCCGTCGTCTTCAGAAAAAACCTTAGCAAATGTGTAATTTCTCCCTTGATGGAACACAGGCAAAAGGCTATTCTTCTTCTTCTTCTTCTTCCTCACTCACTCGCTCTTTCTTTCCCTTTTTCTCGGTTGTTTCCACACTCCCTCCATCTTCTCCTTTTCATGCCCCTTGATGTCTCCATTTCATTACCTGCCTTCCATCTATCAATTTTTCCCTGCTTTCCTTTTTTCTTCTTCTTCTTCTTCTTCGAAGCAGCGAGTTTCCTCGCACACACTTTTGGGGGTGCGGGTACCCGACCCCCCCGTGTTCACCGCAATCCCTTACGAGCCAGTATAAGCCTCGATGCATTTCTGCGACTGTTCATCCTTTTGTGCCCCAGCAAATCTAGATTTACTCGCCGATATTTGCTTTACCTGCAAAGTTTGACTCGTTGCGCGGCGAAAACGACTTCTGCCGAGGCAGAGGAGAAACCTGGCTGGTGTGAGCAGCAGTGAAGAAAGGAGGTGCAGGTGGAAGACAGAAGAAAGAAAGAAAGAAAAAAGAAAGAAAGCCAGAAGAAAGGAAGAAATGCTGGAAATAAATGAGGCGCGTCAGCCGAACACTGTCGCACTAGTGATGTGTAAAAGATAAAGAAGGTCCCGCCGATGATCTATGAGTGTGACAGCTGTTTTTTTTTTTGTTTTTTTATTGAAAAAACAAAAAACTGTAAAAGCCAGAAATGCAGAAAGAAGATCAAAGTCATTTTAGAGCAAAAATATCCCTGAAAAATAGGTGGAGGGGTTCAGCATTTTCATTGTGACATTAATAAATCTGATAGAGTACTTTCAAATCTCCTTTTAAGAGAGAGATTTTTAAAAAATATATATATTTTTTGGTGACTAAGACAAACCTCAAAGACAGAACAGCATGGAAGCGTTTCTAGATGGGACGTTGTTCCTAGCGGTGGACGTGAGTGATAAATGGAGGAAAGCCATCGCTGGTAACAGTGAAAGTGCCGCCGCCGGTCGGTGGCCGTCGCGCCACTAATAATGTGAGATCAGTTGTCTCTATCAGCGATGGGCTGGGCAGGCCTTTTAATCATGGTCTAAGGGGCGCCGAGCCTCTCTATCATCATTGAACTGTGTCCAGGGCTAATTGTGGCTATATTTCACTGTCCCTGTGGCCTGCACACGGCAATGATCTGCCAGCCTGCAGCACCGCCACACATTACACACACCAGCAACGTCCACATGTGGACTAGGAGGAGGAGGGGGGAAAAAAAAAAAAAAAAAAACAGACTTCCGTCTGCCTTAGTGGGCTTGTAAAGAAAGATTTTCTCGTGAAAAACTGGGATGTGTCGAGGATGTAGATGGAAAAAGTCAAACGCCTGTCCGTTTTGAGATGGCTGCAAAAGCTTACTTGAGCTCAGTCTCAGCTGATCTGGTCATGCGTAAGATTTCGTCCTTTACCGGAAACGATTCGTCTTGGGCGAATCATTTCCGACAAAGTGATCGCGTTGAACACAAGACTCCGCCGAAGGTGGTGTATAAAACGTTAATCTGTAGCGGCAATGGCTTCAGCAAACTCTGGAGGTAACACTTTTAATCTTAATTGTACTTTTGTTGCGGTTTAAAAGGTACAAAAAAGATGATCAAATACAGTTTGCAGTAAAATAAACGGACAGGCGTAAGATTCTCACGGTGTGATACCACGGCGTCGCTTTGTCGTTAAACTTACACAAACATCTAAACACAAAAAGGTTTGACATGACCTCACTGCTTTTAAAAAAAATATACGTCTATATATAACAGACATAAATATATCTATATATATAATGCACACTTCATTTGGTGGTACAGACATGGTGCTTGCAGCAGACCAAATTATTTAAAGTGTCATCTTACTAAGACAGTCAACAAAACAGAGCAGCTCAAACATTTCCTTTTATTTCTAAACTAAAAAGTCCCAAACTTTTTAGTACGACGCAGACTGCAGAGCTCAAAGCTCATCTTCTCACCTGGGACTTATTGCACCAGACAAAGTCACCCGCTGACAACTGGACAGGTTGCTCCGTAGTGGCGAGTGTTGTCCAGACGTGATGCGGTGCTTTTCCTGTACAACTCACCTGGAAAAACGAGTAAAGGGAAAGGAGGGAATCTGAAAAAGTGGAGTGCGCTGGTTGTTCAGGAGTCCACACTTTAGGATTCTGCCTTAACATTCGGTCTTGTTCACTGGGAGTCTGTGAAGACTTGGCAATATTATACCTTGCGAAGGTTTTCCGTATCATAACAGGCTGCGTGATATCCGGACTCCTCGCGGAGTCGGGCTCAGCTATTCCGAAGCTACTCGTCTTCTGGCGATGCCATTCCTCTTTCGTTGGTCTTTGCTTTTCAGAATGTGCATCACATTTCAGAGCGGCGATCTACTGTGGCCATGCTGATATGCCGGACCTGCGAGGCGGGATGGATTCTCTGCGCTCACAACCGCAGATTTAGACAAGATTTGTGAGCAACGTTTGAGAGATATTTTGTGCGTACGGAAAATGTTTCGGATCGTCGAGTTCTCTCATGAAAAACAGGAGCAAAAGCAGAAGTGTTTACATCGTTGTTCAGTGTAGTTTTTTTTTTTAATCTGTTCATCCTTGTAGTTAGTCTTTGTTTTGAATTTTAGATGAACTTCTAAGTTATTTTAGTTAAGATAGTGATTTTTATTTCTCATTGTGTTTAGTTGGTCTCTGTCCTGGTCAACAATGTTTTCCCAGCTCCTCTTGTCTCCCCCTCAGTAGAATAAAAGAACAATGTTCAGTTTTTTGTTTTGACATATGGCTATAAACAGTAAAACCAGGAAAGCTGATCATTTCAAGTGGCGACTTAATTTATACGACGGTGGGTGGATGAATGAGACTTCATGCTGAAATAAAATTGCAAGCTGAATTAAAACAAAAATGTTAAGTCTTTGGGTGTGCACCAGTGTATTGTACCCTTTTACCTTTTAAGTGGAAAAATACTTTCAATTCTTCTTATTTTGCATAATGTTGAGTCTTTCGGGAGCCACTACTTACAGACACATTCTTAATTTGTGCAACTATCCATTTGCTTGTTCACCTTCCCTTTCGTTTCATATTCACTCAATCATCCCTCTCTGCCGTCGGCTCACCTCGGCACCAACGGGGTCACCTCTGCTGCAAAAAGTTTTAATTAAAGTTAGAGCTGTGACAAGAAATAAGGCAGGGGTGGGGGGGGGATGGGG
This sequence comes from Poeciliopsis gracilis, assembly GCA_911649635.1. Lineage (NCBI taxonomy): Eukaryota > Metazoa > Chordata > Actinopteri > Cyprinodontiformes > Poeciliidae > Poeciliopsis > Poeciliopsis gracilis. The sequence continues at coordinate 3,956,615 of CAJVRI010001363.1, forward strand.
AGAGGAAAAGTGGGGTTTGGATGCTACTGTGCATTTACCTCTTGCCCCAATCTGCTCCTTTCTCATTCTTCAGTTCCCCTTCAGCTCACTCTCTCCACGGCGGAAGCAATTTCCATGAATTTGACTTAATGGACAAGGTTGTGTCCCTAATATGCAACAATGGATTGACACTCAGCCTAAAAGTGCCTCTTTGTGCCCTGGACTTATTTTGTGCATTTTAAGGGAATTTTCACACGCACACGCACACACACACACACACACACACACACACACACACACACACACACACACATAGTCAGGATTGATATCTCAAAGTCAGTTCAGTCATTCTAAAAGATCATCTCTTTTTTGCAACGTCAGGAAAATTTATCTCCAAACGGACAAATAGGGACTAATGCATCAAAAATCAAAGAAGACTCACTACGGCTCAAAAAAGCGTCGACAGCCGACTATGAGGCGTCAGCGTGAACAACAAGGAAAAGAAAACACCTTCCAGAGTGTTTTGCACGTGGGATAACAGAGCTTTCTCTCGTCGATGACGGCCCTTTTTAAAAAGAATTTTTTTATTGTGGTTTCCAGAGAAGTTGCGGCTACTCGGCTGTTATCTCGTTTGTCTGAACAAACCGTGAACGTGTGCTTCTGGGCGCCCAAGACTCCCCGCTTTGTTTTCCCCCCCGAAGTGGTTCTAGTTTGAAAACAAAGAAAGGAGGCAAAAAGAGAAAAAAAAAAAAAAGAAGCGTCCGCCAACGCATTTAGAAGAACGGCGGCGAAGCCAACACTTAACACGAGCGACCGATGCCAATAAACCAGCAGGCCAAACGTCGACGGCCAGAGTAAATTACGGGGTTTAAAAAGCAGAGTAACAGCGTTAGCAAATGAGCCGCGCTCCCCTGCCAACATGGCATTAGCTTGTTAGGGGGAACGTATGGGATGTACTGTACACGCTCTGCATAGACGTGCCACGAACCGTCCATTAGCGTTTTCTGTCGCTTTAAAAGAGCGATTGATCGTTGAGCATCACCACCGAGTTTTTGTGTCCGGGGAAATCACAACGTCGAGCGTGTAACTTTCCCTCGTTTTCATCCAAAACGGGGGGGGGGGACGCGATGCGTCAAACGACGGCGGCTCTCTGAGAGTTAAATGAGCAGCTCAATCTTGGTTTAACACGTCGGCACGCTTATGTTTACTAATTAGCGGCGGGCAGGATTACAGCTGAGCCTGATAGAAATGTTATTAATTTCGCCAGTATTTGCTCATAAATCAAAGTGTGACAAATTCAAATTTTGACCCGACTCCAGGTGAAAGATTAAGTTGTCGTCTAGTCGAGCATTAAAAGGTGTTTCTCTGACTTGCTACAAAAAAAAGATAAAAAAAAGAAAAGAATTCTGATTGCATTGTTCTTGCGTTCAATCAATTTGATTCAAAAATGTTTCATTGATCCCAAAGGGAAATTCAATTAAGCAATTGCTACTTGTCTGATGTTTGTTGGTCATGTGGGCAGTTTTTAATCCAGATGCCACTTGGTTTTTGTTTTTTTTGGGGTCTTTTTTTCACGGACATTTTTCCACTCAAAGAGCAATGGAAAATTCAAAAATGTAATAAACACAAGCATTTGGAGGAGGATTTTGAACGATTTACATCTACAAGCATGTTTGACTGCTTGGTAAAAAATAAATATATACATAAATCCATACTTGTCTCACTTTTTTATACTTTCAACACTTTTCGAATGAAAAAAAAACCAACTAAATTTTCGATGAACTGTGTGCAGTGAGCCAGCTGCACATTGTAAGGACATCAGTTCCTACAAATAATTAACTGTATGCAAACTAGCATGAGTTTTGCAAAATGCACCAATTTTTCTCTAGAGGAAAAATGTAACAAAAAACATGTTTTAAAAAAAAACAACTATGTTTCCATTAAGTGAATTTATAATTTTGCAAATGTAAGGCCAATGGAAATATTACACAACTCTCCTTCCCCATTAAAAATAGTAAAAATAGGCGGCTCTGGTAATCTCCCTTGAATACTGTGGTCGGTCTTAGTTTGTCTCCAAACTGAGCATGTTTAGTCTGAAGTAAGCCAGTGTGATTCACTAAAACCCCTGCAATATTTGTGATCCTCATTGTGTCTGTTTCCAGGATCTGGTCGTTCTGCTCCCCCCCAAAAAATGTAAACTCTTGACAACAGCCGACGACACTGTGTCACCTTACTGGTGGCTTATTTATTTATTTATTGTTTTGAGGGGGGAGAGGGAAAGATGACAGTTATAGTCCTGTAAAGCATTTACAAAAGGCACTCAGTGGATCAGCCTCTCAATCCCTCACAGGAAGTATTCAGCGGAGAGATAGATGGAGGCAATCCTTCCTTCCCATCAACCACCTCATTAGTCCCCCTCAGCCGTAAAGCTGTCCCATCAGGCCATGCTGCCATAACTCACTTTGGAGCATTGATTTTAATCACGGCAAATGTAAACATATGTATTATCAATATCAATGCACAAAATAACTCTGTAATATGCAATTACCAAATGCCATCGATTTTCCTGGGTTTTTATTTTTTTGTTTGTTTTTTTTTCCCCCCTCCTGTTTTATTTCTCTCCCTTGGTCTTTTCCTCAATTCAATATAATCATGGGATTACTTTGAACTGATTTAATAAGGTCTGTATATATAAATATATGTGACATGCTGGCACTGGGTGAATATTACAGGGGGGATAATTTTCATAAATTTCAATACAGGGTTTCAGAGTTTTGCCTAGAGAGGGAGGTGAAACCGGGACACAGCAGGGAGTCATTATGTCGAAGACAGGAGACCGCTGCCGATGTAAACATTTAGTATTTTCATATGGTTTATTGTTTGGGGGGGAGGAATTAGAAACATTAGAACTTTTCTGTTTCTCTTTGTCTTAACCAAATAAATATATAAAAGGAGCAGAAAAAAAAAAAAAAAAAAAGAGTCCGTGTATCAATTACCAAAAAGCTGCTTTTCTCTAGCATGGAATGATTAGCACCCTCCGTTATTTTTCCAAATTTTGCGAAGTTATCGAATTAGACGTAGGTCTTAACAAATCGACACACGATGACAAAAAGCGGAGACGTGTTTTTGGAGCATTTTCAACATGCAGGCTACTTGCTGATTAATTCAGCAACCACCAGCGCTCAGGTTACGTCAACACAGCAGGGAAATGTTTGAGGTTTTTTTTTTTTTTTTTGCCAAAATGTGATCCTTATGTTAACCAGCACAAAATATGTTTTTTCTTTCAAGTCGAACCCACTCCGCTTTCACACGTGGTCATAAATCCGATACACGTTTCAATGTGACCCTCATATCAATGATCATGTAATATTTCATTTGACTATTGCCTCACGGGAGTTGCCACTGACTTGCAATTATTTTATTCCCCCCCCCCCAAGATGATCAAATTAAAACAATGCATGAAATAAACATTTTACCTACCCCTTTGATAGAGGTAGTCGTAGTACTGTCAACCAAACACAGTAGTGTGGATACTTAAAAAAACCAACAAACAAACAAAGTTCATTTATAGTAGGATCATTGCTAATGCACGTACATTCACTACTCCCTAGTGAATGTATTGCGTTAGCGTTCAAATAAATGGCGGGAAAACAATAACTTCACAGCAAAGCAACACACCCGGTTCCGACACGGCAGAACACCGAGAGTCTCGCTGCCTTTCTTCAAAAATATACACCCAACACAAAAGTTGTCGCCTTGCGAGCAAAGCAAACACTTCAGGCGAGATATTTTGAAAGAAATGTGTTCATCTACTTCCTGTTTAGACTCCAGGAAAAACAAGTTTGAGATTAACCACAAGTGATAAGTCAATTTGAGGGCCACATTTGTTATAACTAAGCACAACACCAGGGTGAGTGGCAACATAACGTATATCGATCAGCAAATGTTTCTGTACGGCCCGTTGCGTCCACGCAGCTTAAAATCCACGCAACTATCATTTCCCTATCCAAAACGGAGCGTTTTGAAGAGTTGTTTTCCTCTAACAGGGCTGTACAGTAGACGCGCTCTCTCTGCAAAACAACCCCGGAGGACACGCTCGCTTGCTCCACCTCACACACAGTTTCAGGTGACACAGCCTGGACCCAGACTGGATCAATCTGTCTCCATTTGTCACTGACCTCTTCCACGTTCCGAGTCTGTCAGCGCGAGTGCGCGGGCGCATCTTTATCTCCAGAACTGTAAAAATAACCCTTGACAGGTGTATCGAGGACGCCGGTCCCCGTTCTTACATGAGTGCTTCCAGTGAAAGCCTGATTGTTACCTGTCTTTACATGAAACAGCTCGGAAAAAATGGAGGCACAAAAGGGACTGACAGCAAAAGCGGCGCTGGGGCCAGCGGGGGGGGGGGCGGGCAGAGTGGGGAAGAGAAGCAGAGGGGACAATGGCGGGGCGAACAAACAATTGAGTAAAATCAAATCGAACAACAAAGATGAGAAAACCAAAGTGATAAAGGTGGAAAGGAGATGGGTGGAGGGAAAAAAAAAAGAAGAAGATGGTGCACGGAGATAGTGAAATGAAATCGGTTTGGAATTATTCTGCCTGGAAAAATATGGTCCTGCATAGGCGCTCGGCGTTAAAGGGATGAAGAAGCCAGCAGAATAAGTGATTTACTGCCTCGCACAGGCTGTTTTTATGCTTCCGATACATCTCTGCCTTGAACGGAGCAGGATCCCGGGCTTATGCCGTGTGCCTAATCCATAACCATAACGGCGGCGTGGCGCCGTGGACATACATATCAAGACATTTGCTCCGTATGATAATGTTCATCGCGGCGCTCGTATAACCGTGTGTACCGATCCCGTACATATAAACAGATGTTCGTGTCAAACCTTTAGCACTTCAGAAAGTGAAAATGGCAGCGAGTAAAAGTCGTACGATTCCTTTATTGGCATCCTCTTCCCCCTCGTCGTAAATCACAGCCTTGTTTTTCTCTTGGATTCTGCATATGACGTGCGCATTAAACCCACCAAACGGTGAATAATTATTCCCTGTCAAAACTTTTCTTCTCTTCTCCCCAACAACGGCTCCGTCTGAATTTATACCTGCCACCCGTTTGTTCCCCGCGTTCATTTGGAGCGGCTCTAATGAGGACAAACTGCTCCCCGGTTGAGCCGCAATGGCTCTGCCGACTCCGAGAAGAACTAAAATGGCTGAATGGAAATGAGCGGGGGGCAGAGGAGGTCAGGCCTCCGCATCAATTCTCATATTGCACGCTGGCGCCACGCGCGCGCACGCTCGCCCGCACGCGCACCCGCTCCCGCAAACGACCACTGCGCACTGAGGTGTCTGAGGTGCATAATGGTGACGGCGGCCCCTCTCCAACCGTTCCTCTGCTCTAATGTCATCATTTGAATCGGCTTTTTCCTCCACCTTTCTTTCCGGCTCCGTCTCTCATCTCTCAATATTATCATGTGAATAGCCAGCAGGTGATGAGATGTTACACCAGGGTTCAAATAGAGGAAAATGAATTGTGTGTGTGGGGAGATGTGGGGGAATGGAATAACTGTGTCAGAGCCATACTAGTGTACCCGTTCGCCCCCTTAAACCCTCCTTATTTTATCACAGAATAAAATTGAAAAGTGTACAACATATTGAATCTCTGTCACAACCGATATCTGCAGTATGTGTACAGGATCGCAGTAATCAAGTAATGCTTTGATGCAACTTCTCTTTAGTTGTGCAATTTGAAGAATCTATGCGCTCACGGTTCGCTGACCGTTACTACTTTTGGCCACTGAGTCTAAAACCGATGCTCACACAAGCACCTGGAGCAGCAAGAAAATCCAATAACCAACAATAACAATGCAATTGCAAGTTATCCTAATATTGAGCAGCATTGTTAAACGGTAATTTTCAACCTCGGCAGCCGTCCCAGCAGGGCGAATCGTGCACACATTCAAATTGTATGCATGAGGAAAATATGACGCCGTAATCTCGCTAATCACCACCTTTTAAGCAGCTCTCATGACATTGTTTTATGACCTAACCCTGACATGTACCTTAGCTAGAATCTGTGCTTTTGAATGGTTATTTATTTGTCTGAAAATAATAGTAAAAAAATAAAGTCTTAGACAAAAACGCTGTAAATCCTACATCACGCCAGTAGGTGGCCAGAAATTCCACAGGACAATCTGAGAAAGGCTAAACGATTCTTCCAAAGCGGTTTCACGTACGTCGTGTTTCCACATTTATGTTTGCACTTCGTGGTTAGGAAAAGGTGAGATGGGTTGGGATCATCCATCAAAATGGTTCCAGGGTTGTTTTGTTTTCAAGCACAGAACGACACATGTGTAACCGGGTTCTGAAACATATAACCAGCCACACAGAGAGGGGGCGCTGTCTCCCCAGTGCCCTGATAAAAGCAAGTGGGATTCTACAACCTAAACACTGTTACACATGTGCAAAGCAGGTGTGTACATTTTTATTTCCGCTTATGTCTTGATGCCCAGTCCACGCACATACACAACAAAACGCTCTCTAAATTGCCCTTTGGGGTGATTGAGTACATATGTGGTTGTTTGTCTTGTGCTAGCAAGCTTTGCAGAGTGCACACTCCCTCTCACCCATTGATTTGGACAAGAGGGGCTGGTTGGATGTCTTTTTCACCCTGAATTGTTTGCATGTGTACAAGAGCTCTGAATACCTTACCTCAAACTTACACACCATATTCCTTCGTCGTCATGATCCTGTTTTCTTCTCCGATGCTCTTTAACAAAACCACGGAGATCCTCATATAGCAGCTATGTTAATGATCAGATTGAGTCTGTGTTTCATTTCATGGTACCAGAGTACAAGGAATACACCTTTCATACGCACACAATGTCGAAACGATCGTCATTTAGCTTCTGCGTCCAAAACTGTGACGCGTTCTGTGTCGTCATCAGCGTACGCAACACATTTTTCTAAACAACCCTGATCTCACAAACCGTCATCGTCACTTTGCACCAATGAATCACAAAGTGGGATTACCTATTTACATTTACAGATGATTTAGGCAAAACAGATCTGACTATTATTTTAGGAAGGTGGGGATATTGACCAAATACACTTGCCCCCATGACGCCTTGGTCATTGCACAAATCCCTCCTTGGTGGGCGGAAAGCATTTTAGGACCAGCTTTTAGTGTTTTGGTGAAAGTGAGTGCAGTTGCTATGCGGCTTACCTGCTACCTGTTCTCCTCATTGGCCCTCGTTTCTCTCTCTCCGCTTGTGTTACTCATCTGTTTTCTCCTGTTAGGAGTGTTAGCAGGAGGCAGAGAAATCATAGAGCCATCAAAGGTTGCCAGCTGTAGGAAATGTCTTCATTTGCAATGTACTAGCCTCACACCTGAGCTCCAGGCCTCTGTATTACCGCGCGCGCCTGCTGGTGTGTGTGTGTGTGTGTGTGTGTGACTGATCGTCAGCCGTCCCAGCTTCCCAGCAGGTCTGTCTTTAAATTGTCTCTGTGTTGCTTTATGGCTCCGTCTGTGTGATAGCGCTGCGTGTGTGTGAGCGTGTGGCGGCAGCCCTGCGCCCCATCCATCAGTGTTAAGATGGCACATTACTGTTAATGAATGATATTTGTGTTCACCGTGTATGTCAGGGGGGTGGACTGGGAAAGCAAAACAAGCTCTCCCAATCACCTCACTTGTAGCCTTCGCGTTTTCCATGTCAGGTCCCCCTCGGCTGCTTTGCATTTAAAAAAAGCGGATTCAGCCGAACCATTAGCTTAGCTACCTTTAGCTGTTCCACAGGGCTCCAACAATGCCATTTCTTTCACATTAACAAAAAAAAAAAAACGTAAATAATGTTCTGCTTACCTTACATGTACGTGTGACCAGGTAAAAACCTGTAAATGCTTATTCTGTAAAAACCCTGTTTTGCTTTTATTTCCTGTCGTGGTTGTAATTCTGGGTTTTGTCAGCGTGTGGCGCTATTGTTAGAGAAAGCGCTAAAAGCTATGAGAACCTCTTGCTTACGTTCTCCGGCACTCTTACTAATAAAACGGAAGAGGAGGACATTTTTGAGCCGAGGTCTGACGGAGGAGACGACGCCTCGGCCGGGCGGCTGAAGAATCCAGATGTTCGGTAATTAATGTCTGAACTGTATTATTTTCCCTGTAAGAAGCTGAAGCGACGTTGCAGACGCCATGTTTGTCTTTTTGTCCTCTATTTGAGGTGCCACTGTCCATATCATCATCCCGCCTCCTCCATGTTTGACAGTATCATGGGCTTTTGACTTGATGTAGTGTTCGGTTTTCACGATCTCTTGCGAAATTAAGCCTCAACAAAAGATGGTGTAATGGAAGAGGGTTTGTTCAAACAAAGCGTCACCTGGAGAGACGTGTGTGTGTGTGTGTGTGTGCGTGTGTGTGTGTGTGTGTGTGTGTGTGTGGCAGCATCAGGACCAAGACGGCGACTTAAAAAAGGGATTTTGAAAGACTTCATGAAAGCTGCACTTACAGGACTTGCTCAAAGTAAACAGGAGAATGAGCATAAAATGCCCAGCCTTCGCTCGTGCAGCGATGTAAATCACGGACCATTCAAGTGAATGCAGTCTGCTGTCGATCAAATCGCAACACACCACACAGGATGCGAGCTGTAGCCTTTCCAAAGAGTCTTGTTTGAAAGGAAAATAAGCGATTCAGAGTCTGAGATGCACCGATCATTTCTTAACTTTTTATTTTCTCAAAGTGTCTAAAAACTGTCTCGAGGAATAATTTTTTGGTGGGTGTGGAGAGGGGGTCGGGGGGCTGTAAAGGTAGTATTTTCATTTGTCTCACTTATTATAATGCGGTCCTTGTACAGTAAACACTGATTAATGAATGCTTGTACTGAAAATGGTCCAACCTCATGGTTAGAAATGCAGGACAGGATGTTTGGCAACTGCTTTTAAAGCTCTTCTAATTTAAATCATGTGCTGCAAATTGCTTCAACCCAGTCCACAACGTAAATTACTTATTTTGCCCTCGGAACATGAAGGAGAGCCAAACAAAAAGTTATTTGGGAACCTAGTTTATGACTCAGATGCACAAATTGTTTGGTTAATTGCAAAAGGTTACATATATTTACACCTTCAATCAACACAGCCAATCAACTGAGAGTGATAATACATTTAGCTGAACAGGGTTGAATTTCCCCCCCAAATATATATATATATATATATATATATATATATATATATATATATATATATATATATATAAAATACAACAGACTGAAAAATGCCTGGTTCTTGACAGTCTTAGATCAGAAAGAATTTCGATGAATCTATTTGTTCCTGACGAATGCAAATGTGCCACTAAGGTTATACAACAATGACATGCATTGCATTTTCACCACCTTAATCATCCGCCCCCTCGAAACGTCCGACGTATCGGTGCAAAAAATTAGGAACATTTCACCGCAAAATGTTTCAAATCCTTTCTGCCAGCAGGAGACAATTCACCCATTAGCTGTTGAGGAAATGGGTGAAAGTGGAGATATCAAGTGTCAGGACACCGGTGGGAGTATTACTGTGCGAAAGAAGCTCATAATCCACTGCTCACAAATTGTTATGAGGTTGTGTGCTGATGCAAGCAGGAGCATGGGGACTTTATGAGCGAAATGGGTGAGAAAGATGTCTCCAGCCAGGTGTCAGTAATATGTAGAGCAGCTTTCACCTCGCCCGAGCCGTTTCTTCAAAAACCTCGAATAATAGGACTATTTTTCTTCTCGTCTTCCGACACGCGGAGGCGTTTGGCTTTCTTCCAGAATAGCTTGTCGTATGATGTCTCGTATTAATATGCCCGGACAGGGGATGGAGAGAGGGAGGGGCAAACCGATAAGACGGATAGGCCGTGTCAGACGGGGTGACTCTGCTTTGTCACACAAGCCCCCAGCAGATGTCACTCACTCATTAGTGAATAACGCGAGAGAGCGGTCGGGAGAACCGTTTCCCACAACCTGCCTCCGACTCCACTGAGGCCCGTGTGCTACTTTTCAAAGACGCAGCCGGTGCAAATTTTAGAAAACCTTTTTTTTTTTTTTTTTTTAAACTTTTGTTTTATAACACTTTCCACAAGTTTCTACAAGTTCCAAGGAAATCAGCCGAGCGGCTGATTTCAATGAAATTGTCTGTTGACCTCTTGACATCCGCATCCTGCTTTGAATGCCCAGGCTTGCGAGCGGCGGGTTTCACGCCGACGAGTGCCAAACGCCGCCGACGTGTGAAACAGGAAGCTGACGTCAGCCACTCACGCCGCCCCGCACGGCTAACAAGCGGAAGAAAGTAATCGGGCAGGGGATGCGAGGACGGGCAACACGTGGGTGGGAGGGAAGGAAGAAATCAGAGGGACGGCCGAGTGGAGGGGGCCGAACAAGGAGCTCGGGTGATGAGTGACGTGGCGGCGCTGGTCGAGGGAAACACAGATGCTGTAAACATCCTGTGGAAAACCTCGCTCTCCGTAGGTCGTTGTCAGCACTAAGCGCCAGAACAGCTGATCGTCAACAAGCAAACAACATGGTGTTGTGACATCTGCCTGGTAAAAACAAACAAAATATACACATTTAAGCGTGTTAGTGTTTAAGCACACGACATTTGTAAAACTGGGACGCATGTTGGAGAAATGATGATGACCAAGAAATCCCTCCTCAAGTTTAAATCCGTGTGTGTGTGAATTACAGTAACACACGAGTCAGTGTTGTTGTTTCTGCAGCTCAGCCTGTTGAACTGGGATGCGGCTGAACTCGCTTTGGGAAGATTTAGTTAAGTAAAAAAAAAAAAAAAAGTTTTTTTAATCACATTTTACATTGCAATAAGTAAAAGTAATTTTCTGAGCCATTATGATCTTCTGAGTGATTGTTTCCACAGACATATTTGAAGGAAATCAGAGCGAAATGCTACATTCTGGTCCAATCAGTGCGATTTTGTGCGTCTTAACATCTCAGTCAGGCTTTTTTTAAGTGTGAGGTCATGTGGCTCCATCTGCAGGAAGTAACAGAATTGGAAACAGGAAAGAGGAAGTTATTAGCTGGGATGATCTGAGCGCACTGGTCTGCAGAGTACATCAAGAGAACAACATGCACTCCCATCATGTGCAGTGCACAACTTGTGTATGTGTGTGTGTGTGTGTGTGTGTGTGTGTGTGTGTGTGCCACATGAGGAAGAGGAAGGCATTAGATATGGACAGAGGTCTGAGTACAGACTGAGCTGTCCCGACACCTGTGTGCGTGTGTGTGTGTGTGTGTGTGTGTGTGTGTCTGTCTGTTTGGGAAACCTCGCTGAACCGCCGTGTCTAAGCTTGACAGCTGCACGATCTCAGTCAGTCACAACAAAACAGCACTTCCTGAAAACACCATGACGTTCAGGTGAACCTTCAAAATAAAGGAAATAAAGGAAACACCTGAATAAATGACATCATGTTTCCCCGTTGTCAGCCCTGGGGCTCGCGCTCCTGTCATCACTGGACTGGAAGTCAGAAAATGACTCATTTCATCAATTTTAGGAGTTTATTTAAGAAATGAGACCACAGTCATATTATTATTTTATGTAAAGTTAGAGCAAACATTTATCCCTGAAGGTAGTATTAATACTATAAAATCCATGTCCGTTTGGTGCTGAAAACAAAGCGCTGATGTGTTCTTGTCCAGCGTAGCAAGCGAACTGATTGAAAACGTAAATGTGCAACTCTTGCACCTCTTCCTCAAAAGCCTCACTGACACTGTTCTTAAGCAGAGCCAAACAATACGAACCCGAGAGACGCAAAAGTGAAGTTCTCCGCGGATACAGACACAAAAACCCACTGCAGCACACTGACTCATCAGGCTCCTGAATATTCCCACCTTCCTTAAATAGAGTTCCATCATCCAGGTGCTTCCCTTTTACACAACCGGGAAGAAAGGTCAGAGTGAAGTGGCAGGGATGTGTGTGCGTGTGTGTCGCAAACAGGGCCAGCAGCCAACTACCAGTCTTCTTGCTCTGAAGTTGTATTTATACGTGCAATCTCTCCTAGTTGGCTCCGCTTTCCTGTAGGCACGTGTCTGACTTGATGACCTGAGAAGAGGAAACGGGGGAATTCCTGATGTTACGCTGAAAAACATAAACCAAGTTCACTGGAGGTGAAAGAGGCACGCTATGGCAGAAGCTACGGTGTCAGGCATGATACGAATCATTAATCCTCCTCCCACTGAGGCGAGGCTCACACGAGACCGCTGCTGGAAAACCTCTGGTAGATGGTCAGACGTCGATCGGGGAAACGCTCCATGTTTAGATGGCGCCACCAACACCCCTCTTGTAGTTGTCATGCCGGGCCACTATGTGGTGCTGTGATTTTTAGCATGTCACCAAACACGCGTGCGCTTCTGACCCTTAGCATCCACCTCGTTGTAAACAGCAACCCATCTCCATTTCCCGTGAAAGAAGCATTCATGTAAGCCGAATGTGTTGAACTGGATCAAAATGATTCGTTTCTCCAGTTTCACTTTTTACAGTGAACCCTCGCTATAACGCGGTTCACCTTTCGCGGTCTCGCTGCTTCACGGATTTGCATCTCGCATTGTGTTCTGCATTCTGATCGGCTAAGCAGTCTCTCCGCTTCTTCTCTGCTATCTATGTGTCAATAACTTTGTGGTTTAAGATGTACGTGCACGTATAACAGCTTGCCAAATTTAAGTTTGCAAATTCTACTGCAATTTCAAGTTTCATTTTTCATTTTCTCCCGTTTCTGATCCAATGACTTCGGGTCACGGTGGGGCGATGCTGATCTTTGCAATTTGAAGCCTTCAGTTCATACTGATGATTAAAATGATTATTGTTACAGTACAGTAGTTATTTGTAAAAAAAAAAAAAAAAAAAAAAGAAACGTTTATACAGTACTTTTGTTTGTTAAACAAAAGCTTGGGCCTGTAAAAAGGTTTTGTTCTTTGGTTTCAATGTATTATGGAGTATTTCATTGTATAATAATTGTAAAGAAAAAAAAATGTTGCTACTTCACAGATTTCGCCCGTCACGGGTTCTTTTTGGACCGTAACCCCGGCGAAAAACGAGAGTTTACTGTATGTTTGAGTACAACGAACATTGTTCTTTATTGAAGAAAACAAGTTCATATTCCAAGAGGAATCACCACGAGGTTCACAGTGGGGTTCAGAGCAGTGGGCAGAGGAGACGACTACTGGAACTTAAACCGACTGAACATTTCAAAACCTGCTTACTTTAAACAACATCAACAACATCAACAACATCAACAAAGAAATGCTGAAAGGGCACCAGGACAATCCAGACCTTGAGAAAAGCTCTGGGAACGGCCTCTCCTCCTCTCTCTGCCATCTCTCCATCTTAATCCCGACGGTGTTAATTGAAAGTCAGGAGAGGGCACGCCAGCGGTTTCATTATTAATTTAACACTCGGGGTAGCTTAAAGTGCAATTTTCAACCGCAAGTGTAACAGAAAAATCAATGGTCACAACAGCGGCGAGTATCAAGGTTGTTTACCGATGAACCGGGCACGACGGGCGAGACGGCCGTTTCTTGAAAGAGTGCCTGAGCGGCTATTTGACGCCGCCTCTGCGTCACAAGGCAGCGGGTAAACAACGACAACAAAAAGTGTGATCTTCTGATTAAAATGACAGCGTGCGTGATTAATCTTCTCGTGCAAAATGGGCATAACCTTAAACGATACCTCGGTGTGTGTGTGTGTGTGTTTTTTTCCCCCCCCAAAGTTAAATTGTGCACATACATGACTTTATGTCTTATTACCCCCAGCGCTGCACAGCTCTCCCCTGTGCTGCGGATTAAATGGGGGGAAATAAAGGTATATTGCTCAGTAATGCAATCTGTCCAGTGGCTTGAGAGATGAGCAGCCTGCCCTTTGCGCTGAGCGGACTCACGGATGATTTAGAGCGAGCAGATGGGAAATTCTAATATGTTAGCCTAACCCTGAATGGCTAGAAGGTAATTTATTTCAAACCCTGCGCGAATATTTTTTCCCCCCCTCTCTCTCTCTCTTCTTCCCCTTGAATAGGACGCCGCTCATTTCGGGGCTCCACGTTTTGAAGCACGAACCAGAAATAAGTGGGAGGAAAAAGTAACCGTGAAATTCTTGGGAAGAAGCTTCAGCTTTAACAAAAAACACAGGAACTGCCCTCCAGTTTTAAAGTTTTATGAGCCCAAACCATACTTGCAGTACTTCTTAATCAACTGACTTTAATATTCAATTATTTGCCAATGTGGGGGGAAAAAATAATGCAATTTCCAGGTCAGCATGGATTCGTCCTGCACCTCCCAGGGTACAGGACGAACGGGTCACACATGACCGCGTGCGATGCGCCACCGTTAATGTTTTTGGGGTTGTACTGGAACCAATAAAACGCTGGAGCTGTGCAGACTCGGCTGCAAGTGTTGTTGCCAGGGAACGTGCTTAAATAAGTTCAGGAGTTTTTAAATTTTTATTTAGCGAACTCGCCGTGAGCGGCGCTTCATTTCACGTGCGTGCAGCTCACGCCGGTGCTGCTGAACGCCACAATTCACTTCTATGCAGAAGTGAGTGAAACTCCTAAACTCACGTTTTTGATGGGGAAACTTTATCCACCCTATCATATGGAAAGAGAGGCAATTTTTACTCAGAAAAGACAAAAACTTGGTGACTTTTGTGCAAAGATATGATCAAATATTCGCCTTTCGTCAGTTTAAACATGCCTTTTTCTCTGCTTTAAATAAAATACTGAAGGGGTTAAAACTGATAGGTGATGCAGATGGTACAAATTTTCAATTGTACAATCTGGCTTTACTGTCACTGCACATCATACTGCTTCTGCTGGGTTTGCACGCAGACAAGCAGAGTAAATGAAGCTAATGATGCTTGATGTATTCTGACACCGACTTTTGTTTTGCTCCAGCCTGCAGGTATGTTTGGTTGAAAAAGAAGCACAGATGTTTGTAATTAGCTTCATACCAGAAACAGATTGATGACTTAAGCCCTTCACTTCTGTTAGTTAAGATCATTTTCTGCTTACAACTAATGAGAACATTAAACATTACCAGACAAACACACACAAAAAAAACAACAACACACATTTAGGACAGAAATATAAACTTAATGCAAAGTATGTTTAATACCTGCACAAAGATTACACATTTTTCTGCCTCATAGTGTCGTTTTATACACTCCAGCAACAATCCTACCTCCAGTTGTTGTAAAAATGTAACAACTGTAATATGACGGCGTAAAATCGGGCCTCTGTCTCTTTAAGAGCGTTGGATCGAGAAGCGGATCATATGATGAGCACAGCAGACGCGCGGTTCCACCAAGTGCTTGGTAATTGCTGCTGCTGCTAGTCTGTAGGAGTTGCGTTGGGTAAGAGGCGAGGGAGCGGGGCGGGAGCCCCTGAACGGTTGCCAGGGGCGACTCGAGGTTTCCTCCACGATGCAGGAAATAAACAAAGCTTTGCTTTTACTCTTCTAAGACAATGCAGGTCCTGTGTTTCCAGTGCTCAGGACATTAATCTAGTGGTTTCAGTTTATGACCATTTTGTTACATAATTTAAATCTGTCTTGTTTGGTATCATGGCTCCAAACCACTGTGCATTCATACTTTACGCAACTATTGTTTACTGTAGGTAAATGTCGGCGCATTGATGATGTTTTTTTGTTTTTTTTTTTGCACTAGATCTCAAACACATCAATAACACGTTGAAACACTCGATTCTCTCCTGAATTGTGACAACACTCCCCTTTTTTTAGAAACGCGTGGATCCCCCTTTTGCTTCTTAAGATCATTTCCAGGAAGCGGGCTCACGCGTGTTTTTATTTACTTATTTATTTTTCGAACCTGTCCACTCCAAAAGTGGACAAATCCGTCTTGATAAACACTTTATGCAGATGAGCTTCCACTTGTTTTCCCTTTCTTGAGAGATGGAGTGGGAAGGCGAAATAATACCTCTCAAATTGACCCATTTGGATGCTTCTCTGCCCTCAGGATGGGGGTGAGGGAGGGCGGGGTGGGGGGCTCGGCTTTTAATGTTTGATTGGCCTAATTTCCCCAACACATCATTAGTAGCCATCTTCAGCCCCCGATTCTTAATAACCTCTTTACGAGGCGAATGGATGCCGTTAAAAGTCTTTGTCTCTTCCATCCCTCTCCCCGGGTCCCGGAACCCTCCTCGTCCTCTTAATTAAGTCAGATGTTTCAAAATATGGTAATGGGCCCTGAACTTGTTTGAATTAAACAAGCGAGCGTCCATTGGACTCCTCGGCCATTTACATAATTTCATTATCGGGGCAAAAAACACACTAATTGTTGAGCGTGCGCGTTTGAGCGAGGGGGAGCGCGTTCGGGGGGCGAGCCAGTGATTCCTTGGCAGAAAAACAGCACTAATTACGACGCGAGTGGCAGGAGTCCAGAGCCATTTACAGGGAGGCTAATAGATTCCTGATCACCGCCGTGCCCATTCCGACAGTGTAGGGCAACATTTTCATTGTAAAGCGGATTTTTTATTTATTAATTTTTTTTTATCACGCATTGTATCCTAATAATAGGTCAGTGCTCTTGCAGGCTAATGTTCAAATCAACCCAGCCACAAATTCCCATTTGTGCAGGATTAACAGCGACCTGTCGTACGCTAAGTGTCCGGAGCAAGGAGCACTAAAACGACAAAATCAGTCAAGAAAGAACAAAAAAAAAAAAGTCCAAAACAAATATCAATACGTTGGGCAATGTGCTTCTAATGAGCATCTAAGTTGAGAGTCTATTGACTGTGTATGCTGGAAAGACACTGGTGTTGAGCACATCTAAAGGACTAAAGGACGGCTCCAAACAATATTTACATACTGAGCAGTTATGGGTGGGAAAGGGGTCGAAAGAGTGAAATTTCCAAAGTCGGTCTTCAAGGGCCTGCGTCCTCTGGGCCGGTGCCGGCCCTCTGGGCGTCTGCCTGCGCTAAAGGCAATGGTTAGTAATTCAGTGGTTTTTCACTACATTTCTTCGTATCTGGTGGTGGAAAATTTAGACTCACGATGACAAAGTGGAATTGAAATGAGGACTAACAAAAAGGCTTGCAGAGCAGACCGAGGGTCCCCAGTTGGGTTGCTCGTGTGGGCTCTATCGTCTTTAAAAACTTTGTTTTACAAATATGTGATTTTAAATTATGACATTTCCTTCTTGAGCTGACTAGAAAAAGGGGAAAAAGAGAGAAGGTTTTACTTGCCCCAATGCCAAAAATAGTTGAAAAAGTTCTCCTTTAGTGTCTTCTGGGATTGAATAAAACCCCAATCTGTGTCTCATCAGTGTAGAATTTTATTATGAGTGTATATGTAGTCCAGCTAAAGATTAAAAGATCGATGGGTACAGCTTGTCAGCCCACAATTCAAGGCAGCAGGTTTTTGCATTTGGAGTTCGTGTCCAGTGCCGGTCATAGTCTTCCCAGCATTTGAAGCTTACGTCTTTGTTGTCCAAAAGAACGTCAAAACAAGGAGGTGTAGGTCATACGTCAAGTTGCATGTTGGTGGAATGCATGCAACTTGTATGTTTAATCTTGCGTCCTTTCACTTGGTCTTACTTTCAGATGGCTCAGACTGGCTCACTTGTCAGTATTACAATGAGTCAAACTTTGTCAAACGGGGAAAATCGAGAACGACACTTCAAGACAACTTCACTCTGGAAAGAAGTTTTGCAATATGTTCATACCAAAGTATATCGTGACGCCTACATACACCTACATCAACTGAGGATAGAAAAAAAACCCTCAACTAATCTAAGTGATTGCAGGAAGCACTAATGCAGTACTTCTAATAATACTTTCAATGCGCCGCATGGCCGGTCGCCAAATAATGACAGCATGTTGACATCCTGCTCGCTCGTTGCCTTTTGCGTGTGTGAGCCATGTGCTTCCTCGGCCAGGCCCCCCCGCGGTGTTTTTGTCCATGTCACACACACACACACACGCACACACACACACACACACACACACACACACACACGCACACACACACACAGCTGCGGCCGCCTCTCGGCCCATCACGCCACCGAGCTTCCCTCATAAAGCAAAAAAAAAAACAAACAACAATGCGGTCGCACTTAAAAGTCTCCTCCTGAGATTACCCGACACAGACTCAGCGGGACGCGGGGCGCGGAGCGGAAGAAAAGATGACTTCAGAAGCGACTTTTCAGACAAAACAAAGATGCCGCTTCGTACTCCGCTGTCGCAGAACGCGAGGAAGTCGGGTTTTCTTCAAGCAGAGGTTCAAAACGACGGCGGAGCGGAATGAAAGGCCCAAGGCATTGTCGGGTCGTGGTCGATTCAGGCCCGCCGTCTGCACAAAAATGACAAACGGGGCTATTATAAAAGTTGCCGTTGCAAAACAATTTGAAAATAAGTTGAAGAAAAGACACAGAATCACTGCAGTTAGTTGTTAAAAGTACTCGTCTTTACAGTGCTTCACGTTATATTTATTTTTATCCACGTCGTTAAAGTTGGGATTTAGCTGACAAGACCAGTGAGTCCATGAGGAAAAGAATCAACAACGTTTTGTTTTTAACGCCGATCAACTGTTTTCATACGTCTTCGTGTGAACGTCGTGTGCCGCATTCGGGCACGGGTAAATACAGTTTGCTTCAAATGTAAAAAAATATGTGTAGATTTTTCATACTGTATATTTCGAACAAAAGATGTGATTTTGATGTAACTTTTTTGATGCCGTTTGCATCTTGAATAACTGGGACTTCTACATTTCTGCATCTAGATTTACAAATCCAGGCTTTTTAGCTAAAACCGATTCTTGAGTCTGAAGGACGAAAACAATAACAACAAAATCCAAGTCAGTTATTTGTCAGTGTTAGATTAATTCTTCGGAGTTACACAGTTTGTGTCCTGTCCTTCGCCCCCTGTGCCATTTCTCTCTCTCTCTTCATATCTGCAACCCATTTCTAATCAGCTATCCTTGTTCAGTAATCAGCTTCCCCTCTCTCTCTCTCTCTATATATATATATGTGACTCATTCTCAGTCACTCCTTGCTTGTTTCTCCCGGTTATGCTCCTTGTGATCCTGTTTTGTTTTCCTGCTCTCTGTGTTCATCTGGCTATTCGTAGGTTTTATTTCATCATCATTTTTTTTTTTTATTAAACCTCCTTCATCCACTCGACCTCTTCCACTTCAACTTCCACGCAATGTGATGCGTACACTGAAGTTACACTGACGTTTGCGACTTCTCGGAAAAAAGGTACAACACAAAAGCCGACATTTAAATAAAAGTACACTGTGCTGTCTTTTCTGTATATTCTCAGTCTTGTTTTGGGATTTTCAAACCTCGACGCAAACTCTTAACAACTTCCAAGCATTGTCTCAGGAGATCTTAAAACTTGCCAAAAAAAGTCACTGGTCAACATTTAAGCTCTCTTGCTCTCCGTCTCCCAAGAAATGCTGTTTTTACGGTTTATTAACGTCACTGGTGGTTTTCCCTCACTGGTTTTTAAAGCGTGTAGTCTGAACGGCCATCCTCTTCCTCCGTTGCTTGATTTTTCCAATCCCCCGTCTTGACACAACAGTCAGACACCGCATAGCTCTTCATCATCAGGTGTGCACCGACAGGGCCTCTTGCACATGAAGACGATTACCTTGTCCCCTGATTACCATCACGCTGGGAGGGGGGAGTTTTTTTTTTTTTCTACCAAATTAGTGGATAAATATATAGCCTGCACCACTTTCACTGTCCCCCCCCCCACCCTCTCCCTCCGCTAAATCCACCCATCCACCCGATGCCTAATGACAGGGGCAGGGAAGCGGTAATGAAAAACTATACATCACAATCAGCTGGACAGTCCTATTCATGGCTATGCATTATGCTCACTAGTCATAATCATTGCTGCTGTGACAGAAGGGATGTGGAGAGGGAAGAAGACGGGGCAGCGGGTGGGGAGGAGGGAGAGAGAGAGAAAAAGTGAGACGGCGAGAGGCGCGGTGTGACAGAGGCGAGCGGTTTGGTGGGCAGACGATGTGAAATGGCCTGGAGAAGAGTCGAAACGGTGAAATCGTCACCTTAAAGAACAGAAAGGAGAATAAAAACAAGTCTCCGTCTACTTCCTGTAATTTTTTTTTTTTTTTGAGCATTCTTACCACTACCGTTAGAGTCATGTAACCTTGATATTGATATTAATCTGGTAGCGTTCAGGTTGGGTCGTGTCCCTTTTCTGACGCGGAATAAATCGCGTTGCATCGTGTATCGCTTGTCTGACTAGAACGCTCGACATGTCGTGGGCTGCTACCTTTAGGCGACGGAAGGACTGCAAATGAAAACTCATGACAATCGAAGAGTAGCCGTCGGCCTCGGATCCGTTTTGAAGCAGGTTTGCAGTGAGGCAAGGCAAACCTGCTAAAGGAGGGCCGACGTTTTGAGTCCCAGGCTCTGCGAATCGCTGTGTTGCTCTGCTTTAGCTCTTTTTTCCGTGGTGTAACCTGGGTTTCGGGTAGCTCGGCTCCTCTTCAGACTCATCTCCGGGGACCTCTAGATGGCACTGAAAGTTGCCATGAGGACACGTGCGAGATGGAGCACTTTGTTTTGACCGAAGTGGCTGACAAGCAAAATAAATGAATTTAATAAAAAGGGCTTTCCGTCAGCTCTGAACAGCTTAAGCAAGTGATGATGTCGCATCAGGCCAGGAGAGCTACTGGTGCAACGGCGTTTTAAACTCCACACACAGTATAAACCCTCTTAAGTCCTGGGCGTTGTATACCCCACATACCCCATAGAGAAGTAAAGGAATGGCAGAATTTGTGCAGGTTGTCCTGTTTTTCAGCTGGGTTTAACTTACGTTCTGTACGGCTGCAGGGGCGGTAAATAAAAATTCTGAACCGTTTGTTTGAGAATCCCTTTTGTTGCAGCTTATTTGGCAACACGAAGAATGCACGGGAACATGAAGCGTGCCGGGGGAAGTCTGAAACGGACAGACTTTGCTTTTCAAGTACCAGCGATGCATCCCGCAAACAAACTGGATCCTCCACCGCTGACTGCTTGCCAGGGCTTTCGACGGTCCATTTAAACCAGCGAGCTCCACACATCAAACATGATGCAAGGTACAGGTTGTAACAATTACAAACAGCGAGCTCCGCTGTTGGGGGGGGAGGGGGAAAAGAAAAAAAAAAAAAAAGGACGACCCGATTCAGTTATTCACACGGCCAACGAAAAGTGTTTAACGATTGCAATAGCGCATGTTTTTGTCATGCTGTCATGTTGCACAATTAATGCAAAAGGTAAATGCAATGAAAAACATCAAATATTGAATGCAAATGGGTAAAATCCAGCTTAAGTTTGGAAGACGGTTATTGTCCTTGTCACGACTTTTGTTTGCTCTTAAGCAACAGAGTGGATGAATGGCTGATCTGGTTTAATGCGTCTTCTGCCTGAGCTTCATACCTCAGGGTATCGTGCCTCAGAATCGTTGTCGAAATCTGCTGAAAGCAGCGAATTCAGCATCAAGTAAAGTTAACAAATCCACCTAAAAGTCTTTATATCCGCCTTTGCCATTTGCATTAAATTTGGTCGTCTACCGTCTGCTCTTACGACCCACCATGACGTCGGGTCACCTGGAATTTCACAGCACAGAAACGGACAGGTTTTTGGGGGTTTTTTCTAAAAATGTATTTGGGTGAAATATTGCATTGAAAGGCATTATTTTACAAACAGTTATTGATTTCCGTAGTTTCTTTTCTTAAGGACAACAGACATTTTGTCTCTCCCTGAAATAACTTTATCACCTTTTGAATATATATATTACAATCTTCAATAAACTCATATGTCCTCTTTCCGGATGTTGATCTTTTCCCAAGGTCGCAATTTGGTAATTTTGTCCGCGACCGCTTTTAGGGTATGAAGAACTATTCGCTTCACGTTACTGTTTGACAATTCCTACCCACGAAAAGGTCAACCTGAGCTGGATCCACTCTCTCCTGTGTCTGTTTTGATGTCACTGCATGCACCGTGGTTCTAGGTGATCCGGTGAGGACAAAACCTGCTGAGATCGGCTTTTGTAAATCAAATTCTCTGCGCAGGCAGCGATCACTTTAGCATCACCTGTCGTATCTGGAAACGTCTGAGCAACGTCGCTCAAAGAAAGCGCAAATTAGAAAGGCGAAAGTAGCCGTTTTGTTTTAAAACCACTGGTACATTTGTGAATATGGTTGAATACACTCTTAGTGCTTGTTTGTTTGTTTTTTTTGTTGTTTTTTTTTTTTCTTTTTAAATTGTCTCTTAAACTAACTACTTCAGTTTTAGAGAAACAAGTGTGTTTTTTCATTTGGATGTTGGCGCTCTTTTCAATATAATTCTACTGAAACCACATGTTAATAATCAAACTTTAGGAGAGCGCAATTAAAAACGAAACAGGACTTAAGGATGAGGAAATTTGTGCTCTGATCCACTGACTAACACATGCTGACTGCGCTGGGCCAAAGAGCCAATGGCAAAAAAAAAAGTTAACATACCTCATCTTTGGCTGTTTTTAATCACATTAATCCAAATTGAAGTTGATCTCCAAAATCTTAAAAACCTTTTTTTTTTCTTTCTTTCTTTCCTTCTTGTTTTTTTTTTTGTTTTTTTTCAGGACCATTTGGCTGGCTTGCTGGAATAATTTGCTAAGACATCAGATGATGTTTTCCCCTCTGACACCTCTCTCTGAAAACCCACCCAGGAGAAAGCGGTCGGTTTCAGAGCCACATGTGCAACAGGTCGGCTTCGAACCGGCGAGGAATCCTTCCTCATTCGGTTTAATTACGTCCAATTAAGGTTTCATAACCGAAACGTGGTTGTTGGGCGACAGGAAGTGGACAAGAAGAAAGGGCACCAGGCTGCGATTTGAAGTTACAATGCTAACTCGGGATGCACAATCTTTGATTTTTGGTCAATATCCGATATGCCGATACACCGACACTCCTTTGGTCGATAACCGATGTGATTTTCTCTACTGTGGAATTAAAATACTGCATTATTTTTGTCAATTTAGCCTGCTACCAAACACAAATGCTAAAAAAGGAGGCTGAAAATGATGTAACACTTTCAACTTGCATTTTGTTTAATGTCAAATTTCTTAAAGGCCGATGTCCGATATTAAATTTTACAGCTAATATCGTCCGATAAGCACTTAAAACAATGAAAGTCTTATGTAAAGTACTCCTCACCGAATTGGTGCAACAATAGCCATTAGCCAGGATGAACACGTTCCTGCTTGTGTGAGCAGAGATGGAAAAAAAAAAAGATTTGGGATTCCAGGCTGAACTGCAGAGATGAAAAGAGAGAGAGAGAGGTACGACCAGCTAATTGCATTCAGAGCTTCCAATTTTTTCATTTTTTTTTTCTTTTTGCAGGAATAAACATCTGACTCAGTTGACTGGTCGTTTTCGAAGAAGCGCCGTCCTCGACATTGACAAAAAACAAACAAACAAAAACAACTTTCTTCCTACCTTTGGACGTAGACTAATTTTATTCGACTCCGAGCGATTAGCAGAAAAATCCTCCGTTAGATTTTTACGAGACAATTCAGCAGATTAAAATGGATTGAACATTTCCACAGGACATTCGCAGAGCTAATGATGGGCATAATATAAAATACTAAATTGACAGGGTTTTGCACAAAAAAAAATCCACCGTTTCCTCGTCGCATGCATTCCCACACAGACGCCTGGTGAAAGATGGACCTCTGCAGCTCGTTAACCAGAATATCTGGAGCACGCTGGCGCATTTGATAGCCACCACATGCTGAGTCTCTCCTGCTTTCCGCCATTCTCAGGACACTAAATGTAGATGGTGTGCATTAGAATATGTAGCCAGAGTGTGGAGGTGTACTTGGGTCGCTTTGCAACCTGCGAGGGTAGCAAAGCGAGAATCGGTGGTAGAACAAATAGGGTGTTGGGCCCTGGGAAAAAAAAAAAAAAAAGAGAGAAAAAAGAAAAAGTAGACACACAAAATGCGGAAATGACAAAGGTTTATTAGGCACGCGTACACACGTTCACCCAGAATCCTTTGAGGGAGCTTTGTTCGAGGACAAAGCTGTGTAATATCAGGCGGATCACATATTCACTTTTGAAAAAGCACACTAGCTAAAATACCCAGGGGAACAAATAATAATGTTCTCCCATCAAACATCTTGGGACAATTTGTTGCCAGGTGAACAATGCGGCGAGAGAGAAAGAGAGAGAGAGAGAGGGAAAAAAAATTGAGATGTAGAAACATTTATATGTTACACACACACACACACAGGGGCACTCATCAGCACATGCACACACTTCCTTCTCCAGTCTGTTTTTATAGACTGGTCGCTTACAAGACACCAAATGTCACTGCTGTTGTTAATCCCTTAGCGCATGGCTAATGAGACCATACTTCACACAGTTGCCTTTGAGGGTCTGTGTGTGAGAGCGTGCGCGCGTGTTTGCGAGTGTGTGTACGCTCAGCATCCACGCCATTTATTCACATGTGTATGAGTGGTTACACGTGCGCGAGTGAAGTGCGTGAGCGTGAGCGTGTGCGTGTGTGTGTGTGTGTGTGTGTGTGTGTGACCTTTGCTCTCGCCTTCACCATCATCTCATTCTATCTCATTAAAAATGTATATCTTATCACACAACCTTCACACAAACGCCTCCCTTCACACATTTGCATTCAGTAAATTCTAGGTAGCGACAAGGACAAGCTTTGTAGAGAAATGTTACATATTACAGAACGAGGGCCGCTGTTGGTTGCGGCATCAAAGAAAGGAATTACGCTTTAAAAGCCTGTGGAATATATTATTCTGCAGAAGAAATATCTCTCCGTCTCTCTCTCTCTCTTTTTTTTTTAGTGTAGTGTGAATTATGGTGAAATAAATAACTTTCCTCAATCCGTTTCCAGCTGTCTTGATTGTGATAAAACAGAACCGCGGCCTCTTAAAAACATCGAGCATGCGTGACATTAATTATTGACAGGGCCCGGGTGCCACTGGAGAGGTTTACAAGGGGAGAAAACATTACTCTGACCACTGGCATAATTAATCACAAGTGGATGCTGGATCGCAGTCAAAATAGATGAAGTTTCCAAAGCACACGCCGCGTTTTGATTGTTGCACTGAAGAAAATAATTCTCTGGTCCTCTGGAGTTTTATACCAACGTTTCCTTTTTATTTTGCTGCCTATAAAAAGATATCTGCGGACATATTTTTTTAACGGCTTTTTTTTTTTCAGGTGGGGCAGTTTTCCCCGTTTTGGCAAAGAACCCCCTCGAGTCCGATTCAAATTTAGCCTTCGTGCATTAAGGCTGTAACTAACTTGTTTGTAGATTTTTAAAACCGCTTTTATTGGGTACCTTTTTTAAAACATTTTTTCATGGCAACAATCCGTGTCAAATCCAAAAGCGACCAAACAAACAAAAGAAACGCTGCAATGCTTACTCCAAGCCAGCAGGTAGCGATAATGTCGACGTTAGTTATGTCAAAATTCAAAGACTGGATCGTAGTTAAATCAGCGCTAATGATATATTTTTTAAAATATGTTGCATGTTAAAACCTTAGCACAGATTACACTTTCTTCTCAGTCATAAACTTTCTTAGTTTACATTGAAACTCTGGCATAAAAACAACCAGGAAATCAATCTGGAGAAGCTAATTTGATAGATATGAAAAGTACAAACTTCCACAATCCAGGCAACATAATTCAGGCCATAGTTTATTTAACTAGCCACAGAAACAAAGCAATAAAATAGCTTGTAAATTTAGTTGTCATTATATAGTAGTGTGCTGTAACGTACTAGGAACTTACTTGGCAATTACATTGTAATTAGTGACTGTACAAAAAAAGTGGTCACCAACATGAAAGAAATTTGGGCAATTTGATTTCTTGAAGTTGGGCCTCTGTCTCTTTAAGAAGCACCCGCTCATTCTGACACGCCGCCTTCAGCATGTCGTCACAACGCCTTTCCATTTTGCCGTTTACAACCATTCGTGGGAGCGCTGGACTGAGAAGTAGCTTGTATGATAAACTCAGCAGACTGAGTTCCACTGAGTGTTTTCCAATCCACTTATGTGGAGGAGCTGAGTGGGGAAGGTGCGGGGCGTGAGGGAATAATGCAGTAGCATTATATAAATCTCAGAAAAGTCGATTTTACGTATCTCTCCCACTTTAAGTTTTAAGGCTGCTTCCTTCGTTTGTAGTGTTGATACGCTACTGACGATTCCCTCAGTAGTCGATATGATGCGCAGCGATTATTTAACTCTTGTGACTCTTGATTCCTTTTCATGTGTGAAAAAGCTGCATGTGCAGCAACTGAAACCACAAAAGGTGCACAAAATGTCTGATGGACGACAACAAAACCATGCATACTTTAGTACAAACCGTATAGGGAGCTGTCCTGATTACTGGCTAAACGGGTAATCAGCCGCTGCATATGGGCGCGTGTGACTTATTTGTTGGTCTAGGGTCGGTGTGATAAAACAAAAGCCCACCAGATTGGACTGACTTCACCTTGCATCTTTTGGTGAAAGTAGATTGGACAGGAAATCCAGTGGTAATCTGAAAGACAAGGACAGGATAGGAGGGGGATGGAGGAGCAGAAGACAATTGTCTTTCTATGCTTTTACGCGTGGACACTTTCAGATCGCCGTGGATGGAAATGCGGACAAGTGGGTGTCGGACTAAATAAACACGCATTTACCAAGACTTTTGATGAAATTAGTTTTGTTTGCGAGCCTTTGTCCCTGAACGTGAACGTGTGCCGGGCCTGTTTGTGTTTGTGTGGCAGGTGACCCGGCCCGTTTTAATCTGCTGGAAAGAGAAGATGTGGTGAAAACCATTATCAGCGTCTCCCTTTCGCTGATAGCAGCCCACTAATCTGTTTGCTGGGGGTATTGAGCAAATGCATTTGTGCGATGGACAGACAGGGGAGAGAACGAAGAAAACAGAGAGAGGGGATGAAGAGGAGCGCGCGTGTTTGTGTGTGGGCACGGAAGTGGGGGGGGGGCTATAGGAGGAAAGCTGGTGAAAAATGAGAGGACGAAAAGGGTTTGGAAAACTTCCCCCAAGACCGGTTGGTTTCTTGTGACAACAAGAGGGGGGGATGAGCTGGAGGTAAAGACAATGCGAAGACACGAGAGAAGCAAACTCAGGTAATGACAGACCGATGAGAGAAGAAAAGAATACTTTTATGTATTAAGGGAAAATGGCAGAAAGATGAAACAGAGAAATGACACAAGAAAGCCCAGGGGTAAGCATTTGGAAACCAAAGGTGATGAAGTTATTAAGAGCGGTTAGGGGTTTGCTGCAATGTCAACGACGATGTCAATGAAACAGGTGTGTCGGAGCAGAGCTATGTCTTAAAGATAAACCAGGTGCCCCTGAGGACCAGGACTGAAGACTGCAGCCATTGACAGTAAAGAATTATAATTTGCATTGAACTGGACTGGAGAAAACTGGACTTAAATCTGTCTGTATGTTTGGACAGGAGCAGAACGGTTTGGATAACTGGACACACATTGTACCCATTTGGGTTGTAGATGCAGTTTTTACTTTTTAGTTTTAACAAGACCAGTTCAGTTTGCCCTCCCATCTTCTATCCATTTGAAAGACAAACGTTCAATAAGGTACAAATTCTGTCATTGGCACGGAGTTATCTCATAATTATCAGCTGAAGAACAAAAACAAATGCTTTTCTGTTAGAGATACTTCTAGCATTTGGCATGCTGAGGCGAGGTAATCGCAAACGGTGGGTTAATGTTGGCGTTTGCATAACGCAGCAAGAGATTAACATTAAAGTGGGCTCCTTGGAGTTGCACCTGAGGGTCCACAGCACTTTGGAGCAGCAGTGAAATTCCAGAAAACAGTCTGAGTGGGTGTTGGGTGCACGCAGACTCCTAAGAACCCTGGAGTATGAAAGGGACGCATTTATTTCACACCATGACAGCAAGTTTCATTTCGATGTTGAACACTTGGTGGAGTCTGGTCTGAGCCCGGTAGGGTTTCGCTAAAACCCTGAGGCCAGCGTTTAACTTGAGTTTCAATCTCTTTCCAATGAAATGCTGGAAATCGTAAAAGTAGCAAATTGCTGGTGTGGGGTAGGGATTATACGTCTCTTAGCAGCATGTCAAACACAAAAACAAGACACTCTTTATGTCTTTCTTAGCGTTCTCTCTCATTTTCCAAAGTAATCTTTAGTGTAAAAATGAATCAAAACCTCATCAGATTCTTCATCTTCATTGCTCATTTCTTTCTGTTTTCCCACCATGTCTGTCTTTGTGACCGTCTGCCATTCCTCCAGTCACCTCCTATCTCCTGCTATCTCTCCTGTCTCCTCTCTCGCTCTCTCTCTGCTGGTCTGCTGAGGCCCCAGGGCACCATCCGGCTGCACCAGGTAACCCTTGTATAAGTTTCCAATTGCAATTCTTGCAGGATTATGGCTAGGTTGTGTCGAGGGGGCATTTCCTCACTGATTACATATTTGATTCAATCGCATGATTATTGGCGCAATGTGAGAGTGCAGATGGATATGATGATGATGATGATGTTAGGTGGAGGTAGGGGTGGGGGAGGGGGACAGAGACCTTGACCTCACCCAGGGGACGGTGGACATCGCTGTGCAGTTTTTCGCACGTACTCTGACATAAATGTGAATGTAGAGAAAGACGCGATGACAGGTGAGCGGCGCTGCTTATCTTGTTATGCTGAATCATGTTGTGCTGAAAAAAAGACAAGCATGCACTTTGTCACTGGACTGAAGCGCACATGCATACAAATATATGTGTGTGCTTGTTTCGTTCCCAACATGCATATATATATACACACACACCCACACACACGGCGCTCTCCTACCTCCTGCCCTGGGGTTACAGGCTGTAGACATGGATATTGGTTTTTAGTTAAATGTCAGTGGAGGTGAAAGTACTGCCCAAAGGCAAGTGTGTGTGTGCATGGTGCGCTGTCTCTCCGTTGTCTTCCTCTCAGTCATTTTTTTCACCAGTCTCTTTGACTCGTATGTTTTGGTCCCTCTTTAGATTTTTTTCATCAGATTTACCTCAATGCTGGTCCAAAACACTTACCAAATTCTCTGGCGAATCTGCGTTTTGCGGATCGCGTGTTAGCCGATGACATGTTTTTCCATCTTCGTCCCGAAACGCAGACCTCTAAAATGGTTGGTGCTCGAGATCAAAGGTCCCCAAACACTGGCCCTTGAACTGGTATTGGCCTGAGAGATGCTTAGCACAAGGCTAAAGAAAATAAATAAAAATGAATGACTTGGTCGTCAAACTTGCTTGACAATGGTTACGAAACACAAGTGGCTCCAAAACATCATTGCCAGAAAAGTTAATATGTAGTATAAGATAATACAACCCACCAATCATTTTCTAAACCACTACTTTCATGCTTTCAATACATATATATATCTTTTTATTTTCTGACTCGACTTGTTGATATTTTCCCTTTACCATTAATATCACAAAGTGTCTACTTTCAGAGTGGCACTGACAACATATCTCTCTAAAAGCATGTTCTGCATCATCACATCTGTATTACTGACATTAGTGTAGGGAATTCATAGAGTTCATTGTGGAGATACTCTGAAGATCAGTCGCCTGTCATATAGTACACGGCTCGCATGCTTCAGTGGGTGTCTACATGTCAGCCCGTGCTTCTTGAACCCACCCGTCCAAAAATATTCAGCGTATCCGCCGCCTCAGCCTTTCCGTTGGTAAATATAAACCAAAGAAGCCGTACAGAGATCTGACTCGTGTCATCATCGGTTTGCTCCCACCAGCGGAGATCTGACAGCTGGATCGTTCCAAACATGGTTTCCTAAAGTTTGCTTCTTGTCCAGAGAGAATATTTTGATGTGTGCGTATATTTGCACAAGTGTCTGCTGAGTGCGTGTGCACAGGCTGTCCTGTTTGAATCCAGATCTGTCAGTCAGTTTGGGAAAGGCCATGTCGCTGGTATTCAGAGCGCCGGAGGTCTCTCTCACACACACACACACACACACACACGTTCAGAGATCTTGTCCTAAAGGCCTGTTGTTTCTTTTTTTTTTTTTTACGTTCTTGTTCTAACACGGTTCGTACTCAGGCCACCGATCTGATCATACGGACCACTAAACCTCAACGCTGCCCCGAACCATGTGTGTGTTCACTGCATGAGTTCTGACTGACAGCTGTCTTAAAGCCTGGGATAGCAACCAGACCAGGCTTCATGCGTGCGTGCGCGTGTGCTTCTATAGCGTGCGTGTGCAGGTTTCTTCGCTTGTGCCGATGCATGGGGCTGCACGTTCGGATTAAACGAATGCACTTCCAGGCATCAGAAAAGGTCATTGTCTGCCAGCTGCTTGCCTGTTGGCTCCAATGACCCGACGTTAAACACAAGCAGAGGGATGCTTATTGTAGCAGATGGTAGTTGTTAAGCCGGGATGCACATGTGCGCACCTGGTGCATGTGTGGAGAACCCGTGCAACAAGGTTTTCCTCCGGAGTCTGCAAAGTACAAGTGATGAGAATTGCGACGACGGCGATGAGACTACAAAGCGATGCGGGCCCTTTTAAAGCGCCCCCAATTCTTTGCTCGCTGTTTTTCTGTACGATCCCAGACGTTTTGGAAAAACCGTGAAGCGGTTGCATGAAAACCTGCTACAAGAGAACACGCCCCTTGTAGGATTTTCTTGGCAGCATGCAGGTGATTAACTTAATTGCGTCAAGAAGCATGGTTAAATCTCTCTGAACTGGCTGGACCAAGTTTTGGATGTTTGAGGGAAATGAAAGCAGCGAACAAGAAATCGGGAACAGCGGAAACAGATTCCCCTCCCTGCACGACGAGATAAAACATGCAGGTTTAATCGGAGAAGTGGCGACTGTTTGTTCTGATTAAAATGAAGGGCTTGTATCGGTTCAGACCGTTAAGACAGGGAAGCGTTTTGTTGTTCCCTGAACGACGTCGAAACCATCTAAGCTTGCGGACGCTAGCTCCGGCGCTCTACCAGTTGAATTTATCTCTCTGGTTTTTAACTTTACTCCACTTGCCCTGCGGAGCGAGCTGTCAGAACGCAGGGGGGAAAAAAAACAAACAAAACTCACAGGAACTGAATGGGGTGGGGAAACAGAGCAGCCGACAAATGAGCCAATTTGGAGACACGACTGCTGTGGCATAACCCTTTCCCATAATTAAGCCCAACAACTTTGCAAAGAGGCAGACGGCGAGCGCGGCATTTGTGGTTTGCAGCGTTTTCCCCCCATACAGCAGTTTACTGTCTGTCTCGCCATCAACGTGTGGTGACACAGTGAGTGACTCAAACCCTACATTTATTGAACGATGTGTCTGTTAATTACGCCGCTTTCACTTCCCTGCTAATAAGTCACAGTTCGACTCGCGAGCTGGAAGCTGGAAGACGTGCTTCGTTCACTGGTTCACGCGGACGAGTCAAAGTTTGACGAAAACATCGCTGTGTCATTTCTCGAGGCGTGCCTGGATCACGTATCGATTGAAGTAAAAGGAACCCACGCTGCAGGGTGTCAAAACACCAGAATATTTGCCGCCTGGTCAACGTTCGCTCGCGATTTTCATCTGGCGAAATTAGTTGCGGCGAGACGTGGACGTCCTGCTGCGCCCACGTCGGGTTTGACTATAAAAACGTCAGGAAAACGCGCGTTTGCGAAACAGCTCAAGTTTACATCCTTTAACAAAATGGTCACGAGTGCATCAGAGCATCCTTGAGCTGATTTGAATCTAGCCAAATTCAAAAATATGCGACACATCAATGACGTTTAAAATCAGCTGTTTTCAGTTTTGGGTCGGTTTTTTGTCGGCTGAAGGGGGGCCGACGTGGAAAAACGGTGAGGAGACTCAAATATACAGGATGAACAGATATTCTGTTTTGGTGTGGTCAGCACTGATCTGTTTCATTGCCAAACCTGAAGTCATCTGAATAATGGGCAAAAGTGTGAAAAACAACACAAAACAAAACAAAAAAACCCCCCCATCAGCAACATAATCTACCTTCACCCGCTGACCCGGCGCAGCAGCACTTCTGCTTGTACTCCTGGACAGCGGCGCGGCCGCCTGACGAATGGCTCTCCCTCGCGCCTTTAAACAACGGCGCGCACACATACCAGAGGGCGCTGCGCTCCATTCTACCTGTCTAATTCCTATTCATTTAAAACAAGTCGCCGGGGCATGGCGCAGCCTCGCACGGCCCCAGACACCAGCCATTCATTATCCAGCCGCTCGCTTTATGAATGGCTTACAGCTGGATGCTACAACAACAGGGAAACGTTGCCCCATAAATCACCTCACACCCAAACTTGAACTATTTGTTTTTTTTTTTTGTTCTATTTTGTTTTGTTCCCCCCCCCCGCCTCCCCAAGAATAAAGAGGTTCAGGATGCAGAACGTTTGATTGCCGCACATTCGGCATGTGACAAAAAAACGAGCAGTGAAACAAGATTCAGTACGCAACCAGGACTAAAGCGGTTTGTTGACATCTTTTGAGAGACACAACCTGTATAACTATATTCTTTCCTTTGACAGAAGTGTCTCCTTACTCACAAGTGGCTAAAAGTACTAAAAATAGACTTGGTGTGGTTGGATAAATGTTCGGTTACTTTATATGTTTTGTTTTTTATTCCCCTCATGTAACGCCTCACTTGAAGAGCTGTCCTAGAAAAGTGGAAAAGTGGAAAGAAAAGGCTACAGCAGAAATAAACGCTGTGCACAATTTAATCTAAATGCAACTTTTTTTTTTTTTTGCAGTAATCAGTAAATCTTGTTCCATCTGAAGAAAATTCACATTTTGCTGCTGCCTCCGTATTTTAGTTGCAGGTGTGCAGTTATTTTGGTGATGCTCAAAGGTGACGCTTGTTCCCAAGCACACCTTTGGGAGCTGCGGTGCAAAATCTAAAAAGTGTTCTCACAACATACCTCAGCGCATGTTGCTGCTATTCGATGTCGGTTCTTTGCGATTGCTCTTTAGGAGTGCAGTGTGTAACATTTGACTTAAGCTAAAACAAAAGTATGCCTTTTGACTCAAACGGGCATTTTGAAGCAAGTGGAAGAGGAACAAAATCTTGAGATGCTGTACGTAAAACCTCCCAACTGGCTATAAGTTGTGCTTCTAATATCTACTGATCAGGAGATACAACTGATATTTGCAGAAACTGTTCTGTTGTTGGACAAAACTGGATTTCCAGCTGACTTTTTTTTTGTCTGTTTGTTTGTTCAACAACACTTTGCTGCCTCCGCACCTACGCATTAAAACGTCCAGCGTGTGCACAAAACAGGCTGACTTTAATATCATAGGAAGGATAAACTACCTGGCACCCCGCTGTGAAGGAGGCGCTGGTTCAGCCGTCTCCTCCGCCTCGGCCGGCGCGCGCCGCCGCATTTATTTGCGCGCTCGTCGCCTGTTTGTTGTTTAAGCAAGACAAATTGGGAAGAATAACATAAACAAAACGGCCGTTGTTGTGTATTTGTGTCACACCACTCTACATTGGGTTATGAATCACAGGGAGTTCAGATATATATGTGTGTGTGTGTGTGTGTGTGTGTGTGTGTGTGTGTGTGTGTGTGTGTGTGTGTGTGTGTAAGCTGTGTGTAAAAATTTTAGGCATTTAATTGAAGCAGTTTACACTGAAAAAAATGAATATTTACATCTACAAAAAAAAAAAAAAGGAAGAAGCAGGTTGGTTTTTAACTACAGAAGATTTTTTTTTTTTTTTGTATCCATGTCAAACCAAACACACACAAACGTGTGTTTGGCAGACAGAAAGCAGGTTAACCAAGACCTTTATATCTCTGTCTGGTTGACAAGTGCTCAGACAGCGCGTCCTGAAGAAAGCCATTTTCCTCAAGAGGTCATCAGGGAAAAACAAAAGCCAACACGGCGAGTGTGTGCTGAGGGCGCCGCCGGATGCGCCGTCACACTCCGCCCTTATGCCTCCGTGTTTATCTGGGCGACTGACGAATCGGAAACGGAGTCAGAGTTTGTGTGTGCGTTCGAGAGGCCCAGTCACATCCGGAAGTCGGGCCGCGTGAGAACCGATGCCCTTCTCAGATGAACACAAAGTACAAAATAAAACAAAATAGTTTCGGGATGAATTTAGACGACAGCCCCTGGTCGTCGACGAACAGCGCGCGGCTCGCAGAAACCTGCTTAGCACACAAAAATGAGATTGTTCAGTTGTCAGTAAATGAAATGCTTTGACCAAAAACCGTGGGCTCTCTCAACCACGTCGGTTCTTTCCACGCACATTTTCAGGTGAATAACCCTGAATGCACATGTCCAGTGAAACCACGCTGTTGGTGTTGGTAAACACTGACCTGTGATTTCCACATTCTCAGCTCATCGTGAAAAATACAGAGACTGAAATCAGCATGTCCGAGGAGCACCACGGATTTTCCTCCGGAAACATGAAATTGTCGTCGAATTCGACATTTTGAAATACGACTCTTTAATTATTTGGCAGTTACACAACAACAAAGCTGATATTGTTCAGCAAATAAAACGGAGATCTGTCACCTCCAAAAAAATTATTTAGTCCTTTACTCAAGAACCCGGCATGTCGCACTCAAACACGACCTTTTTTGTGGTTGGTTAATGCACCAGATACACACAAGTGTTCAGACGAAACACTGAGGTATCGCTTTTAATGTTAAGGAATAACATAACTGTGCTACTTTTAGTTTTAGCAACCCAAGAGCCAGAAAAGGCACGTGAATGCGAGTCGACATTTCAAACGAAACACAGTCACGCTTTACTTTCAGGAAGTAGTTTTGCACCGTCAGCGACTCAGTGTTTTGTTTTACAACCGAACTCGACTTAAAATGTTTGAATTGTTGCCAAGAAGCAAGCTCTCAAATTCCAGTTTGTCATTTTGCACCAACGGAAAATGACAACAGATGTTTTTGTGAGAAACGGTCGATTGCTTTTCGTTTCTTATGTTGGGTTCTTTGTGCTGCACATCATAAGCAAGCAACAGAAACGTGACCACCGGCGGGAACACGCTGCCGCTCAGTGTCCCTGAATGCTGCTCGGCCGAAGAATAATAACAATAATTTAAAAAACACAAAAACAAACAGGTTTGCGTTCTTAAAAACCCGACACACGCCAGCATCGACGCACACGCGTGGTAAATTAGCCCAGATGTAATCACTTACTGTAGACGCACCAAAAACCAAATCTACCTGGTCCAATCAACATGCTGCAATTAACACCTCCTTAATCGGTGCTCAGCAACTCCCCACTTACCCCCACCTCCACACACACGCACACACACACACACGCACACACACACACACACACACACACACACACACACCCCCCACACACACACACACACCCGAAACAGAACCTTCAGTTTCTCGGCAACCTTTGGAATTTCAGAATCAAAGAGTAGACATCTCTCAACAAGGAGGTAATTGGCCTGACCCGGCGCCCTTCCATGCCTTCTATCAGAAATGCATTGAATCAAAACTACTACGGGACACACCCACGCAGCTAACTAGCGCCGCGGCTGCTTAAAACGCACTCCAACACACACTGTATGCAGCCGCGCTTTGGCACACGCACACGCAAAGATGTCATTAGTGGCTGTGCAGCGCTCATTGCTCATTAAACACAAACTAGGAAGAGATGCTCAGTTGATCAGGAGGCAAAGTGTCTTCCACTGCACACACACACGCACACACACACACACACACACACACACCCCACACACACACACACACACACACACACACGTGCACGCACACGCACAAACACAGGCATCTATAGACAAACATAAAAATCACTGGGTCTTGGTCTACTGAGGATAAGCAGCTGCAGAGCTAATAAGGTAGTATTGCAAATAGACAAGGAAAAGGAGGAGGCAGAGGAGGAAAACAATGGAGAGACTTCCATTCCTACTGCGTGAAGGAGTCCAGATTGTTAGCGGGACAGAAAAAGAACGGACTTGTTTAATTACCTCCCTGCCAGGAAAACTTGGGGTGTGTGCAAAACCAAAAAAAAAAAAAACTACAGGAAAACAAATTGGATTTCTGGGAAATATGTAAGTTGAAGTCACTGCTTTTGAGAGGAAATTTGTTAATTAGATTGACCATGGTGGTTACAGTTCACAAGCGTCAAAGTAGAAAGTCTTCTGGTAAATGCTCTGAGTTTTTTTTTTTTCTCTTTTTTTGGTTGCTTTCTTGTACTTTACGTATGTATTTTATTTATTTTTTTGCTCTACGTTTGTTTGATTTCAATGTTGAGAGTTTTTCTCAATTATTCAGTCACTTCTGGGGCATGGAGACTGGGGAGGATCCCAAGAAAATGTTGCGTTTATGGTTCTTATCAAATGGCAAAAAAGGCACAAAAGATATCACTCAGCTGCTAATTTATGTCCATCACCCGCCTATGTTGCTAATATTTGGTTAAAATATGACTTTTATCATCACCTCTGTCCACATTCAGTCAACCAGTTGCATGTTTTCTTTAGCATGTCTATCAAATGTCATATGAGCAAACAGCTTTTCTTCAGCTATAAGGATCCTTAAAATCGGATTGCCTATGGAGAGCACCGACTTCAGCATCCGAAATGTTGTTTAGTCATGGATTAACTGTGATTTTCCCCGGTTTTAGTTCAATTTCCTCAACCCCAGCCGGGCTCGACGACTTCCTGACATGTAAAATCGTCGGTCTACTTCAACATAAAACAGGCTGAAGCGTCTTAAAACGCAGCGCTTTATGCAGCGGTCTAAGAGAATCCAAGAACTGATTGGAAAAGGTTCTGAGTCATCGGTTGAAAAGGACTAGAAAAAGATTCTTGTTTTCAAGAGTCTGGGGCTCCGGTGAACCACAGCGAGTCTTTTTTTTTCTTTTCTATCCACAAATTGAGAAAACATTAAACTTTATCTGGAGCTTCTAAACGACTCATTCAAGAGGTCGCAGTAAACCAGAAGCACTGTAGATCTAGTGTTTCTTAGTTAAGGTCAACGTTTATGACTGAACAACATTAAAAGCTCCAGTGGATGCCAACAAAGCAGTGAAAACCGCTGCTGAGCAAGAACAATTTCAACGTTGTAAAAAAAGAAAAGAAGAAATATTTATTCCCAAGATATATTAGAAATTATTCAGTGGATGGATGTGATTAAAGGCACAACTTCTTTTCTTAATAGTGTCTTTCCAATTACATCTGGCATGAAGTAACTCAGACATTATAGTTAGGCATTAAGGCAGTGATAGTAGTGGGACATGTTTTGCTGCTTGCTACTTCAGGATCTGGTCAACTTGCTGTGAAACCTGGACTCCATCAGGAAAAAAACACCAGATAGACGCGGCCGAGCAATCGAGTCAAAATCTGCCTTATTATGGCTCTGAAAGCAGAATTGGTTTAAATGCCAAATCGGGAGCGAAGGCATCATTTGTCCTTCACATTCACAAATCTCATTAGAGTTATGGTTATATTTCTCGCACAACTAGCGCAATAATTTCATTCTTGTTCTGCTTTGTCCTCCTCAGGTATTTTCTGTCTCTCTCCATGTCTTTGAAGCGCATTACGGGTCACAGGGGGCAATTTTAACACCGTATGTGTCGATCGAGGGGCTGACTTAGCTGACCCTTGACCCTCCGTTATGTTATGGCATTCCCAGTATCTCGTAAGTACAGACAGTTGCGCACCTTCACACATGTACACTCAGACGGCCGCAGTCGGCGGACCAGCTTAAGGGCACGTCCGTCAGTGTGAACAGAGGCGAGCGGGCGACTGGACGGGATGTGGAGGAGAAAAGGAGAAGCGAGGGGGAAGGTTTCTGATATGCGGAAAGTAAAATGAGATCGAATGATTGCCTTCTGCGTGTCCGAGGACAGAAGGGCGGATTACGAGGCGAGAAGGGAGATAAGTGTGTGTTGAGTTTTGTCCAGCTTCTACCCTCCGCCGTGGAGCAATTGCTGCATCCAGCAGACTTTCAATAATCAAACCCGTTTCTACCTCAAGGATAACAGATACTTATGTGTACAATTTTTAAACCTGTAGTTACAGTTAAGACTACGTCTTGATATCAGTTTGTTTGCAAACAATATTTTCTTATGTATTTATTTTTATTTTATTTGTGTGTTTTTGAATATACTGCTGGTGCATGTATTATTATTATTATTATTATTATTATTATTATTATTATTATTATTATTTTTAATTCCAACACGCTCCTGAAGGCTTGTGCTGACGTTGCATAATTGTCATTTCAAAGGCCAGTTATGCTGCTGACATTTGCTGATGACTGCGTGTTATCAGATGGAAATGTTTACACACAGATGGTATCAATAACCAGTTTAGTAGGTTCTCATTTTGACCGGAGAACGTGATTGGAGCGAAGTCCACCTAATGTTCAGTCCAATATAAGTTCCCACAATTTTGCAACTTTTTTTTTTTTTCTCAGTTGTAAATCAATTTAGAAAAACCAAACAGCATTCTGTACACATGCTTGTTGTTTGACAGGGTCTGTGGATTATTCAATTACAGTCTCATCCCTTTCTTATTTTGTCACGATGCAGTTACAAAATATCAACGTAGGTAGATCGATGCAAACAAGAACATAACTGGGAAAGGCATCGTAACACATATTCCGTAAATTTTTTACAATCATCCATAATTAATTACGCACTATTTAGTCAAAAGAAATAAACTAGGTAATTTGCAATTATATTTTAACAAAATTTAGAAAACTTCAAGGACAGTAGCAGCTGTTGAAAGAAAATAATTCAACTTTAAACATTATGTAGCTTTTATTATGTTATTAAAGCTAAAGTTTAATCAGTAATCCTTTTGTAACAAGTTTATGTGGGATCATGATTTCTTGGTCAATGACACGTTGTCGCAACAAAGACATTTTGAATAATGTCAAGTTTGCATTAAAAGCGTCATGATTTACCGAATGACACTTTATGACAGCGGTCATGATTAATCATGAGGACTTACTCATGTTCATGACGGCTGTTATTACATGTTTATGACAGACTTATTCACAACCCATCAAATACAGTGTTACCGAAACATTTATGTAATTAGGAATTAGTGGCAGGAAACAATATATGTATTAGATACAAACTGCCTGAAAAACAATAATTTCTGCATTTAATTTCGCCAAAAATAAACAAAAAAAAAAACCATGCTGATCCATAGTGTTGTTAGATATGTTCAATTGTTTTAGCTATTATCATGAGGAACCTCTGGAGGTGTGAAAATGTGTCGAAGTTGGTTATAAACAAACATCCCCTGTTTGGCCCTTAAAGTGCTCTTTATATAGGATATGTTTAGATGGAAGCACCGCTGAGTCCAGCCACCCAGACTGTATGCAAACAGGTCGACAGAGGGAGGGAGGGAGGGGGGGAAATGCAGAGCAGAAAAAAACCAAAGTGCCTCTTCACAATGCCTGTTAATAGGACCAGAGTGAAGTGTAGGATTGAGGAGAAGCGCTCTGCTTCCTGACCCCGTGAAGAGCTCTCCTCGCAGAGCTCGCCGTGTCCTCTGTTCCTCCCGCACTCCCAGCCCCGCAGTCCTATGAGGTCAGCGCTAACCCCACAACCTGCTCTTGTTCCGCAGTAATGGGGCCTGGATGAACTCCTCAAGGGTGGGGAAAAACGCCATGCAGCTGAGCTCCGTCGTTTTAAACCGGACGAAAACTTTGGGTCTCTTTCGAACTGGCGGGTGACAAAACCCGGCCGTCGCTCCGTGACGCAGGGCCGTCCGCTCTGCAAACCTGCTCAGAGATTCTCAAGCAGGAGCCAAAGAACTCCGGAGCCCCTCGAGGCCGAGGCTGAAGAGCGGCGGCGTGTCAGGGGGGGTGAAGTGGGAGAGTGGCGAAATTATGTACTGAACTGGAGTCGGTACATAATGGAAGCGGGGAGTTTCAGAAATCACGACCGGTCGAGACGAGGGCTGCTGTGTGGAGGAGAGTGAGAAGCTGAATTCCCACGGAGAGCTGAGTTTCACAAGACGAAGGTCCAGACACAGTACATTTCCCAAAATGCAACACTTGTATTCAGAGTACTGTAACTGTTTGAAACGACCGTACTAATCGGGTCAGCTGACTTTAATGAGCTTTTATCTCTCATATGTGCATTGATTACGACTGCTTAACGATTGTCGGTGATTTCTACGTCCGTGTTGACAAGCCCCAAGATGAAGATGCAAATTGGCAATAATTCATATACTAAAGAAACTTCCAGAAGACTGCAAAGCTGCTGAAACATTGAAACATGCCTTTAAATCTGTTTGGAGTTTCCTTTGAATCACAATCGATTAAGAATTTAGTGACGGCAGTCGATTGAATCGTGGGACGTAGGACACCCCGCTGTGACAGGTAACTGAGACCCCAGCATCACCATGTCACACGTCATATTTCGCTGTATATACAGTTAAATTACCGGTTAAACTGTAAATCCTCCTGTTTTAAAACAATTCCACATCAAGAAATTTTGACAATGTCATTTAATATTATGCCACTCTGTGCGGCTCTTTATATTCACTCAGCCCAGCATGCTGAAGGCAGCTTTGCCTACTCTCTAATTATTATTAAAGATGGCCACTTCAGTATGGAATAAAAATTAAAGGAAGATGTCTGGAGAATAGAAACACACCAGAACACCAAACTTTACAGTTTTTGTCTTAATACACGGAGTATGAAAAATGAGACGGCAAGAAGAGCTCGCGGGGATGTTTCAGATAATCTGCCTTGTTTTTTTCGCATTCAGATTCACATGCCGCCCTGTGGAAAACAAGCTTTTACTGCTGTGTCACACTTGGAAAGAAAACCAAACAAGTGTGACAACGTATATTACAGGGGGCGAAAAATGATGGCAGCATAGGAAGAAGCATTGTTTTCCTTGACAAGAAGTTAAAAGCCCCCAGACGGCTTGTACGTGCAGCACTGCATTTATGTAAGGCATTTACATAAGTGTCTCTCGAAAATTTCAGAAGCAGTTCACCATTAACAACCTAATATCATAGAGCAGTTTCCCAATACTCTGGTCCTAGCGCTAAAATTGGGAACAATGAATACTGTATTGTCTCCAGTGCTGTATTGGGAAAACAGGGATGGTTAATCATTAGGTTCCACGAATAGCGTAACGTCATGGAGCAGTTTCCAAATACTTTGTCCATAGCGCTAAAGATTCACTCACCTCTGGATGTCAGATGCTTAAATCTGATGACATTGTCTGTTTTTGGGTTAATTCAGACAATATTTGTCAGAGCATTTGGGAACAATGAACAAAGGATTAAAATGTCATTCCCAGACAGTAAATGAATCGATAAAAAAAAAAAAAAAAAGTTGCATCCACGGTCCTGAAACAGTGGAGCAGTGAAAAGGATTCCATGCCAATGATTCCAAAATGCAGCCTATTCGCTCAGGGAACGTGTCAAAACCAACACGTGATCCACAAAGACAGGCGTTGATGTGTTGCAAGATGTTTTGTAATTTCTTAACGTTTACCTCTGCGCAAAGCATATTTCTCAACACTTCGTCATACACGGCGATAGGCGCGCCGGTAAAAACATCCGACGTGCAAAGCGCGCCCGAACGCCGCCAATTCGTTCTTCTTCTATATCGAGTGCCGTAACACCGAGGCAATGGAGTTGTTTTGTACCAAATGTTCGTCCGGGCCGCAGCACGTCTATTTTTGTGTTTCCTCTCATCGGAATCCCATCGTTCCCTCATCCTCCTCCCTTTCTTGTTTTCCGGCGACGGCGTGTCAAAGTGAAGAGCGCAGTCGTGTCAGCGGTATCTGTGGGGGTTAAACTCGAGCGCTCTTATCGACGTGGCAATTAGGTATGTGGGCATTTAGGATGGGGCGGGATTGCTTTAGTCACTTGTGGGTGGAATTATGATGCGTTTTCACGCAAAAAAAGAAAAAACGGTCAAAACCGAGAAAGTTACTCAATTCTCCTCTTCCTGTATTTTCGCTTTCTACTCTCCTGTCCTGTCTTTTCCCGACGTCGTCTGCCACTCGAGAGGTCTGCTTCGCTCAGTCTCTTTCTTCGACTTTGCCTCTTCCCAAACCCTTCCTTCAATCTCCCTTGTCCACGTTTTCCAGTCCTCCACGAAATAAAAAAAAAAAACACCTCTTTCCCACCATTCAAAAGCTGCTCTTTCTCTCTCTCTCTCTCTCTCGCTCTCAACAAGTCAGGTGACACCAGCCAGACCACTAATTAGAATTCTGTCACTAAGTAAATGCATTGTGACCGGTGGCTGACAGCTCCGCGTGTGTGTGTGCGTGTCCACGCGTGTGTGAGTGTGTGACAGTTTGGGCAGCTTGTTGGCGGTGACGATGGCAGCCGCCTGGCATTTTTAACGTGGCAAGGTGCTGCTCTCGCCACTGACCTGACAGTCATTTAAATTACACAGAGGATGGCTGCTCTCTCGCTCTCTCTCTCTCTCTGTGTGTGTGTGTGTGTGCGTGTGTGGTGTGTGTCTGTGGAAACAACGAGATTGAGGAAGGACCATTAGTAGCTGTGGATAATTCACTGACTTGCAGGCTGACTGATTGTGTAGAGCCGAGTGAGTGACTCTGAGTCATTGCAGGAAAACAGACAGACGGATAGGTAAGGGTTGTTTACCATGTCATCTCACCGGTACAACACAAATCACCCCTTTTTTACATTCACAAACACACAGCAGGACATACAAGCCGAGGGAGACAACACATAATGCGAGGACAGTACGAGATGAGAGGACGGAAAAACGGGATAGTCGGGATCTAGGCTCTAGAGAGAGGCTAAAAACCAATTTCCGCATCTTGATGAGGAAAAGCAAGAAGTTAAGGGTGGGATAGAAATAATGGATAAATCTGCAAAACCTGTCGAGTATTTATTTATTTATTTTTTTCCACTGAAGACGTTCTCCCTCTGTGTTTAAAATGGCCAAAGCAGAAGAACGACTTGGATAACTTAGCGAAGCCAATCTGCTGGACAACAGGGGGGGAGTAAAAACCCCCCAAACCCCCCGCTGTATTGAAGAAGTAAGACTGAAGCCGTAATAAATATGTGTTCTGAGTTTGTCACACCAATGCAACTGTTTAACCACCCACTTCACTTAATTAAACCTCGCTGGAGCAGAGGTTGTGTTGAATTTGTTTAATTAACCAGGAGACAAAAAAAATCAAACGCACCCCCTTTGGCTCGGTGATTACACTTTGGCACTCGGATATCTCGAAAGGTGAGTCATCCACGGAAAGCCTATCTGAAATAACACGCCCTTAAAAAGGGAGACGACGCTTCGCAAAACACTCCGAATTTTGCATTTAGCACCACCGACTCAACCTGACTCCGATTCCCATGACAACCAGAAAAATGTTGGTTCAGTCCATGTGTGACATTGATGTGGGACTGCCCTGTCAATCAACACGGGAGCTTTTTAGACTTTTAATGCTAAGAAGGTTTTGATAAGGTCTAGAAATAAATTTCTCTGTAGTGGAGGAAAATGAATTTAGCTAAAATAAAAAAAGATATATATGAGAAACATCCTGCGTGGATGGGAGGGAGACCCACACTCCTGTGTGTGTTTTTATTTCATTTTTCAAATTAAAGTCTGTAAGTCTGTAAAGGACTTAGTTGGACTTTGTGGAAGAGTCCAAGTAAAACCTATTTAAACTGTACGGTTTGCTCTTTGTTACTCAGAGCTCAGTCTAAAAACATCTTCTGACTTAACCAGACTGGAAAATAAATGACTTTCACACAGCAGAGTCCATATTTCTTACAGTCCCACCCAAAG
The DNA here is from genome assembly GCA_911649635.1 of Poeciliopsis gracilis. NCBI lineage: Eukaryota > Metazoa > Chordata > Actinopteri > Cyprinodontiformes > Poeciliidae > Poeciliopsis > Poeciliopsis gracilis. Next base: position 4,000,330 of record CAJVRI010001363.1, read on the forward strand.
CTACATTGAAGTTGATACAATATGTAATAGACGGTCAATTACTTGATGGTATTTTACTACTATCTACCGGGCTTCCATGTAAAATCCCAATAAAGCTTGTTGAAGTCTATCGTTGCAATGACACGAATTGCAAAAGAAAAAAAAAGGAAGTTTCGAGGGGCACGGACACGTTTGCGAGGTCTTGCGCGCGCTCTGCTCAGGCTTTCCCTGTCGATCTGTACGAATCTCCTCAGGCAGGCCCGAGACGAGAGAGGGAAGAAAACGTTTCAGCGACGCAATCACTCGATCGTGAAGCATACCGACGGAAAAGGGGGGAATGAATTTTGTCGTGAAACATGAAGCAAATTGCAGCGAGAAGAAAGACAGCGATGGAAGCAGCGTGGCCCCCAAACACAACAAAACACAACACAACACAACACAACACAACACAACAGTTCCCTGAAGGAAAACGGCACTGTGCGACACAGCCGGCAGACAAGCCGCGATGACAGCAGCATGGTAAAACACCTCTAATGCATCTTCGTGGGTTTTCACCGCTTCTCGTATAGCAGCAGAGAAACACACACACACACACACACACACACACACACACACACACACACCCACACACACACACACACACACACACACACACACACACGTGTGACACACGACTGCACGCCCCCTCCCCCCCGCCCGGCAATCGAGACACTTGAGACTCACTTTTGTTTTTGTCTTGCCACAACCTTACACCCACAGCTACGGGATATTCATTATTCACTCTTTTGTTTTGCACGTAGACAACATGTTTGCCACGGAGAGGAGCGGGAGCGGGGAGGGGGCGCGAGAGATAAATAACGGTGATAAGTCTTGTCTTGTCAGAGGAGAGAAGAAGGGCTGAGTGACATACGATTGGTCTCCTGGTCGTGAAATATGCATGGCTTTTTCAGCAGCCAGAGGAGAGGAGTTAATTTAGGCCTCTCGCTATGCTCGGGGTAATTAAAAGAGATGATCGATAGTCCTCCTCCCCTCTTCCCCGTCCCCTCCACCCATCCTCACAGCCTCCACCCCCCCGGGACTGATAACAGCCTTCTCCTCGCACGCATTCACACATCAGCAAGTGGCACTAACAATGCCCAGACCTCTGCAGTGAGCAGCACACACCTGCACTTACAGGGCCACAAAATGGTCACAAAAAAAAAAGAGTCTGGAGTGCCTGACCTTGGCTCATCAGAGAGGATTGTAGTTGTATTACGCAGGATTAAGTTTAAGTTTCTACGCACCACAACTCTGGAGCAAACATCCGGGCAACTGCAGAGATGCCGAGTTCCTTTAAAGCAAGGTTAAAACACCTGATTAAGTAGTTAGTGCAAAATAGGGTGACATATTTAATATACATCAGCACAAAAAGAAACAAAACACATGATGTTTTTGTTTGTTTGTTTTTTTTTTACAATTCCTGAAGAGGAATCGACACTGGCAGGCCAAAGCTCTTCAAAAAAAAAACAAAGAGAGCGCCGCTATACGGTTGCCAAAACTCCCAGCCTTCCCATGTCATTTCCTCTCGACGTGAAGTTTATAACAAGAAGCCATATGGATTCTCGTCTTTGACCTCTGCCACATTCACTGCCGGGCTACTATTGTTGCCCCGAAGGCACAAATAAAAACACACGCTCCAGAAAAGGCCGTTCACATTTTTGTGTCCGATCTAATTTCTGAGAGAGTTAAATGACATCCTATTTCCAGCCGTTTAAATTTTTATTATTCCTTTGATAATGGCGCGCATTGGCCCATAAAACAACAAAACACAACAACAAAAAAACAAAAAACCCAATAAAACAAAAAACTTTCTGTTCCCACATGTGTTCCCGACGCTCCAAATCAGCCTCTCATCTTTTTGTTCCTTGACTTTCCTGAAATTGGACTGAATTCCACATTTTCACAACCCAGTGGGGAAATCAGTAGAGATATGATCTTATAATATCTAATTTACAAATTTACTTTTGATACAGTATGGAGTCTGTTGTCCCTCGTTATCTTGAGACCACAAACTTTATTGTGTTTTTTTTTTATTTATTTTATGTGACAGACCAATAAAAATAGACCATAATATTAAGAAGAAATGGATTTCTAATTGTTTTATAAGGAGAAATCTGAAAGGTGTGCCTTGCGTTTTCCTACAAATCCCTAAAAAGAAAAGGAAAAAATGCCGTGCAACTTCTTTTTACAGAATTCACTCGCTCAGTAAATGCAGCCCACCTGCGTGTGATTCAATCCCACAAATCCAGCTCCTCTGTCCAACTGAACACAGTCACAGAGCTACACTGGACTAGCCCGGATCCAACCAGAACCGTGCCTTCAAGTGGCCCAGTCAAAGTCCAGCCCACATAACCCGGACGATCTGCTAACGGTTGGTTCTTTGAAGTATAGACTCGGTGAGTTGAATGCGGATGGATGCCAGAGTGTGAAAATGTGGGAAAAAGTTCAGAGTGATTTTATTTATTTAGCACATTTTCAGCAAGAAGGCAGTTCAAAGCGCTTTACATGAATTAGAAGGAAACAATAAAATCAAAAGGAAGTCAAAAAGGTAAAAGTATAAAACTAGATATACTGTTTCCCCATCTTTAGTTACAATAAGTCATCCATACGTTATAAACTACTCGAGGTTTTAGATTCTGATGAAACTAGATGTCGGTTCTCCCTGTTTGGTTGCAGATGGTAGATGGTACTTTGTGAGTTTGTTCTAGATTTGGAAACCAACAGGAGTTTCTCCAGGTCCTGCTCCGATATTAAACGTACGAGCCTGAATGTTGGTATAAAGTAAGAAGTACTCCATAGTTTATAGAAGTAATAAACTAAACGGGCAAAGAAATGACACATCGGGGAAAAACAGGCACATACAGCAACATTCACATGTGACCCAGCTAAGGCAAGCGAGGTCAGGAGGTTATGAATCCATTTGCAGGACCTCATGTTGGTCAGTGGCTTCCATGAACAAAATTAATCAGAACAATCAGGACGACCCACAGCGTCCGATGCCGTCTTTCTGAAATCAAAACTCACTTTGTTGATTTCTCCTTCGTCATTTCTGATGTGAAGGTGAGGAAGGAGGGGGTGGATGGGTGGGTCGGTGGGCGAGGGGGAGTTTGGTTCTCCAGTCTCTTCCATAAACCAGCACTCTGTCATCAATATTGTAGCAGAATCTATACTGCAGGACTAGAAGACTAATTAGAGCTAGCTCTAAATTATTTAACTCCCTCTGATTTTATTGATTTGTCAGTTCAAAGCTGCGACTCAGAGCTGTAAAATTGACTCTGCTGAAAGAGACATGCTCGTCCACTGGTTTATGGCTGTCAGCGCGCGGACAGGAGGGGGGCGGGGGAGTTTGGACGACGCTGATGTACTAAACCAGTTGCCCGCCTCACATACACACACACACACACAAAAAACACAGAACCAAGAAAGAGAGAGAGGAAGAGAGAGAGTTACTGCGAGTTACCGCATACATGGAAGATATGAGGCAAGCATGAATCAGGGATTCATACAGACCCAATAAGGTTCTTCAATCACACCTCTTAATGAACCGTTTTGCAAAATAAACCCTCTCATTTAGCGCACACATATGCTCGTGCACTAATTATCTCCCTCTGATTAACACAGATCTCCACATGCAGCGCGTCGAGCCCCAGGGATCCAGTTAGCCACCTGTTACCAATATCTCCAGTCTATTATAATAACGTCAACACACACACACACATGCGCGCGCGCGTGCCTCACACGGCGCATTGCACAACGCGGGCGCCGATCGAGCGCAGCCGCTGAGAGCAAACAGCTCCTCCTCGAAGCAGGAGCTGGCCGTTGAATGTTTGCCAAAGTTGTTAATTGCCTAATTGGGCGTCTATCTGCGGCGGGATTATGCACCGACGACCGGGAATCGATCAACCGAGGTCACACGTCGGCTCGCGTGATTGACAAGAGGCGTGAAATGATCTCACGGACCGCGAGGACAAAAATCTGCAGCTGCAGTTAGCAGAAGACGCTGACCATTCCAACCAGACCCCTCCTTGGTGCAAAGGTCAACCAACCCCCCTCCCTCCATCCCTCCTGACACTTTTACAAAATCTAAATTACCTCATTAATATCTTCAAAGCCGAGCAGCACAAACAAATTTTTGCTGCACGAACGTATTTGAGTCGATTGACACCAATTTTGTCTGATTTGAAGCAGGTGGGGTGAGGGGTGAGAGGTGCTGGCTGACCTTTCATGACCTCTGGAAACATTTCTTTATATCTTTAAAATGACAGTGGCACAAACAAACAAGCAAACGTAGCATAAAGGTCTGAGACCAATTTTGAGGTGGCGTTCATCATCTTATCGGGATTGATTTGAAGTCGTCGTTTCTCTGTTTCTTCCGGTTTTGAGTCGTTTCTAGATTTTGCAAGAACTTATTGGGAGCAGCTTTTCAGCTGCTTCGTGAAATCTCCACGTCTCGCTTTGCAAAGAACTTCAGAGTCAGCAATGAGTTTATGATGCGTGCCACCGGAAAAAATCTGTGCATTCGCGCTGTGACTTTGGTTTTCATCATTAGCCTGTTTTGTGTTTTGTCACCAGCTTCTCTTTTTATGGATCTCTCGCCTTTCCTTTTTGTTTCTCAAAGCGAGAATATAATTCAAAACTTTCGTCACAGTTTCTTAAGCATTCCCAGATTGTTTTATTTGGACCAGACAGTACCGCTTACATTTTTGTTTGTCTTTTCTTTTTTTTTTTTTTTTGTCACTCTACAACCACAAACAATAATGTGCTTCGTGTGACAGACCAACACAAAGAAGTACGTAACTGAGAAGTGAAAGAGAACTAGTTTCTTAAATTGAATTAAAAAATATAATAATGTAGTATGCTGCGGTATTCGGCCTCAATAGTTGGCTGTGGTTGCAGCCATTCTTTTATACAGTTTTTAGTTCCAGCTCAATAAGATTGGACAGAGAGCAACATTTGAAGTCTTGCTACAGATTACAGTCTGTGCTTGGACTGGACCATTCCAAAGACATGAATAGAGTTTGGTTCGTAGCGCTGGCTGTACGCTCTCTGAAACACTGGCGTCTTCCCATTAACTCTGTCCGGATTTCCTTTGTCTGCTGAAGAAGAGCCTCCCCACAGAATGATGCTGCCACTACCTTGTTCTCCCGATGGTTCAAAAACACAGCCTGTGAAAGCCTGGACAGGGAACTTGGCGTAGTTTTGTCTTTCAGCGATGACTTCTTATTGAAACTTGTCACGTTGGTCTGTTAAATCAAATACTCATGAAATGAAGAAATGTGCGGTTGTACCATGACAAATTATAGAGAACTTCCAACATTTTTTTTTGTTTTGCAGTGAACTGTTCTTTTCTTTTATTTATTTAGCAGTGATGCTCTTTGAACATTTCATTTCAGTTTCCCAATGTTGACGTCTTTGGGCTACGTGATGATATCCGATTTCTGTCAACTCAGGTTCTACCGAGCCAAAACTATACACTTTTCTGTTTTTGTTTTTTTTTAACGTACGTTATCAAAACGTGTTTTCTTAGGCGTCGTCTCGGTGACTTCTACCTGACAGCGGACCGTGTCCGGTGACAAATTCAGACCACATCCCGGGCTCCAGATGCAAGAGGCTCTGCAGTCAATCCATCACTTTACAATCATTCATCAAGCACCCTCACTCCCCTTGTTTTTCCTCCCACCCTCTTTCTCTCTCTTCATTTATCAGACTCTCCAAATCAAAAGAGAACCAGTGGACCCTGAGGAACACCTGGCCCCGCGGTGACAGCGGCCATGTCCCACACACACACACACACACACACACACACACACACACACGCACGCAGACACACTCATATGCACACAATGAAAAAGCATCCCCGGCAACCAAAGAATTTCGCTTCCAACCTCTGTGTCGATCAGCAGCAAAGAGCTGCTACTATTTTTCAAGTAGCTTGAACTGTGACAGTTTTACAGATGTGTGTGTGTGTGTGTGTGTGTGTGTGTGTGTGTGTGTGTGTGTGTGTGTGTGTGTGTGTGTGTGTGTGTGTGTGTGTGTGTGTCAGGGCTGACTGGACACAGATTAAAGGTGGCATTACTACCCCCTCCCTCATTGAGCAACAGCCAGAGTGTGACCGTTGTTGCGCTGTATAGCCCCGACTCTACACTTTCTTTCTTTCTTATAAATTTGAGTTCCTTTGCCGAGGCGTTTTCAGATCAGCTCAATGGCTTTCATCCTAACTAATAATCCAACTTCGTTCGAACAAAGTCGTGACATATGTTTTTTGTGTTGTACCTCCGGCTGTAGGACCGATTTGACTTTTTACATTACACCCATTAAAACAAATGAGGTCTTATTTTGAAGCTCATTTTGTCTAAATTTACTCCTTTTATAAGTCAAGCAGCTCTCTTCATTATCCTCGACCGTCTTTGCACTTTAAACACAACTGCGACCGCTCTTCCAAAAATCTAAAGCAATTTGGTAACAGTTTGCTCTTTTTAACTACCCAATTTGGCAATAATTGCATTCGCAAAAACATCATATTTCATGTCACATAGCAGGTAAAAAAAAAAGAAGGGAGGTGGGGATCATTTTGATTTCTGGATATTTTTTAAAAATAATAACTAAAATCTGAACAATGCATGCTGATTGTTCCTGAACCTTTGTATTGGACTGAATGCTCACAAATGCAGGAATGTTTGCTCTTTTTTGTGCTAGTCAATCGAAGCTAAACAGAGCAACACGTGAACTTCCAATAAGAGCCTAATTCCAGATGTCGAAATAAAAAAAGTTGAGCATGAACCTAATATCCACTAAAGTTAAAAATGAACCACAAAGTCATTATTTCAACAGTTTTGTACCAAAATAGCTCACTGTGCCCTTTTATTTTAGGCAGCAGTTAAGATTCCGACTTTCTGATGAATTTGGTGAGTTTTGTCGTCAGATTCCTCCTCCTTTGGACCCACTTAGGATACCGTTTCAGATCTGAAGGAAACGCTCCTCATGGCTGAGTCGCTGTACGTTTCCGAAGGCGTGCAGAGAAAGTCTGCATGCGTCAAACTTTGCCTTCACAAGGCAAAGTTTGTGTGTGATTAGAAGGGGCTGACTGACATATCCAGTGGCAGTCCCATGAAGAATGAAGTCACCTGGCTTTCCCCCTGCCTTTGAAGGTCAAGGAGACCCACTTGCATATTCATGGTCCTGGGCGGGCGTGCGCAAGCCGGCCGGTGTGCGTGTGTGTGTGCGTGTGCGGCGCGAGCGCGTCCACGTGGGAGTGTGCGAGAGCGCCCCCGGAATCGATGGCTTTTAATTGTTTTTTCCTGAGCTGTGGAAGGAAGTGCCAGCAGTTATTGATCGGATGGAGGGATGGGAGAGGAGAGGATGGGACAACGGAGGGAGCACAAAGGAGGAAGAGAGAGAGACAGTGTGGCAGACAAGAAGGAAATGTGACAAGACAGGGTGGCGACATTGAACACAGAATCAGTGTCTGCTGGGTGGATGAGTGTGTGTCTGTTAGAGTGTTAGAGATAGAGTGTGTGTGTGTGTGTGTATGTGTGTGTGTGTGTGTGTGTGTGTGTGTTGGGGGGGTGTGCATATGTAAGTGTATGCACACGTGTATTTGTATAGGGGGGTGGGGGAATGTCACAGGGTGTCTGATCTGGATGCTGCGCACACACACACACACACACACACACACACACACCCCACCCACACACACACACACACACACACACACACACACACGCTGCATCATTGAGTAAGGCTAAGTGTGAGTGTGTTTTCAGGTGGATCAGAAAATACTTTTTTTTTTGTCATGTTTCATTTAAATAACATTTTTAAACGTAGCGTTGGTTTTAGCTTCCTGTTTGTCTTTGTCTTTTAAAGGCTTTTAAAGGTCCAAATAATTCATCAGAGATGTTTGAAATAAATCAACCTATTCTAAAAATCAAAAAGTTGTTTGGCATTATAAGGGAATTAGTTACGTTTGAGTTGTATTTCGAGATTTTGTGTTTGGTTCCTTTAATTTTTGTTTCCAGTTTGTCTTTCTATTAGGATTTACCATGATCACATGTGTGTCTAAATTTATTTTCCAATTTCAGTTTTGTTTTCAAAGAATGCCATGTTTTGTTTTGTTTTTGTCTCCACTCACACAACCCCAGCGAGACTTGTTCCACATCCAACCAACCCACAAAGGTGCAATTAGTATAACAACATTGCAACATTATGTCTTTCAAAATCCAACCAATTGCCACACTCAGAATTGCCAGGGAAAAGGAACTGGGAATTCAACTAAAATGTGGAAGAATGGGACAGGATGAAGCATTTAGTCCTTCTCTTCCTTCATTTCGACATTCAGGGATCACGTACATTGGTAGCCGGCAAAAAACCTTCTGTTTCACATTGTGTACTTTTAAACATCAGGATAAAATGCCTGCAGGGGTTCATGCCTTAAGTTCTCTGAAAGGTGGAAGTCATTTAGTTCATTAGTAGTTGCTCCTAGTCACTTTGGTGAACCTGAGATAATTTATTTTGTCATTTTTTGTGTTTTGTTTCTCTAAGCTTTTTTTTTTTTGTGTGTAATTGACTTTTAGAATCAATTTCTTGTGATTCATTCTGTTTTGTTTAAATGGAGTTTATTTACATATATATATAAAAAAAGAATCTGTTACTCTCTTTAGTCAAATTATTTGTCCAATAAAGTAAGAACAGTATAAAGTTGTTAAGAGCACTAAACCATGCTTAATGATTCTTAACTCATCCTCAGAATACTATTCCTATTTTAAGTAGTTTCATATTCATCGTGTGTAAACACTAATTCAAAGCAAAACTACAAAGCAAGCAATAAATGTTAATAATTTCTTTGTTTGTTGAGTCTAAAGTAAAAAAAAAGAAAAAAAAAGCTCATTGTTTCTGGTCTTTATTGACACAAGTAAAAAAAAAGGAAGAAAAACAAGAAAAATAAAAAACAGGTTGGCATTGAGCTAAGATAAAACTGGAGTCAATGGTGCTGGTCTGGCCTGTTTTTTGGCTGAAAGGTGTGTGTGTGTGTGTGTGTGTGTGTGTGTGTGTGTGTGTGTGTGTGTGTGTGTGTGTGTGTGTGTGTGTGTGCGTGTGCATTTACACTGTGTGTGAAGACATTTTGTGTGTGTGTTTACAAGTGCATTTGGACCAAAAGTATTGAGCTTTATTCCCTAACAATGTTCCACCTTGCCCTCATTACACAGAGGTTAAAGCGGCACTTGGCCCTGTCTGGATGGCTTAGGAAGCCACATATGCGCGTGTGTATGTGTGCGTAAACACATGCACCCAAAAACCAACACAAAGGTGTGAGCTCGGTTTCTCTCGTGACCCGGCCAGCAGCCCTCAATCTCTGAAACGCAGAGACGGAGAGATTGCAACGATTTGTGGAAGAAACGTCTGCAAATATTGCTCGTAAAGGAAGTTAAGGCAACAACTTAATGGAACCAAATAAAAACTGTTCCATTAACATCAAAGTTTATGACTTTTTTAAAGTTAATATTATATGCCCAATAAATTAACCACTTTAGCATTTATTATACGTGTTGTCCATATAAGATTTATTTGAAAGTTCGTGGCAACATGTTGCGTGGCAGTGCGGCAGGTTGAAGACTTTTTGAAGAATCTGAACTTATTGGGAGAAATCTTTCTTGAAAAGCTGCTGGCTTCCCGTCAGTAGACCTTGAGGAATTCCTGCTCAGATTGTTAATGAGGGATCACCAGTGAGAGTCTGATACCTTTGTAATAATAATAAAAAATAAATTAACAATCCTTTAGTTATTCTCTGCAAAATATTTTTTTTAAAAACTCCCGATTTTATTTATTTATTTTTTTCTTTTGCGGTGGAGCTCCCTCCATTCGCAGTCTACAAAAATCATCAAACTGGTTGTGCTTTGATGCCTGATTAAGGATCACTTTGCCATTCCTGTTGGATCCTGACGCGTGACATCTACCCGAGCCTGATCGGCGTTTCTAGCGCAATTACCAGTAACTACTTTGTCCCCGGAGTCATCCACGTTTTTAAGTTTTCGCCTCCATGCATCGCGACTCTTTGTTCTGGAGGAGCTGCTTGTCAGCCTCCTCACATCCCGCCGGGGTCTTTCGCTCAGGAGTCCCTCCATCAGCCACTTTACGTCTTCTCGTTCCTCGCCCAAAACACCTCCATTCCAAAAAAGACGGAATAATCAGCGTCTACTGGAGCACGGCAGAAAAACATTTAAGCGAGCAGGAGGTGGGGCGGTGGCGGTGGAGACGGAGATTGGGGAGGGGGAGAGCGGGGCGGCGTCGGGTTAGCGTGTTGAATAGGTGGAGAGGAGATTGTAGCAACACAAGCACACACACGGCATGCTGTCAAACGTGTATTCGCACACACACACACACACACACACACACACACAAAGATTCTCTGTAATAGATTCTCGCCTTGACACTCAATTCCGGGGCGAGACGATCTCGCTTTATCCCTCCCTGCATCAAATATTTAAACACTTGTATTAGTGGCTGTGACATCCCCTCAAACAACCACAGCTCAGGGCACCAATCTCCTCTCCTCTCTCTTTTCTTCTTATTTATTTTCTCTATGTCCTTCACCTCCTTTTTTCTCGCTCCATCCTCCCCAATATGGTCCATAAAATCTTCCCCCCCCCCCCTCTCCAGTGTTATCACCTGCTTACTTTTCCTCCGCCGCCCCATCATTTTATATTTTCAAACTTCCACCTTCTTTTTTCTTTTGCCTACAGAGGGTGCTATATAAAGGAGGGGTTATGTTCTCCCCCCCACCCCCTTTTCTCTTTTCCTTCCCTTGTTCTCTTCAAGCTTCTCAAGAGAGGCCTTTTCAATCTCATGAGGCAAAGCTCCACAGATTGCAACGAGGAGCGAGGGAACTGGGAATGGAGAACGCGGGATAAAAGGGAGGGAGGGAGGGAGGGAGGGGAGCGCGGCTCGGTGGCGGCGGTGCGCTTGAATGACGTCTTTCAAGAGGAGCAGTCTAGCTTGTCAAATCGCCGGCTGCGAAATGAATTGGCATATCTGTTGGGCCTGGAGAGGAGATGTCACGCCACGGCGTTTCATATTCCTCGATAAGGCCAAATAACGCAATTGTCAGAGAAGACAGAGAGCGTGTTCTGACGGAGAATGAGAGAGCGGAGCCAGTTAAGAGGAGTTGGAGGGAAGGGGAGCGCGAACCCAGCAACAGTGGAGTGTGTGTGATAGACACGCTGAGCTGTTTCTTTTTTTCTTTTTTACACCTGATACTCCGCCCGCCTGTCTGTCTGTGGTTTGTGCGTTACGGCAGGCTAATGCAAACCTTTTAAAACCACTCAACACATAAATCTACTCGCCTAAATCTGATTGGCTCGCCATTGAAGTTTTCCAGCTTTAAGAGCCGAGCGAAGCTCACACCATGACCCAATCTTTTTTTTTTTCTTTTTTTTCTTTTTGCAAGATTTTTATGGCTTTAGATGGAGTGCTTGAATAGGGAGGAACATGAAAAGGCATGATTGAACTTTTTGATGACCCGGGCAAATTCACCTTGGCCTTCTCTGCCACTCAGAAACCGCACCGTTTGGATTTGATCCGGCATACTCATTTTTTACTTATGACGGTTTTTGTAGATTTGTTTTTTTCACTTTGATATTGTTCCGAAAGATGCAAACAAGTACAAACTTTGATATAAAATTTTGAAAGTACTCCATAGATTGCATATTCAACTTCGACGGCAGTTCTTCCAACTCTTTTTGACCTCAGTGGACAAAACGCCCATAAAGGCTTCGCTTTATGAACTCAGTTTGGAGTATGCCATCATGACTTTTGATATGGAGAAATTTTCATCCCTTCGACGTCCTTTGACAACGCTTGCGTTTTTCTTTCGCGCTCGTTCACAAATGTCTGCCGGGTCTTGAAATTAATTCAGCTATACGAGCCGAAACGCAATCGAAAAAGACAAATACATTTTTTAAAAAGTGAGAAATTCCCAGAAAGCCTCTTTAAAGAGGACGACTGCATTATTATGCTCCTCTGAGCCCCTGCTCAGTGTTTTCATTCCCAGTGCGATTTGTCACTCGGAACTTTATTGTTACGCCGCCTTGAAGGAAAGCGCATTCTTATTCAGGTGTGACAAACTTCTTTGTTCAGTAGAGTCCAGTGTGGGAAAGTGTATCGCTGTGAAAGCCCACTGTCTGCAGCATGAGTGTGTAGAGGCAAATAACATGTACATGTAACACGCCTATGGAGGACGGGTGCAGCCTCATAGTGCAAGATGTGACAAACTCTAAGGAAGGCTGTCTGAGGCAAGGAGTCCGGTTGGAAAGAGGAGGAGGAGGAAGATTGGACAGACTTGTCTGATTTCTTTTTTTTTTTTTTTTAGAAGAGGACTGCAGTTGGGTTTTTTTGTTGTTGTTGTTGTTTTTTTTTCTATGGCAGTGTTTTTGATGGCAGATAGATGCTTCACCCGCTGCACGGATACTAAGAAATATGCAAAATAAACAAGTAGCTGTCAGTTCCTGGCAGCCTCTTGTACAGGAACCAGGAAGATGCTGTTTCTGTGTCTCTCTGAATCACACGCGAAAATACAGACTCAAAAACACTCAGGCAAACAACACACACCCTTTACACACACAAATATATATATATTTATATTTATATATATATATATATATATATATATATATATATATATATATATATATATATATATATATATATGTGTGTGTATTTATATATACACCACATTTCACCAACAAAGCATTTCAAAGTGCTTTAGCTACATCATAGCTACGTCTGTTGCGAAAGGGAACAAAAGATAAATAAATAAAAAAAGTAAAAATGGTCGTATTTCTGTTAGGCCTGTCGGGATAAACGATAAGTCAATTAATCGAACGACAAATTAAAACTATTGACCTCATTTTAATTATCGACTATATCGTTTCTTCCTGCCTTTTTCTCTGACTGTTGATGACACTGAATGAAAAAAGGCTCAACTCCATTTCTCTCCACTTCCTCCCTTCCTTACTTCCTTAGTGTAATGCCCAGCGCGCGCTGCAGATCTCATGTCGCGGATTGTCGGCCCATTATCAAAACCTGAGAGACACATTAGCCGACAGAATCCTCGCTATAACGGTTCGATCGAAACCGTGTTGTGTCCAACAATGGACACAAAATATCAAGTCCAGTTCACTAACTTTGAAACCAGGCATTAATCAATTCCTAACTACAATCTACCTGCAATGCATGTAGCTAGTGTCAGTCCTGACTGAATGAAAATCATTATAACTATTTATGTCACGTTAACGAAAAACAGCTGAAAAGTTACCGGTTTTTCTGGTAGAAATTTCGCTCCAATTCCTCCCCTAGTTATTGATATTTTCTTTGCACGAACTGTTGAATAAACATTCATGTTGTTTCCGATGTCTGCTGGACTTCGGGTTGCGCCTTGTCAGCTGTTCGGGATTCCCTCCGTGTTTCCCCTCAGAAAGCAGGAGGAGAATCCGCGCTTTCTGATTGGCTACCGGTCACATTCAACAGGCTGCGTCACTCTCCCAGTCTGGGCAAATCCTTGATTTAGATCATAGCAGCACAACGATCTACCGTAATACACAACACTAGTGACAATCTCAGAACGAAGAACGTTCTAAGATTGTCGTTTGGGGTAAAAAATCCTGTAGCTTGAACTATTGCATCAGGCAGTCGGATGTCTTCTCTATTTAAATCGAATGATTACTGAAGGCCAATTTACTATACAGACTTCATAATCTGCACTCTTTTGGTTGAATGCAGTATTTATTTCCACTTTGGTTTGATGTTGTTTAGTTTTTATTCAAGTACATTTATTGTTAATGGAGACTAAGAATCTATTTTATTTTTGGTTTTGGTTGTTTTATTTATTTTGTGTATCAGTCCCAGTGTTAAGTGTCTTTTTAAAGTAAAATGTATCTATCTCTGGCAAGAAAGCGCATGTATTATTACGTAATTTCCATTAAATCAATATAAAAAGGTCTTCAAACAATATTATCGTTTATCGCAATAATTTTTGAGACAATTTATCGCCCAGCAAAATCTGTTATCGTGACAGGCCTAATTTCAGTGTAGCTACAGTTGAAAGCTACAATTAATTAGCCGTGTAGCTAGTCCGGTTAGCTTAATAACGGCATTAAGCTAACGCATCATTCCTTCGCACAATATTTACCAGTTCTTCTTCTTCTTCTCCTCCTCCGTCGGTTGCAGCCAGTCTCTCTCCTCCGTGTGGTCGGCCCATTAGCTGGGTGACCAGCGGACTATGACAGGGCGGCCCGGTCACGGCAACACACAGCGGGCAACGCTGCTGCTGGCGCCTTTCGCATTAGCGCAGTGAACAAGGGGAACCGGAGTAGGAAGCTTTTCCATTAGCGTCTCCCACGTTCTGCCAACAAGCTGACAGAGAGAGGCCGAGTGGGAGAAGGAGGGGAAAGGAGGCCATGTTTTCAAACAGCTGCTCCTTAACGGCGTGACAGCGGCTGGAGCCGAGCTGCATGCGGGCCCCACAACAAGACGGGTTGCCGTGTAACGTAATGGGGGTCTGTTGGCGTTTTTATCGTTTCCAATTTGTTTGAAGGTTGTTTCTGATGGCAATCGCCAAACAAAACAAAAAAAAAACGTGGCTTGTATAATGTGATTAAATCAAAAGCAACACAGGTCACTCTAACTTGCTGTGATTTGTGTTGTTTTTCAGTTCCAGCGGAGAATCTATTGAAATGGATTGCCTGGCATTTCATCAATAGCTTTCTCTTTCTGAATCCGAAAAAAAAGAAAGCAAAAAAATTCAAGTTTTCTCGATTCACCTGCAAAAAGGTAGAGGGCCCTGATGCTTCTTCTGTTGATGAAGTGATCAAACGACGAGGGTCTCATTTGCTGTGATCACAGAGACGCTGCACATTCCCTCCTCCCCGGCCGCCTCCATCATCATTTATTTTATCTTTTTTTGTTTCGCGCTCCGCCGTCTCCTTCTTCTGCTGTCTGTTCTCGTGTAATTTGACATGGAGATGCTCGTTATGGCGGATCAAAGGCAGCCATCTGTGGCCTGTCGCCGTGCCTCAGACAAAAACCGGGGAGGTGAGATGAGAGGGAAGACCCAGGACGCGTTTCAGACGGAGACGCAGTCGATCAGAAACGCGAGCATTAGCCGAGCCCTGTGAGCAGGAAGGGGGCCTGGTGAAATTAAAACAGGGAGACGCTGAAGGTGGCCATTTGGAGTAGAAAGCGATACCTCGAGAAAGTACAGATGTGCAACTTCGGTGTGTGTGTTTGTTTGGTTGGTTGTTTGGTTTCACTGGCTGCCGTGGCTCCTGTGATCTAATTTCTTTCTCTTTTTTTTTTTCTCAGGGAAGGCCTGGAAATTGGCATCGGCAGGAATGAGATCCTCACGGTCGGAAAAGCTCCTCTCTGGATCGGCTGCGTTACGGATGCCAGGCGGTGGCGTGTCAAGCAGCGATGCGCTCGGGCCTTCCAGCTTCCCACCCGCCGTTTTCTGTCGAATATTCCAAAGATTTTCCGTGAATTAGTCGGAGTGACGTTCCACGGAAAATATGGCAATACTGCATCATTCCGCACTCAAGAGTTTCTAACGCCAGTCCCCAAGAGCTACTGCTGCACTCCTTTTTTTTTTTTTTATCTGTATGTCAAAAGGCCTGTTTGTGCCCCTCAGCAAAAATATTGAGCTAAATATAATAACTTAGCAAAATAAACTAGTCTAATAACGACTCTCAGTTTCTGCCTCCATGTTGTTCAGACACCGGGTCCTTGGTGAGGAGGGGGGCGGATCCACGCCTCGAACTATCAACTATTCATATCAATGTATGAATATTTTGTTCATTTTTAAACCTGTTCATATTTTAAACCTGATGGAATGATATAAATAAAATAAAAAAACGCTTCTCAAATGAACGGTTTTGATATACCATTGTCAAGCTAAACTCAAGATTTAACTATTAAAATCCCTGTTTTAATCCCTAGCCTCCTGAAATAAACACTTCCAACGTCCGTCATGATTAATCATTTGCCTCAAATGATTAAGTGACGCAGTTGCAAAGGGTTAATAGTTTGAGTCATGCAGAACTGATCTGACCGTTTCCAAAGCAACGACCAGAACCAAGACATTCCCCCAGAACTACAGCGAGCTCATTGTAGCTACGACCTCGTCTATGACGCAGATCTATGTCATAGATCGAAGAACATCTAGGGTTATAAATGCTTCCGGGCAGGAGTGGCTTATACTTGTTGCCCCCCCCATCTCGGTGCCTGCATGTTGGGGTTCATCCCGGTGAACGCCTACAGGTGGGGGGACGATTACTATTATCAGTAGTAATAATAACAGCAATATTAATATGAATATTAATATATTCGTATGTTAATCAATACACAATTATTATACTCAGTAATATAGTAATTATTGTATTGCTAAATATGATACTAAAATGATTAGAATGTTTCATAATAATTACTGTTAATAACAATGATAATAAGTTATATAGTCAATATAATAATAATAATTAGTATTATTTATATTGATAATTATTATTACTATTGATAATGATAGTAGTAAAAATATAATGACAAAGTTATTAGAATTTAATATTGTTATTATTGTTATTGTTTTTGATAATGATAATAGTAATAATAATATCACGATCCCTGAATCAAATGAACAAATTAAGTCTTCAGTATGATCTCACGTTTTGCAGACTGACGCTAATGAGACGTAACGAGACGTACATTTGATTCCGGTGTGCTGGGACAGAACAGCAGCTCTCAGAGTACCAAGATAGACATTCAGTGCTGTTCGTTAGCATAACTTTTCTTTAGTGTTATATTGCAGTGTTTCCTGGCCCTGTTACTTTTCAAAAAGTAACTTCACGGTCCAAGCCATTGAAACTGAAATGTTGGACATCCAGTTGAACAGGATTGCGTGGTTACGCCAACTGATTTCTCTCCATCCTCTACGGTTGACCTCAAGCGTTCATTGGTTTTAGCCTTTGCCTTAAGGCTGGTGAAGTGCATATTCACAAATTTTTATTTTTTTTACATCATTATTGTGCATGAGCATGTAGTTTGTCAGTGCACAGTTAAAATGTTTTAACCAGGAAGAGGTTAAATTGGTAATTCTCAAATTAGCTCTATACTAGTTGGCGTTTGCAGTCGAGACACACATGCGTTATGTGTGTTTGGGCCTTATTGTTCCAGGAAGGCGGATACCTGGTCACAATGGCCGCCCACTCAGTGCTCCGATAAACGCACGCATGTACATTATGCGGCATGAGGAGACAATGGCTACCTGGGGATCAAGGGCACGCATTACGTGGAAGAAGACAGACATGGACAGGACGGGACGTTGTCGGAACATAATGGTACAAGACTGTCATTACGCAGAACAAGACATCAGAGGACGGAACATAAGGTGATCAAACCTCCCCTCCGGCAGACGTGAGGGATGAGAACGACAGAGAGAGGGACAGCAGAGGAAGTTGGAAAGAGGACAAAGAAATGAGGGCAAGATGAAATAAGAGGACAACTCCACTCAGACGGACCCTATCCGTCAAAGTAATGACGATGTCTTAGTTGGTTAAAAAGCAGTGTTAAGCACTGACCGGGTTGAATATCAGCGAGTGCTGGCATTAAGATATGAATGGCTTCTTAAGTAACAGCACCTTGATGGATTTGGCGATATGGGAGCAGAGCAGGATGCGTGCCGTAATGAGTGGAAGGGATTAAATATTGCAGGATGAGGAATGAAGCAAAGTGAGGGTCGGAGGAAGAGGGAGGCCGGTGCGTTTTAGACAAATGGACATTTGCGGAACACAGACGTGTTTTGGTGGTACGTCAATAATTACTGCGGCGGCACTTAGTCAGACTAAACATGTCTAGTTTCAGGTGAGTTAGGATGGGCAAAATCATTTCCAGTTTTGCTCATCCTACGTTTCCGCTGACCACGTACTTGTGCAAGTTGGAACTGCGAAAATGAATTTGCCTGGTGGAGACACCGCTTTTAGAAAAAACAGACACGCTTTTTGACAGGTTTTGTGCAAAGGATGAGTCGGATTTGTCAACCGCGTCAAAATCTTGCAAACCTAACAACAAACACGTCTGCGCTCTGAAGTGAAAAAAAAAAAATTAAACATCCTACATTCTGCATGACAAAAACATGTGAAAATAAATAAATAACTTAGATGTTGAGACAGGCCGAAGCAAAAGTTATGTACACATGTGAAATAAAAAAGTCCACTGGTCTCCCGGCAACGCAGCCACTTCGCTTTGGTCTCAGGCTCTTTGGAGGCTGTTTGCTGTTTTCTTTGGCACTTTAGTTTGAAAGTCATTGTTGTTTTCAGTCTTTATTTCTCTCCGTTGCTCACAGTTTGCTCTCCTCTTCCTCCAGCGGTCGATTCAAACCTGGGATGAACTTGAGGAGACGCTTGCGGAAGCTCTCCTGTTTGGGGTTTCTCTGCAGCAAGCCGAATCCTCCATGTTTCTCCGCCGACCCCACGGACGAAGAGGATGACAAAGATCCCCTCAAGTAGGCGCGTGTGCTGGCGCTGCGGGTCAGGTGAGTCTTTGGTCACGGTGAGGAGTGACCACCGTGCCGCCACGTGTTTGGTGGCACGATAACAACATTTGGGCAAGTCGGGACATTTCTAGTTTTAGGTGAGATAGGACGACCAAAATTATTTCCAGGTTTGGTCATCCTCTGTGTCCGTTGACCGTACAATTGTGTGAATTGGGAATTAATAGAAACATCCCAATTTTAAATAAAAAAATACAACAACTCATTTTTCAACTAGTTTTTGTGCAAAAATGAAATGGGTTTTCAACTGAATCAAAATTTGGAAGATCGCAGTGGAAAAAAAATGTTTTTGCATTGCATGAGTCACCAGATGTTACTAGGAGACAAGATGGCAGGAGGATGATGCAGCATGTTTTTTTAATTTAATGACTTATCGCACGGACGAGCAAATTTATTCACATGTGGCTTCAATTGATTGATTGTTAATGGATAATTAATGTTTTGTCGACATTAGCGGAATTTCTTTTGCACACTTCCAATTGAATTTCAGCTTCTGATTTTCACGAAAGCTTCCTGCTTAGATTCAATTTGACTCGAGACTTTGAAGAAGTAGTCGACATCTCGGACTCTTACTATGTTCTTCGCGGTATTTCCGATATTTTCATTTTTATTTTTTGTTACCTTTGTGATAAAATAGCTTTAAAAAGCTGAAAGAAGTTAAAGTCACCCGTTGGTCCAGCTGTGTTGGAAGCAGTGCTTAAACTGTTACCGGCGATTATCCGAGTGGCGAAAGGTCTGCTCTCAACACGGAACGCGTGAACTTCCAAGTTTGATCCGAAACGGTTTTTTTAAAAGAAGAAAGACATTCAGTATATTAAAAAAGACCAACCTGAAGCTCACATTTTGAGAAAACATGTCAGTTTCTCGCCACCTTTAGACTGCTTTTACCCCCAGAAGGTTATTTTGTCAGACGAGACTGAACCAGCCCTCCTCCCCAACCAGTCCAATAAGTGTTTTTCAATTACCGCTGTCAGCCGGTAATCATCCAGTGATGAATAGTCTGATATCTACGCTTTATATTCATCTGCCGTCTTGGTTATTTTGCTTCTAGACAAAGCTGCACGTGTGTACGAGCAGGAGGGAGAAGCAATATGTATTCTGTTTACAAAGTATTGAAGGTGCGATCGAATGGATGGCAAAGTTAATGAATCTTGCCTTGTTTAATTTTTCACAAAGCAAATAAATATAAATGTTGTTTTTTTTTTTTTTTTTTTCCTCCTCAACAATTAAACGCACCGCTGTCACTCCTGAGAGGAAGCCGAGGACGCTGTTTTGATCAAATATATCATTATTACTCATCATAAATCTGTTTTTTTTTAGCAATTATTTTTCTCTTTTCGAAGCCAATAAAATGGGCAGCGGCTCAAAAAGAAGCGGCCTAATTTCTATCATTAGCAGCATTATGTAAATATGCAGAGAGCTTATAATTGCACCAAACAAGTCCGCAAAAAGGCAGATGAGCAAAACACTGATTTCATTATTTTTAAGGTCATTATGGAAATAGCAGAACGTCTAAATATTTCCAAATGTGAAAACCTGTTGGAAGCACTTCCATAGCGTCAAACGGTTCTTTAAAGTTCAGCAAAAGACCAAAAACAAGAAGCCAACAATGCGTTTGCAGGCAGACGTTTGCAGGAATCCGTGGGAATTGGACTATAACGGGTCTGAGTGGTTGCACTGTAAACTCTTAAACATATATTCCTAATTTATTTCTAATACTTTTGTGTGAAATTTAAATAAAATAGTCAACTTCACATTTCTTACTGAAGTGTACCATGACTGGGCATAACTTTGAGAAATAAAGGTTATAGCTGGGGAAACACGATGAGGGGAAAAAAAAACTCGTTGAGCTGCATATGCACGGATGTAAACAACTCTTTCATGCAATTTTGTGTGCTTTAAAAACATGAATTTAAACTTCAGACAGATTTTGAAAATGGTGGTATTATGTATTTTCCAGACAAATGATGCCATTTTATTCCATCAGCGAAGTAACTTTGTTGCCTTCAGTTGTTGAACGTGACAGAAAAGCTGCATATATCAAACAAAAAAGAAATTTGACGCTGTCTCTTTAAGAAGCTACTAGTCTTTCCAGCACTCCACCCTCAGCATGTCGTCACAAAAATGTTCATAAGTCAGTCTGTGTACAACCCTTCTTAGAGGTGTTGGACTGAGGTAGTTTGTAGGTTAAGCTCAGCAGTTTCAACAGCTGCTTCCTAATCGCTGCTGCCACTAGTCTGTAGGAACTGAGTGGAGGGAGGGCTGCTCTGTGGCTGGAGACCGCATCTCCGAGGCGGAGCTTTGTGGAAACGGGCGGATCTGGAACGGTTGCCACGGGAGACGAGAGGATTTCTCAAACGCGCATGACGGAATCTAAGCAACACTCCAGGTATGTTTTGACGAGAGAACGACGTTATAACGTGATCTGAAGCCAAAAGAGAAAAAGTCAGTTTTACACCATTACCCGCCTTCACACATTTGAGGTTGATTGAAAACAAGAGATACAGAGACTGGTGTGATTCTGACGCGTTCAAAATCACGCGTCAAATTTGCAAAAAAAAAGTGGATAGAGCAAGAACGCTTTTGCGGTGCTTCACGTGTCGGGCGGCCCTTTCTTAGAAACAATCAAGTGGAATCCATGTACAGGCAGCGGAGGGGCTCCATGCCCTCCTCCTCTTGTTTTCTCTTCGCTCCCCATCTATCACATCCAGCGGGTGGCACAGGCCACTGGCCAAGCCTGTCCGCTCGTCATTAGCCCCACGTTCTCCCCACGCGATCCGTGCGGCTGCCCCTGTCTCCTCTCTCCAGCCCGACACCCCATAATAATATCTCTTTCAACCTTCACACCGTGATAAATAGGGGTGCGCAGAACAAAAGGAACGGCGCCAGAGGAGGGAGGGAGGAAGAGAGACCGGGCGGCTGACGTAGGAGAGATGCAGAGGGGGAGAGAGAGAATGCTGGGCATTTGCAATTCAGTTCAAGCGCACGAAAAATACAACTAAATAATACAAAGTTATGTACTGGCCGTCAGCTTGACGTTCTTCTCAAAGGAGACACTGGCACAACTATTAAGCAAGTTCTTTGTGTTTGTTTAAAGCTGACAGGTTGCGTTAACAGTCAGTAATAGATTAAGTCTCCCTAGATGGAAACAATACATATGTGGAAACTTAAAGGTGTGAAATACGAGCGGTTTAAGCAGCTCGTGTGCTGCTATCCCTAACCCTAACCCTACGTCACTTCAAATCTTCTAGGAGAGCAAACATCTTGAAGTTAAATCGCGCAGCGCTGCTTTCAAGTTTTGTTTCGTCCATTTTTATTTCCTGACTGAATCTTCTGCTCGTCTCTGGAGTTTAACGGGACAAATAAGGACAACAATGAAATAAATCAACACCCCGAAGCTCCGGCAAGACAAAGAGGGATATGAAGTCATTATGCGCGCTCCCCTGAGACCTGCTCACAGTTTGATCTTTAAGTTATAATTAAAATCTCTCTCAGCCTCTCTTGTTTTGTTTTTTGTTTTTTTCTCTTTCTCACTTCCTGCTCTTGTAATATTGGTGATTTATTAGCACAGCCACACATTAGTCTTTTTTCCTTTTTCTTTTTTTTTGTTTTTGTGCTTTAATATTTCTCGAACCACAAAGCAAGAGGACCCACGCACGCACAGGGAATCAAACCCAGGACCATCTTGCTGCAAGCCAACAGGGCTGCCGACTGCGCCACTGGCTACATTTACTCAAATGACATTTACTTTATTAAAAATGTACTGTTAGGAGTATTTTTTTTTTTTTTTTTTTCCTCGCTGTACTTTTTTTTTTTTTTTTTTACATTTACTTGAGTAATTTAATTAATCTAATTAATTAATTAATTACATTTTCAGAGTCTCTCGCTTATATGAATGAAAAACAAACATGTTTTAACCAAAAATCCAGCAGTTGCATAAGTTTTTTTACTGGAAAAAACCAAAACAAAAAAAAAAAATAAACTGGTATGGAAAAACTTTCATGTGTTTGATTTTGATATATTTTTTTAAACTTATGGATTATTGCAATTTTAGTCTTTAATACCAAAATTTCCTCTTAACTTTGTATTTTGGTCCATCTGATTATTGAATTTTTAAATATTAAATGATTTATAATTTAATACTTGAGTAGACTTTTTACCAAATGCTTTTGTGCATCACTGGAGTAATTTCTTGGATGGCTATTATTTTCTTTTGCTTGAGTAAAAATGTGTTAAAGTAGTGCTACTTTTACATGTGTACAACTTTTGGGTACTCCACCCACCTCTGCTTGTTACCGCCCACGTTTTTTGAAACGTTTCAAATTTAAGTTCAGCGCCTATTTTCTCATGACCAGACCTGAGGAATCATGAGGTTACTTAAAAATATCTCTCCTGACAACATGAAGAAGGCTAAAATGTTCCAAACAGGAAGAACTTCTGCACCACATTTGCAGAAATTCAAAAAACCAGAACAGAAACAAAGTCACTGACGTCTGTCATACACAGGATGGGACTCCAGCGAACCGCGGCGAGAAGAACCATCGTCCACAAACTGAAACCACGGCGACAGACCTTCTCGGGATACAAAAATCGCTCCAAGAAGAAATCAACAAGTCATCCGTGAGGACGCGGAGAACGACATCTGAAGCAGTCGAGGCTCTCTTCCCTCGAAGGTCGGTGTTCACGATTCGGCTTCATGAAAGAGGTTTGGCTTTCAGTGTGAGAGTTTTGGCCACAAAAAGTCGAAAAGAACATTTAGACCCTTTGGCAATTGCCAAAAAACATATTGATGATCTGTGGACTAATGAAGTGAAAACCAGAACCGTCTGAGAAGGATGCGTCCCGTTGCATCTGACAAATAGAAACAAAGGATTTTTAGAAAACCAAACGGGGGGTGATAGGCTGCTGGTCTTTGGCAGATGTGCTGAAAGAACAATGCCTAAAAAAAGAAAGGTTTGGAGTGGCCTAGTCAAACTCTGGACTTAAATCCAATTGAGATGCCGTGGCATTCATACTCCCAACACCAGTACAAAGGAGAGTGGGGCATATTGCTCCATAGTTATGTAAAAAAACAACAATAATAATAATAATAATTGCTTGCCAGTTATTATAAATGAGTGACATCTGTCAGTTGCTGCTGCCTGGGACGATTTAATTGGACGTCATTCAAATTGATTACATCTCATCTGCTGAAAACTTTTTTTATTTTACATTTTGGCAAATGGATTCACAGAGCTGAACCATGTTTCTTTTGAGCTTCCCCTGTTTTTTAGAAATATTTTCACCACAAATCTCCATCCCTTCCTCTCTGCCTGTGCGCGCCGTCTCTCCCCAGCTTGCTTGATTTAGGAGTTGCCCTCATGGTTCTGACACATCCGTATTTCTATCAGAGCAGATTAGAATTGTGTGTGTGTGTGTGTGTGTGTGTGTGTGGAAAAGAGATGAGGGAGTTGAGGTGGACGATGATTTAATGGCTCCGTATTGAAGTCTTGTGTCTGTAATCGCACAGTTCAGTTTCAGCTGTGTGTGTGTGTGTGTGTGTGTGCGAGAGAGGGAATCCGTCGACTTGTGCGGCATGACGATAATATCTGCCGCGCATCCATTACCCCGTCCCTATTATCCAGAAATCACAGGAAGGAGAATGAAAGTGCCTTCAGTCTTGCAGCTGTTTCTGAGCAGGCCGCTGCCCACCTCCCCGCCTCTCCCCCAGTCAGAGGTTAAGATAGCAATCAGGGCGGAAACGCAGATGGAGAGAGGCGTTTTAATAATATTTTAATATTCACACTGGCTGGTAATTGTTAAACCACAGTCCGGTCCCCCATTACTCTCACTTGTCGTGGACCTCTGCAAATGCGCGCGCGCACGGACAAAGAGAGAGGAAAGAAGAGGATTCTGGGTTTTGCAGGGCCACTTTGGACAGTTATCTGTTTCCTCTGAGTATTAATTTTTTTCATTCTCCTGTTTTTCCTTCAGACAGGTGAAATGGGTATGAAGAAATGTCTCAAGACCTTCTAGGCTGAGTTTACGTATAATTAAATATTTGCATGTTTCCAAACACCACATTCTGATTCCTCCCTGATTTGGAACAGATTCAGAAAAACACAGAGAAGGTAAACGTATGGCATTGAACAAAAGTATTTGTATTGATTATAACTTTTCATTTTACACGGTTTCCCCCGATGTATTATAAGTCTGGCGGGCCACCAGGCTTCACTTGTGCCCCCACCAGGCTAATGCTTGCTTATTTATTTCAGTTTTTATGAATGTTTGCCTTTTTTTTAAGACTTTATAATCTGTGCTCAGGTATTAACGTCCCAATCTTTCAACAAAACATCATTTTTGAGTGACTGCCTGCCGTCTGAACCACCAGGCTTCAGGGGGAAACTCTCCTGCACTAACATCTGTGAACTCTTTGAGGATTTACTGTGACAGATTGACCCAAAGTGACGCATAATTTCATGGTTTTCAAAATCTTAAAAAACAAAAAAATCTTGGAAGTGATGAAACGCTTTTGCATGACCCCTCTTCACTCTGACAGCAAAGAATAAAATTTTGCAAAACCGCTATCCAGTTTGGCACACAGGATCCAAAATGTGGCGACTTTATCCTTAACTTGAACAGATTCTCCTCCAGCATCGGGGTTTTATTTAGGCCTGAGTAAAAACTGCCTGTCTGACGCCGTTCAGAGCTACTGCCACTCTGTTGACTTTCAGCCGAACGGTTCTACTCTATCGTGTTCGTCTTGCTTGTTTTGCGTTTGTGTTGCTGTCGAACATTTTTCAGTCGCCGATCACACGTTCGATCGTTTCGTTTCGCGTGCCGTCGCACTTCTGCGTAGCGGAGTTGTGTCTGACTTTCAAATGCTGAGACTCCGAAGGCGTCGGCAGACCTGAGGTCGCGTGGAGCTGCTCCTCCACAGATGCTGTGCAGCAGCCGTCATTCATGTCAGTCTCTGACCTGCACTGTTTTTCTCCTGACAACTTGCCATCCGTCCGTCCATCTTTCCATCCATCTTTCCATCCATCTTTCCAGCCATGCCACTTGTACTGTCTGTCTGAAACATGAAGGAGTTGATATGTGCTGTTGTCTCTGGGCATGTCCGGGTATTCCAGGCCTGTCGGAGAAAAGTTTTTGGATCTTCGATGAAATGTCGGGTACGTTTTTATTGTCTTTTTTGTTCACATAGGATTCTTTTGTGTTCTTTAAAGTACAGATGAAACAAACAAACAAACAAAAACTCCAAGCAGAAAAACAGTTGCAAAGGCTGGCAGCATTTAACACAAACTGCATGAAGGTTTTACGATTAAGTGATTTTAGGCTCGGATTTTACTAACGTAACGGAGCACAATGTTTTATTTATTAATTTTTATTTTTACAGCATCCAGCACTGTGTATCATTTCACCGACATCCGCGTCTGACGCGACAACGCTTTTTGCATTTAGCAGACAAAAATGATTTCTGGTCATTCTGATCTTTAAAAAGACTTTTATCGATTGCATTTTAATTTGAACCAAAGTGAGTCGTCGTGTTTGGGATTGTGCTTCTGTTCCCGTTTCTCTGCTAACGTCTCGTTTGTTCATTTCAATCATAGACTATGATTGGCGTCACATTATTTTTTTTGTCACTGTCGTTTGATCCTCCCGCCCGTTTTGTTGTGACGATCGCAGCGATTTACCTCAAAATCCCTGCAAAGAAATGATCTGACATCATGAGTTGCATTCCAGAAGGTTTTTAAAAAAAATTAAATGAAATTAAGTGAAATTAAGTTAATTAACTCCCACCAGCTGATCACATGCCAATACGGGAATCTGTGTTAAATAAGACTGAATATGTTTTAGTGTCGATTTCATTTTATTTTATTAATTTTTTTGCTGTGCTGGCATCAAAGAATCACAAGTCCATCAACACCTGTGCCCAATTTGAAACAAATGACGAAGCTTTTTCATCAGTGTGAACTCGGCACGTGGGGCAGTTTCTTGGAAAGTTTCACTATTTTAAGATTTGCGTTGCAAAAACAGATTTTGAATAAGTTTAGATAAAAAAAAAAGATGTTCAGAAAAACCATCATGCAGAAACAGGATTCGTTCCCATCACCTGTTTTGTTGGGTTTTTTCTGTCATAACGTGTCATTATCTCCCCCACCCTCTTTTTCCTCTTACACCAAAGTCGCCACCAGTTTTTTTCAGCCTCTGTGTTTATAGCTCAACTTGTAAAAACTCTCCAAAACAGTTTGAGTTTTGGAGAGCGAGACGTTCATTTGCTCTGGATGGAATTTACATAAATGTGCACATCTTTGCCCGGGAGAGCCTGGGTGTCATCTAAAAGTGAAACTCTTTCTTAGCGACCAGCTAAATGTCAGTGGAATCAAAATGAACAGTGAACAGTGGGAATGTTAAGGATGCTCAAATTCCCTAAGACGACGTCGGATTGGGTTTGAAGTGGAAGGCGTTCGACGTGTCGAAACTTGAAAAACTCGCCCACGTTTTGATTTGTTGTCGGTTTCCGTGGGTTTGATTTAAACTCCTGAATAAAGCCGAGCCTCTCCTGTGGTTTGGGTCGGAGCTGGAGGCAAGAGAGCACTGGTTATTCCATACCAAACCCAGAGCTTGCAGCTTTGGAGGCACAAAGAGCAACTGGTTGAGTAAAAAATGTTAAAATAGAAAAGGAAAGAGAAAAAAACCAACAAAAAAAACCCAACGACTTCTCTTTGCTCCAAAAGAGGAAAAGCTGCAACACGGGTAGAAAATGTTGTGATCTGCTCTGTAAATGACCAAAACTGAATTCATTTATGAAAGCCAGAGTGTTTTAAGGATTGTATTCGGTTATTTTTATTTTTTTTCCCCCCTCTTCAAGGTATTTTTATTGTGAGATGTTAACAAAAACCTTTTTCACATCCTGAGTTCTGTTTGCGTCACATGCAAAGACGGTAACCTACGAACACAGACTGTAACGGCGATAGCTCTTTCATGCGTCCGCGGCCACTGTCTCGGATAATTATACACTCCATTAATTTATTGCTTTTGTGTATGTGTTGTTTATTAGCTCTGCAGCGAAGTAGACAGCCCCCACTCAATGTGTAGAGTTTAATTACAGTGTAACTGTCTGGAGTGGGGAAGAGAGTATGGAGGACGAGAGAAAAAAAAAATCCAGCGGGTTTTTCTCTCGCGCCAAAATGTTTCGCGTCTTCAGGCGACGGCTGTTTAAGACAGCAGCTTTTAGAAACAAAAGTGATGCTAACGCAGCAGCAGCTCATCGCCAGCAGAGAGGAGAGGAGCACTTCCATCGTTGGCCACCAGGGGGGGGTGCCGCATTCGGAACAGTGGATAATCAGAACTTTGCCAAACAGTGTGTTGGGAAACGCTGCGTTTTCACACAACCAAAATAATAAATGAGCTTACAGCTGCTTACGATGCCCCGGTTTATTTTACTATTTTAAGTTTACGCAGGCCAATAAGCTGGTTAGTTTCTATTGAATCCATAAAGGCCGATCGGAATCCGTTCTCGATCGTTGTCATTGTTTCAGTGTTGCCAATTGGTGACGTTAAATCTTCCTTCCGATGTCACTTTTGGCTCCAGATCTTTGCACATTGGACCGGGTTTGTTTTCGTAGGTTCTTTGTTCCATTTCAATGAAATTCAAATGAACTTCAAAAACACTTTATCCGTCGAAAAGGTAAACTAAATGTTGTCTTAACTCACGTCATTCAAGGTTCTTCTTCAGGGAGTTGTTTAGAGCGTAAGCTCATGGCTGTGGACAGGAAGGCTCCCCTGTAGCAGTCTGTATTACAGCGGCTGTGGAAAAGCCTCCGACTGAAGCGGACGCTTAGGGTTGTGCGTAATTGCTCTGATCTTTTTTTTTTTTTAAGTCCCTGAAGTCAGAGACTCAAATGACAGGCAAAGTCATGAATTGAAAACTTTGTTTTCGTATTCAACTCCAGCTGTTTCTGAGAATAAAATTAGCTAATTGATGATCTGAAATATTTAGGTGTGACCAAAAGACAAAAAAAAAAAAAAGAAGCATCACAAAAGGCCTGTCCGACAAGCGAGCAAAAAGGAACTGAATGAAATCCGCCCAAATGACAACCCGGAGGGAAAGCGAAGCTGCCGCGGACGGACACAAAGACATGTGGGGGAGCGCGAGCGTCCGATGCCCTAATAGCAGGATCAGACAAGAGCCACAAAGAACGAGCGAAATCATTAGGATGCAAATGAGAGGGAACAATTAGGATGTGCGCGAGAGATTGAAAGAGATACCGTTTGAAAGGCGGGGGACGAAATTGAGTCATCTCTGCTTTCACCGAGGCTTCGCTCTCAAAGCAGCTGCCACGCGGCCGCTGTCAAAGACCCGGGCCGCGGGCGCAATTAATTTCACACCGACGGCTATTTCCCCAGCCCCAAGAATCTGGTTTCACTACGTAGGGATTCAGACGTCCGTCCAAACCGTTTTCACGCCGCTTTGTGACAAAACGCACGGTGTGAAGGATCAGGCTTCCCCCCCACTTTGCTCTCTCAACTTTAAATACTCACCTTCATTTGATCTGTTTCTGGATGGCAGGCAAAACAATTCTCTGTTTTTCTTTTGTTTGGTTTATTTTTTTATTTTTACATCCTCTATTTATTTGCTTCTTTTTATTCTCTCTCTCTCTTCTCTGCTCTACAATTTTGTCCGCCAGCGACGACGAGAAGATTTGCGCCCCTTTGTTTAGCTGCTGTCTTAGCTCTTGAGTCTCTTCATAAAACAGAAATATGTAGTGGCTCGAGTCAAAGCCATGACCAAATAAAATCCAGCCAAGTGTCTTCCCGGCGAGCCATCCATTCACGTCATAAAAAACGGCTTTCTATTTGTGTTTTCGATGCGTCGGACCATCGCCGGCCCTTCGGCTCGTCTCAGGTGCCGGGACATCCCCTCTGCTCTCCATAAATCCCCCTGTCGTCTCCTCTTCTGTTGTTTTTTTGCCTTCCGTCTCTGTAACTCGGCCTGCGGCGTCTCTTAGAGCGTTTTGTGGCGCATCATGTGAGATTTATTTCCGAAGAAATACACGGTGGCAAAATGTACTCCGCGTCCCTTTTGGTTTGAGGAGGGATTTACTCCCTGTTAAGAAGAGTTATGTACACTTTGACGCTTTTTTACGCCCCGGACTCTTGTTCTTTTCACCTGAGCCTCTCACCCACTCCGCACGTCGAATCCCTGGCTCAGACGCACTCTTAAGAAGAAGAGAATGAAATCCTATTGGATATTTGGCATTAACCTTCTCACGTTTGAGGTTCTGGTGTATTTTTGAAAGCTGTTTTTTCCCCCAGGTACTAGGAGTTAGAGTCGTCTCTAAACCAGTTGGCTTTTTCAGCCTTGATTTAAAGGAGCTCAGTGTTTTGCAGTTTTCTGGAAGTTTGTTCCAGATTGGCGGCGCAGAGAAGCTGAACACTTCCTCTCCATGTTTGGCTCATCTGAGCAAGGCACTGTAACTTTTTACTGGAGATAGTCTTAAAGCGAATTAGGACTGTTGTAAAAGAATATTTTAGTAATTGAGTACTCTTTAGAATATTTTTACAATTATCCGAGGAATCGGACGTCTCTCTCTCTCTCTCTCTCTCTGCGCCATTCCTACCGTTCGCTCCAAAACTTCACGAATCGATTCCGACGGCAGAAAAGCTGTCGTACTTCAATCATCGCACTGCAAAGTTCAAATCCCTCTTTTGTCCCCCGAACATGATCCAACGCCATGCTGCCGGCACTTCACAAAAACTCAGAGGCGGAAGTGAGAGCGCTGCCCTCCACAGATAATGATCCGAGCAACATAATAAAACACCATTTAACGAAGCTTCGAGGCAGATACGTTTTCCTCGAGGAATTTTAATAATCGAGGCACTCGAATCACTCCAGGAATCGTTTCAGCCCTAAAGCGAACGAGGATAGACGTTAAGTTTATTTTACACGAGAGTTCCTCTGGCGTTCTGCCTCCCGGCGGCGTCACGCAGATAACGTCCCAGGTTCGTCTTGCATCCACGCACACTGAGCAGGATGCTAATGTAGGTCAAAAACACGCCGCTGATTAACAAGCAGCGGCACTTTGGGGTCATGAAATCTCCTTATCGTTTCGATGTCGTCAAAGAGTCAACGAGTACCAACTCTTTGATTGGCATCCCAGTCGAATACTGTATATCGTGCGTCTTTAAACTGTAACTTTTTTCTTTGGTCAGTTTTGAATCGGGGTTTTTTTTTAAGATGAGTCATGCTATTTTAGTACTGCTATGTCCAATAAGATTTCTTTCTCCTGTACGTCGACTCTTTGGTTGGTACGCAGCGATGCGGATGTACGGGTTGGATTTCTTTGGCATCGGTAGCACTTCAGGTGGATTCGATATAAAGAAATCCCGAATACGGGGGAACCAGCTTTGTTTTAATCGCTAAACGACCTATAGGATGTGGACCTTTTTGTCGTCAAAAAGCTCTGGGCACTGAGTGTGTATGAACCTGTGTGCTGACTTAAAGAGAGCAATAGAGGAACCAGAATCCTGAGCTAATAATAATAACAATAGTCATAATAATGTTAATCACTAATAACTCATGATATGTCCGACTGGGGAATTATTTTTCAAATAGGCATGGATTTATTAATTTTTTTTAACCCAGGTTATGTGTGTCTGATTTTTAAATTTGGTCAATAATCGCAAACATTTGCAAATCGGCAAAGAAGATGAGATGCTAAAGGAAAAGGCTGCTCAAAATACGGAAAGCAGAGAAGCCAGCGATTGTGCCGCTGGAGACGTTTTATCACTATTAAAAGGCAAATTTAAATAAATAAAGTCTCACCCCCACCAGTTTTTATTTTTTTAATTTTAATTTTTTTAATTTTTTGCAATTAATTTAGAGTTTGCATCCCATGTTTCTGAATTAGGATCCTGTTACATTTGTATCTGCAGCAACGCTGATTGAAAACCGTGTATTTTTTCTTATATTCTGCATGGATCTACTACGTTTGAATGCAATGTTTACTGCAGCGTGTTTTCTTTACCCGCCTCCCCCATTCCAGGCCTAATCTGTTAAGGATTTTCTTGCTACCGATTCAAAATATCAACTCCATGTGTGGGATGTAAAAAAAAAAAAAAAAAAAAAGTACTACTTGTCATGGAAGGAAAAACACATGGATACAAACGAGGAAGGACTATTTATCTGTTTTAAATCAGAAAACATCTGCAGGTTGCTGAAGTGCAACATTCACATTCAACCAAAGTCCTGTTGTTGTCCTGACTGCTCAGGATGTAACCCTGCTCTTTGACGTCATAGACACACACACACACACACACACACACACACACACACACACACACACACACACACACACACACACACACACACACACACACACACACACACACACTCGCGCGCACTGAGAATGGAGTCGTGGAGTCACACAAAACAATGTGTGTATGAACAGGATATGAGGCAAAGGAGAAAACCTGGCCCGTTCTCGTAATCCCAGGCTTACAACAATAACATTTGATCATCAGTTTTCTGCGTCGGAAACATCACATCAGCTTTTCGGTGGGAGTCCGAACATCTGACATTACAAAACTCGTGACTGTAAGCATCCGTCAAGGTCTAGAGGTTATGGTCAGAAAGTCTCATTTGCCCCCTTGTTGTTGTTCCTTACTGGCGTAGAGACGGCAGATTCAGTGAAATGACTCGTTCTGACGGCGCCGTTTTCATTGTGGAAAACCTTAAACTGTGAGAAAATGTTCTCTTTTCATCCACTTTTTACACAATACAGCTATTTTAAACAAACAGGTTTCTAGGCCTTACCAAACCGAGCCGCAGTTTGTGGTAAAATTATTGCTGATTGTGTTTGTGTATGCATCTTACTCACTGGATGAAATCACAGAAATTCCTAAATCACGTTTTTTTATTAGGTTTTTTTTTTTAAAGTTAAAACTTAGTTCTCACACCTGATTATTAATCAGTTGATTTATCTAAACATGTCATATTTCTCATGACAATGGAGCATCTGACGAAGATTATCCAGCAAAAAAATTAGAAGAAAAACGGTGCATACACAAACCACACGACGAGAATGCGACGCCTGAATGACTGATGCTGCGCAATGCTGACGGGCTCTGAAGAGGGCAAAGGTCAAACAGTGCATATTCAGAATGTTTCACAGTCATCAACCGACAGCTTTTGCTTGGCTGCACTTTTTGTTTAGTGTGGTAATAACAATGACATCAGCAAATATAACAGTACTATTTTTACAACAAGGCGACGTAAAACAAATCGACTTTCCTTCGCCAACAGATGGAAACGACTAACGACTGAAGTCCCGACGAGTTCCTCGCTTTTTTTTGGGTTTTTTTCCCTTTCTTTTTTTTTTTTTTTTTTTCACTCCTCCAAAAAAGGTTTGTCATTACAGGCCGTTTTAATAGGAACACGGCGGTCGGGAACGGAACATCTGCGTTCCTCCGTGACACGAGGCTTTTCGGGCCCGGGTTTATATTGTCCTCTGTAGTTCCTGTTTTCGCTCCTTTCCTCGTCCCATTCCTCCTCCTCTCTCCTCAGGCTGTGTGCATCGGGACTTCTGGCTTAATGACAGTTGACAGATAGTTGAAGGGCATGGGCTGCTCCCTGTCAGCCCTGTTTTGGACTCATAATTATTTCACCAGTGTCACGTCACTGTCACCCTCGCCTGCTTTACGCTGTCACACACACACACACACACACACACACACACACACACCCAGATCCCGCCCACCCGCGCTGCCTGCTGAGCCTCAAGGAGAGGCTTGTGTGTGTGTGTGTGTGTGTGTGTGTGTGGTGTGTGTGTGCATGCGCGCGTGTCTGGTTGTCACTCGGCGCCCTGCCAACACGAGGATCGCTGCCAGACTGCGACCGTCGCTCTGTGCTCGTCTCCGTGGTAACAAACCAAAACCACAGCCTTGTGGCAGTGTGTTGGCGTGGTGGAAGGTTGACTTGCCAACTGGATACCAAAATAATGTTTTGGGGAGATCTTGTACATTTCACAGCAGATATGCCAAAGTCTGCATGAGAGAAAATCCTGGGAGGCCTGGAGGAGTTTCTAGAGGGCAGCATTGTTTTCCTAAGTTACTTTGACAATAAACGGACCAAGAGATATCCTACCTTGACTATAGATGCTCATAACGGCACAAACAAGCGATATGTCCGCGCTTTTTTCTGTCTGAGTCTTTAAACTGCTCCGTGTTGATCTGACTAAGAAGTGCCCCCCCAAAATTCTTGGCCCACTTGTTGACAAAAATGGGAAGCCTTTCAAATGAAAGCTAAGACGCTACGACGAAGAGATTCTTTTCCAGTTTGTGGCGAATAGAAATCAGAGAAATCCCCAAAAGCTCAGCTCAGCATGAGCGATCTGATTGTTAGGGATTCCCGCGACAAAGTCCCGATGGGGTTTTTTTTTTTTTCTTCCTTTATTCTGAACCGCAAAAACTTATAAGAGGAAATAAAATAGGTGGCGTTTCCAAACAGCAAGGTGAAATGTGTATTTGCTTCATTTTCTCATTAAATCGCCGTCATGGTCGTTTAGAGGGGATGCTGGAAAACGGTGAGCTGGAATGTCATTGATAATATGATGATCAAATATATATTTGGAAATCGGTGAGTCTGAACGCTCCAAAAATAAGCAGCGCAACAGAAAAGGGGGTGGAAAAAAAAAAATGTAAGCGGTTTTAGCATACCAGAAAATAGAAGCGTTGTCCTCAGTGTGTGACAGAGGGAAGAAGCTGTAAGAAAAGAGAGCAGGCGAGAAGGAAGCGATCGATGATTTAAACAATAATGGAGCCCTCTGTATTCACTGTCACACTCTCACTTTTCGGACGTCAGGATTGTCTTACAGACACACACAAGTCCCGACTGTCCATGTGGGTTACGTGACATCTCCAAGCTGTCGGCGAGGACGCCTCGCTGTCCCACCCACCGCTTTCGGTTTCCTCTCGTCCGCCGTCCTCTCGTGATGAAGTCGGCCCCTTTAAGCCCTTCCTCCATTTTTCTTGTCGGAATTTTTTTTTTTTTTTTTCCATTTATGACCGCAGTCGTAAAATAGCCCTTGTTCCAGAGTTACTGGGCCAAGACATGACTAAACAACAAATGAATCACTGCGTTATAACTTTCAGAAATCCCATTCTCCGACACAGTCTCGCGCGCGCACACAAACGCACACGCGCGCATATTTCGAGTGCTAGTCAGCGGAGATGCCTGTGCGAAACTCCCTCCTTGCCTCACTTCTCGCCTTCCTCAGTCTTTCCTTCTCTGCCACTTCCAGCCTTCTGTTTAAATTAAGGTGAGCTGACAAACAAATTATATCTGTCACATCCTGTTTGCATGAACCAGACGGGAAGTCAATAGCGTCAGCCATTTTGGTTAGCCTGAGCTCTAATCACACCTCAGCTCCGTGGCAGTGAGGACAAGGGCGAGAGGTAGCGGCGGGGACACGGGCTTGGCGAATAACGGTTCGCCCAATGACAGCCCTGCCTTGTTCAAACCAGAGCCGAGCTTTTCTGCTTGTTTATTTTTCACTTTTTTTTTTTTTAAATGCTTTTTGTTACGGCCGTTTCAGGCAGTATGACGGGAGTCGGCGCTACGTTGTCAAAAAGGTGGAATCTGTCATTTTCAGTGCTCTAAGTTTGCCTGAGGTCCGACATATCTCTGAAAATGTGGGTGTTTTAGTCCAACTCTCCCAAAGCCTGAAGCTGAACTTGGTCCTTTGGGTCACATTTTTATTGGTCGATATTTTTTGATTTCTTATCGCAGTCACAATTCACAAGTTGCACATGTGCTGCACATTTAAACCTGGTTTCCTTTGACAGTCAAACTATATTTTGGGGTTTGACTGACTTAGCCATCACATGCAAAACAGAGTACTGCTCCTTTAATTTAAGCCTCTAAGTTGAAATTAACTTTTTTCTTTTTAAACATGAAATCATAGATTTATCCGGTAGCTCTTCAGACATGATGTGATTTTAAAAAAATAAATAAATCTATTATTGCTACACAAAATAAATCAAACTCAAAGCTTCACTCTATAAACTCCATTTTGTGTTTTATGCAAAAAAAAAATAGGAGGTCACTGCAGTCGTCTTCCCGTTTGTCAAATAAACGCCGACCGTCTCGGTTTTGTTCACACTTTCTCTTTCTTGCAAACACACAGATGCACACGCACACACGCATTCGCACGCACAGCTGTGGCCCCTCTCCCTGTGGCGGCTTATCTCAGCGACATCAGTCAGACTCAAATGCTTCAGTCTGGTCTTTGTGTAGATGTGCCTTTTGGTGGGTGGGTGTTTGAGCTTTAAGGTCACGAGTCAAAGGTCAGGACACCTGCGGGGCTCATTTAGACCCCATTTCCTTCTAAGATACACAGGCGATGCCGAGTTGTGCTTAAGCAAATGGAAGAACGGGACATTGTAAAGGGGTCGTGAGGTTTAAAGAATTAGTAAGTCTTTTTGCTAATTTGAACTTGCATATGTTGATGAAGTGCATCAAACCAATTGCGTTTCAGCTGAACATCGAGAATTTCAGGTTCAAATTCAGGAGGCGTTAATTGCAGAACAGGTGAGCGTTGGCTGCCGTAACCCTGATCCCTAAAGGTGGAGCTCGGTTGGCCATTATCTTCAAACGACGTTCAAAATGTATTAAACGCTACATCAGAGCTCGGCTCTTTCTTTCCAGTTTCCTCCTCCATTCAGAGTGACGCGTCCAATTTGTCCGTTCTTTACTTGTCACCCTCAGGTTAAGTCCTGGATACTCATTTGACCCCGGCGCTCTGCTGTTTAAAAATGCATGAACAATAAATAAGGATGCTCCTCTCCTCTTATTGCTACTCGCTCTCTCTCTCTCTCCCTCTCCTGTCTCTCCATCCATCTCCTCGTGTTTGTGCAGAGCTCATTTAGGCTCGTAAAGGAAATGGAAATCCGCACAGTGACCCTGCAGTCACCCAGGTGCCCGGCTGATATCCTCTCAGTCAACATTTGCAATTCTTTTGACCGGAGCGCGCTAACTCCGCATCTCGTGGGGCGGACGTGTTTTAAAGGCTCTCGCCGACTCCGGCCTCGTTCAAGTCGAGCGTTAAAGAACTCTGATGTCCCGTTTTATCGGGGAGCGTAACTCTTGACGCCCGACGGAGCCTAAAGCAGCTGCCGGTTAAGTTTTTTTTTGGCAACATGGCAGTTCAAAGTGCTTTGCTTGAATTAGAAGAGCAACACAAGTGCAATAAAATAAAAACTACATGTTAAAATGTTCCAGTTGTTCTGGGTTGCTAAGCAGACGGCATCTTTCTCAGTTTGTTTAGTAAAGTAAAGGGCTAAATGTCGGTTCTTCCTGTTTGATTCTGGTTCCCGGTTGCTAAGAACTCCGTAATTTATATAGCAACAGGAATTCCTCTGGGTCTCGCTCCGATATCAAAATCATAAATCTTGACTCCCAATTAAAATGCTTGACTTTATTTCATATAAAAAGAGAACACTGGACTAGTGAGAGGCTCAGGAAGCGTCCGCTGATGTATCGAGGTAAACAGCCGACCAGCTAATTCCCAGAATTGAGCTTTTTCACATTATTCTAATTTTCTGACATGTTGGATTTGGAGCGTTCGACGTCTGTAAGCCACAACCATCGAAACTGTAAGGAATAGTGGACTGAAATATTTCACCCGGTGTAATGAATCTATATATAAAATTCACTTTCTGAAACGAGTGACAAAAAAAACACAATTTTAAAAATCAACTTTCCGCAATATACTAGTTTTTCAGACCCGTAGGTCTCATTCATTTTGTTCACGTCTTGGTAGTTAATTAGCAATTGTCCTGGTACAATATACATACATAATATACATGCATACAATATAATTCTCATTTGTCATAAGATAGACAACTAAACCCGAAGTATGTTTGGAAAAGCAAAATTGCATTTTCTTCTTTGCTCTTTGTTCTTATTTGCCGAATTGCACAGCTGGATGTGAAGTGATTTTAAAGTCGCACCGACTCCAACAACTCCACAAGTGCACTTTGTCTCAATGTGACATTCAGAAACACGGTTGCATCATTAAACTGACGTCTGCACGTGTAGCTTGGGCGCAACCGGAAGATGGAAAAGAAACAGACCAGCAAGGACAAATGCTTTAAAACTGCGGGAGACCCATCAATCTTTCCCCAGATCAATTTCCTAAGGGCCAAGGGATCAAGAGGGAAGCCTGAACGGGGTTAATCTGTGGAAATCATTTTGTTATTAATAATAATTTCTCAAATATCTAACAGCCGGGAAAGACGTACTGTAACGCTAATCAAAGCTGATGCCTTCGCCCGTCAGAAAGTTTCCCCCTCCGGTCCCGATCGCCGCAAGTGGTGGCGTGTGGATTCGGTTCTTTTGTGTCCACGGCGACCATGAAACGAACGGCTCGATCCCGATGCGTTCCAATTACTCCGTGGTGCAAATCTTTGCTTGAACTCGCTGGGAATTGTAATCTCTTTTCAAAATGATCATAATGGGACTTTTCACTCATAAATAGTTGCTTTCACTTCCATTGGTCCTCAGTAAACGAGCCCCTTTTTTTTCTCTTTCACATTAATTGCTGTTTTGCTCATAAATAGTCACAATATTATGTTTTTAAACACATGCAAAGTGTGTGTGCGTGTGTGTGTGTGTTAGCGTGCGCGTTCTCGGAGAGTTAACACGAGCATAATGAAGTAGCAAAAAGCCGCCTTCATCCTCAGACCCTGAAACAAGCAATTATGCCTAATTTGTCCTTTTTAAAAAGACACAGGGAAGCCATTTGTCCTAAAACACACACACACACATGCACACGCACGCACGCACACACACACACACACTCACTCACATATTTATACACCACCACAATGAGAGAATATTCATGTCTCTTCCTCCCCCTCCACAAACACTTAGGAGCTAATTATTGTTATTAGCATCATGCTTGAAATCTCTCCACAAGGGCATGTCAGCGTACTTCAACATCTGCACACTTCTTTTCTTTCATCAAAGAAACGGACGAGACGGGGAGGAGGAGTGCGAGCTAGGATGAAGCGACAAATTAAAAAAAATGTCCTGAGATCACCTTGAAAAGGCCTAATCAAAGCCTTCCACACTTTCAGGTTCTTTTGTTTCAGTCACAATGAGCCCGTTGGGCTCGGCGGCCGTGATGACTCTTAAGGCATCGGTACGATACATACATGAATATTGATTTAGCCATAAGCGTCACCATTTCCATCACGGGAACGTTGCTGTGATCTCACCATCACCGCGAGGCCATTATGGCTAAATGAGTTTTCTTGCCGCGACATTATGTTAAATATAAAGTATGGATCAGAGAGCCGCTCCTCACCGCCTACCCGTTTGAGATGAATGCGATAAACACTGCAATCGATGGATTGCATGTTAACTTTAATGTAATGTTTGCCAATGAATTTATAGGACTGCTGATGGGACAGCGGTAGCCCCGGTAGCTTAGCTTAACTTGGGAAAATATGAACGTTTGGTACGTCAATACGGCCATTTGCGTTTCGTGTATTTATGAGACGCCGTGAATTTGTCTCGGTTTTGTGTGACGTTGAATCGAGACGGAGGTGGAACCAAACCTGACCACAATGCAACACTAAAACCGGGTTATTGTTGCTAAGCAGATGCAGTTTGTTAAACGATGAACCATTTCTAAACAATTAATCAGAAGCCGCTTTTGTTTACGTCCCCACTCACAACTCGAGCGCCTCCCTTTAACGCCTTCCGAATGGAAAGACTTTCATTCTCTTGCTTAACAGCCACTTGTTTTAATGACAATGTTAAATATCAGATGTTATTTGCAGAGGGGAATTAAACAAATAACCTTCTTGTGAAGCCTCCTGTTGGCATTAGCTAATTTAACGGCACAGTTTCCGACTGGAGAGCAATTATCAAAGCACTGCTGTCGATTAGAGTCGGTGTTTCTCGCAGAAGAAAGAACGCACTGCAGTGTCGAAAAGTTACTGTATGAAACCGGGGGCTTGAGGCAAGACAGGAGCCGCTTTCAGATGAATATCCCGGCAAACTGGGAGTCCACAACAATGGCGGGTTGCTCATTCTGCGGCGCTAGATGCCCAGGTGAAACGTGGGCTACGAGCTCTTGAGGCTCAAGCGGGGTCAAGGTGGCAAGGCCACATCTGCAAGCAGAGAGATCATCATGAAATGCAAGGGGATGTATAGGCCCCATGTTTATGGCCCAACTGTGTTTTGTGGGCTTCCCATTTTTTTGTGTGTGTGAACAAGCATGAATTAAAGGCATGTGTCACCTCCGCAGCATAGGGACCGTTTAGGGCCACGGTGGCCTTTTCGGTTCCTGCGGGCCGAGATGCCGGTGCAAAAGGCGCAGATCGGGGTCAAAGGAGGCCCACAAAGGGGTTTCTGTTTTTCAGGCTTGGTGTGAAAGGTTGGCCGTGTACGGACCTCAAGTCGTACGGCGAGAGTGGGATCTTTGTGGCGCGCCTGTTTCTGTGGGACCAGCTACTGGCGTCAAACGAGGGGCACTTGTGCTCGCCGTCGCTTGTGGGGGAGAGCCTGTTTCAAAACACAATAACGGGCCCTTCTAGGGCACCGACAGGGCTAAAGCTCAAAGTCGGCCGAACCCATTCAGGTTCCTCTGCGTGCCCACATGTTATGGCCACCACATGTCATACATTTATGATAGTCGTGGGGCTCAGTGTGAGCCATTTATTGGGCCACATTTACTGCCAACGGTAACCCTTAATTGGACCTAGTAGTGGCGTGTTTGTTTGGTTGTGTTTATACATTTGGTTATCAAAGGTAAACCTGAAGCTCAGTCGACGAGTTTCTTGTTCGGACCACGAAATGAACCAAAAAAAGTTGTCAAAATCCCCAGAAGAGTCTTAATTTCGCCGTGTCCTTCTTTTTCTGCTCCGGGTCACACTCCCGGCTAAAGCCATACCGAAGCTGTTAACAAGCAAAAAGGTGAATGACACGCTCCGTCAGAGAGGCCACAACGGAACCTTTAAAAACAACTTACACATAAAAATCTTCTGTTAAGCAATTACAAAAAGATCTTTGTGTGTGTGTGTTTTTTTTTTCTAACATTCAACATGTTATATTTTACACCTAAACACAGTGTGCACATCTAATCAATTGAGCCGTTGACTTTTTAACGGCCGCGGTAGCGTGTTCTGCCGACTGAATAAACACACACACACACACACACACACACACACACACACACACACACACACACACACACACACACACACACACACACACACACACACACACCAAATTAACTGTCTTGCTCTAAACTCTAATGCATCTGTCATTTCAGGGGTAAAACCCCTTTGATCTCTCTCTCCTTCTCCGTCTGACAGCCGGCTCGCTGCTCACTGGTCCTAAATGAATTGATATTTCTTCTGGCCACTTGAATTTGTCACTTGACTTCTTTCTCGGTGTAATCTTCACTCCTCAGTAGCAGCGGCGGTCCCCGGCCCGTGTGTGCGCGCGTGCACGCAGGCAAGAGAGAGAGGGAGACAGAGCTTGGAAACCTGGCTGACAGGGTTTCTGTGTTTTGGATGAAAACACATGGCTAATAGAGTCGCTGACTGTCAGGCTGGCTAGTCAGAGAAAATGCCTCCAGAAGGCCTTCATGATGATGAACCTGTCACAGGTGATCTCATTTTTCCTTCACAAAAACACAAAACAAAAACAAGAAAAAAAGAAGAAAAAAAAAAAAACAACAACAATGAAATTTAATCGCTTGCAGAGGCATGACTAACACAGTGCAGGAAGCAGAGTGGAGTAAGGACTGTGGGGAAAGTATATACATTGCTCTCTGACACCTGGACTTTGGCACTGCACAAAACACTTCTCAACATCTCCTGGTTGGAAACCAGAAAATACTTGAGCTTTAAAGCTGTTGATTCAACAAGCACCTGAACAAAAGAGCAACGGCTGAAACAGGAGAAATGGTTATAGAAACAAAACTGGTGAAATTATTCAATCTCTCTAAACTGACTCGAAAAACAAACCGAGTTTAACGTGCACCAGCACTCTACTGTGCTCAAAGCACACTCAATATATTCACTGCAAAAAAAAAAAAAAAAAAGGATTTCAGGCCAGTTTTTTTTCATTATTATTATTATTTCTTTGGAATCTCTTCTTTAACACATATTAATTTTTTCCCCCCCATTAGATTTGAACCTCTACTGAAAGAAAAACGCCTCAAATCTCGCCTTTATCCTGCCGAATATTTTAGTATCAACACACAGCTGATGGACATCGGCAGTTTGCCTTCTGTCATAACACTGTGTTATTCCTCCTTACCTTTCCATCCACCTGTCATTCAGTTCTCTATCATGTACAGTATTTTCTGTCAGTGTGTGTTTTAACAAAGGAAGCCGAGTATCTGGAGGTGAGCTGGGATGATGGACATGTTTTTACACGCTTTAAAACACCGAGAGGCATTGCTTTAAAAAAAAAAAGAGAAGAAAAAAAAAACGCATTTTCCTCTAATTTGTTGTGTTTAAGTTTGATTCATGAAGCTTTGTGTGACTTATTAAATATGTCATAGAATCGTTTTTTTTGTTGTTGTTTTTTTTTAAATACTCAAAATTTAGTAGACT
Source organism: Poeciliopsis gracilis (assembly GCA_911649635.1). Lineage (NCBI taxonomy): Eukaryota > Metazoa > Chordata > Actinopteri > Cyprinodontiformes > Poeciliidae > Poeciliopsis > Poeciliopsis gracilis. The sequence goes on from CAJVRI010001363.1 coordinate 4,042,553, forward strand.
GCAATGACTTTTTTGCATGTTTACATCTGGCAGGATCTCGGTTAGTTCTCCTGCTCTGTGCTCTCTCTCATTTCTTTTAGGCATAACTTAAACAACTCAAGCCCCGACAATGGCCTAGTACAAACCCGCAAAGCAGTGATGCATAAAGAGCCAATCGCCGCACTCTTTTCCAGCTTCCAAAAAAAAAAAAAAGGAAGAAAAAAACACAACCACTGACGGATACGTTGCAGACTAATTCTACATTTATCCTTCTACATACAGAAATAAATGTCCCCGAAAGACCGATTAGTTCGTTTTGATGAAAAAGAAAAATAATAACAACAATAAGAACTCCGAGGCTTCGTCTCATGTGTTTTTTTTTTCCCACCACAGCTTTCGCCTAAAGCGGTATAAAATGCCCGAGCCTTCGTCCAATCACTCCACATCTCTATCAAAACGGCAGTTGGGGGAATATGGCACAATAATATTCGGCATAAAATCAATGGCTTGTTTAATTTAAAGAGGAAGCAAATGGGGAGGCAGGGTAATTGCAGAGAGAGGCCCACAAATCAACCGTCCTTGTTATCCCATTTGATGCACCATTAAACATCTGCAGGAATAAACATTATTTTTAGCTCGGCTACCAACTGTAGAGCAAGGGGAGCAGATGGGGCAAGCAAAAAAGAAAAAACAAAAAAAACAATAATAATAATTATAAAAAGATGGTCTTTAATGTTTAAAGTCTGGGTTTTATTTGTTGTTGTTTTTTTTCTATTTGTTGCTACTGGGTTTTAGCATGTCTTGGAACATATTTGAAAGAAATGGGAGAGGATCCCAAAGGAGAGGATATTTATCTAATCGGTAGCATTCTGCAGTCTGAAATTTCACTGCAACTAGAAAAACCAAGGTGGAAAATGAAGCAGCATTGCTCATTCTGAAAAGTACTTGGTCGGGAGCCTGGAGACGCACTAAGATCTTGGGAAGTGGAGGGGTTTTTTTTTGGTGCCTTTGCTCACAGGACATGGCAGAACCATGTTCCTGTCAAATATCTCAGGTTAATGTTTTTCACAAACTGGTTGAATTTACCACTAATAACTATTCTATAACTCAGCAGCTTGAAATGTATTGGCTGCTTTGACTAAATGATGATCTACTCTGTATAAGTTGGCTATACATGTATCGTTGTTTCCAAGATCGCTGTTCTAAGCGTCGTTGACTTGGCTTCCTTCTTCCCCAGTGTCTTATCGAAAAGGTACTTTAGACACAGAGACATCCCTATTGCCGGGTTGCAGACACGTGACCCGGATGACGCGCCAAATTCAAATTTCTCCAGTTCAAAACAAAGCGAAACGGGTCACAGCGAAGTGACCAAGTGCCCTAAATGGGCCGGCAGAGACGTGGACGCTCCTTCCCACCATTTGTTACCGGGCTTCTCATTCTTTTGCCCGTGAGAAATGAAAAGTCTGACAACTGTAGCTCTTTCTCGAAACTCTTCCGCCTTCTCCTGACACCACCAGCTGAGACGGCCAGGCCCCCTCCATGTACACAGCTTCAACCTAAAACAGGGAAACATCTTGAAAATGTGCTGTTAATCGAACATAACCCCTACACACACACACACCAGATCTCATTCGATCTTTGCTGCAGAAATCTAGGCAGACCAGGTTACCAACGCTAGGTGTACCTAATAAAAGGGACGGTGAGTTCATGCTCGAGAGCCACCGGCTTTTCCTCATATGTGTACAGATAACACACCTTTTCCATGATGCCCTTGAAAGTGCCCCTCTGGGAGTTGTCAGAAATGAACTTTATCTGCTCTTTAATTACGGTACATGCTCTCTGACGCATCCCTCACACATCCCCGAACCCCGACCTGCGCCCGCCCCGCCTCACGCTGTCATTTTCAAAGCTATTTTAAGACAATGTGTGATTATCTGTGACATTGCTTGACATGTGCCTCAAGGCTCTCTCTCTCTCTGACTCTCTCTGTCTTTGCTCTCCCTCTCTCCCTCTCTCTCTCTCCCTCTGTTCCTCTTGCTCGCTCTGCCTTTCCGTGTCTTGCTAATCAAAAAGCCAAGCCACGCAGACTGCTCAGAGCAAATAACAATCCAGCTCCCGTATATGTTTGAAGTTGACAGAGCGACCGGAGCGGTGAGGGAGAAAACACACTCTGATCGTCCCTCCTCCCCCCCAAAACCCCAACCCGAACCCCAACAACCCCCCCTCCAACCCCAACCACCTTCCGCCGTCTGGAAACGAACACGATATTTCAGCCCCAACATTTCTTGCGCCGGAATTTTTGTTTATTTCTTCTTCTTCCTTTTTTATTTTTGATATCTTGTGATTCCCCTCCATGGGTCGAAGTCTTTAATGAACAGTTTCCACTCACTTCTTTTTCTCCCCCCCAAAAATATTTGAATGTCAGACATCATTTTTTTCTCTCCACTAGGCTCTAATAGGCGTGTCATTTTCATGAGGTGAATATCTTAATGTGTGTCTCCTCCCACACATTTTTAATTACCGCTACACCAAATATATATATATTTTTTCAATTTCCCTTCATCCCCTCACCCCCACCTCCCCCCTGTCCTATTATTATTCCATTATATTAATATCATTAAGTTTAATTCACACTGCGATGCCCGGTACCTGTGCCATCCTGTCAGGACGAGTGATGAATGTGTAAAGCACCTGCTGAGAAGCAAAAGACTGCATGCGCTGTGCAGATTCGTCACGATCGTAAAATCTTAATTGATGATTAATTAATCTCATAATGACTGAATATTAATTTAATCGCCTCCCCATAAATATTATATCACTTTTACGGGATGAGCATGCTAATAATTGAATCGTTTGCATAACGGCTGTAAAGAATAACAGCGATTCATCGCCCCGTACTGTATAATTAAGTCATTAATACAGAAGGGTAGTTTAGAAAGTGACTTCCTGTTTCACGTCAAGTCGAGATTTGAAATAAAAAGGTGTGTGTGTGTGTGTGCGTGTGTGTGTGTGTCATTTAAGAGGCGAGCTTCAACGGTTCCTTAAATTCTGCTGTAATCTTGAAGCAATATGGCAACCAGAATATGTGACAAGTGGAAGCAGGAAAGGATGAAATGGGAACACTTGGTTATAAAGTGACAGGGAGCCAAAATAAGATGATTGTTTTATTAATAAGACAGCGAAGCGGTTTCCATGCGAGGACACAAATGTTGTGGCAGTGCAGTTTTGAGACGACTGCACTGGGATATTTCTACGTCTGATGACAAATTCTCGTCTTTTTACCACGAACTGCTCAGGAAGTACCAAAACATCATACGACAAGAATTATTTATTTTTTCTAGTATCGGAGTATGGGGGGCTGAAAATAAAAGCACACCACACTATTAAGATTTATTTTCCTAAAACGCTTCCGCTTCACACCTATTGGCACCTTTGTGTCATTCTGTCTACGCTATATATAGTTTACATTGTTTTTTTTAATTTGTTCGATGATTTTACTTCCTGTCGGAGATGAACGTATGACCAACAGGAAGTTGGTTAAAGTTCAGTCGATGGTCTCTTCTCTCATCGAATATTCTGGACGATTCTCCGCAGGTTTGTTTAAAGCGCCGGCATCATCAGAGCGTAATGAAATGTTTTACATCTCAAGCGGAGGAAGCATTTTCATGTGCGCTTTAGCTGGGCCCGTAAAAACGCCCAACGGGAACAAGACAAAAAAAAAAAACAGGACCTCTGCGACGTCGAGAGAGACGGGCCTCAGACGGCGAGCAGTGAAACATTGATGAAATTACCCATCCGCCGTCCCTTTAAAATGCTGGCCATGTATCATAGCCAGAGCAAATACCACATAATTACATAATTAATCAGATCATGTATGTTTCCCTTCCTTCATTTTTGCTCCTTTGTGTGCGAGTCAAACGCATGTAATCACTTGTTCTGTAATGTAATCTGATCAGGGCCATGTAATTCTTCATTTTGCAACAGCTCCCTGGAGCAAGGGATCCGAGAGCGAGATGGATGCGGCTCAGCCTCCGCTCCCCGTCCTCTCTCTCTCTCTTCCTCCCGGCTCTGCTTTGCCTAAGCGGGACTTCCTCGGCGCGGCGAAGCGCCCGGACGCGGAGCCTGTGTGTGTGTCGAACCACGTCTCTCGCCCTCACTTGTCTCTTTACATATCTGTCCATCCATCTCTCTCTCATATTGCTCTGCTTCTCTCTCTCTCTCTCTCCTCTTCCCCCTCCTCATCTCTTCCAATCTGTTGTGCTTCCCTATCTCTGTTCTCTTCATCCCCGTTTTCTCCTCTTCTTCGTTTTCCTTTCCAGCCTCCTCCTACTCCTCATCTCCGTTCCTCTCCCTCCAGCGGCGACACCAACCATCAGGTTCCATCTATCTGTGTGTACGTCAGCAATTAGAGCATCGTGGCAGCCAAATGCCAGCCAGGTCCCCAAGCTACACACACAGAGAGAGAGAGAGAGACAGAGACTCAAAGGCAATGCCCCTGACAAAAACAGCATGAGAACAAATCACACCATAATTCATAATCTCGCCGTGCTAAAATCTCATTATATTACAGACATGCGGATTCGGTGGCATGCACGGCCGGGGAGCCGGCGCTATAAATTCCCACCAATCGTAAATTATGAAAGGAAAGATAGAAATGACCAGCGTCTGTCCAGATCGGCTGTAAATCGCACCTCGGACGCGGGTTTGTTTAAGGAGTCGGGTCCCGTGCGGCCTGAGCAGACCTCAGAGGGCGTCGCATGAGTCGCAAAGGTGGCGAGAAGAGTCGAGCTTACGCCGCTTTGGATGCCAAGAGGAAAAATAGTTTGTCCAGCCCCCCAGTTATTCATTTTTTAAATTATTTTCTTTCTGTCTGTTTCATCAAAATTTGCTAGATCACACACACACACACACACACACAAAAAACACTTTTGCGAAGTTGTTCAATGGACTTAAGACAATGGGTCGATGTTTTTTGGCAAGCGGACAAAACTCTGCTTTGCATCACGTTTGACATTCTTCACCTGCAAAGTTCTTTATTCAGCCAATATTTATTGGAAGACGTGCAGACGTCCAGAATTATATTGATCAACCTGATAGCGATATGGAACTGGCCGGCGAGAGATGGGGAAGGTAACAGGTGGATCTGTCAATGACTGCAGACAAACCAGACGCATTAACGCAGAGTCGAGTGATTATCGCCATGGGAAACAGGTGAGGCTGCACAACGTAACAGGTCGCTCTCGTGAGGGAATCTAGCGGCTTGAGAAGTGAGGAGGGGAAACGACACGGCACGACCACAAAAGGAAAATGCTTTCATATGAGCAATAACTAAACACGGTCAAAACAGTCGGCGTACCGTTGAACTCAGACAACGCGTCTGAACGTCCTGAGATTCAGAATGAACACAAGCCATGAAAGAACCGAAAACAAACAAAACTCGTGGCGAAAGTTCGTCTTTTGATCGAAGAGCGTGAGCCTGTGACTGAAGCCGACGTGTCTGACACTATGAGCAATGGGTTTTGGTAGTTTTTGTGCCAAATGCAGCAAAACAGCTTGGAACCTAGCCCTTCCAGTGCATCGATGCTTAGAGTATTGATACACAATGCTGTGTATCAAATCATATTCCCTGAAGGTTCCGGCCATTTTGAGCAAGAGAGCACACCTTCACACAAAGCGAAAATGGTTCCATAATGGTTTGAGGAGCACAGTTTAAAGTTTAGAGCATTGAACGGCTCCAGAGCTCTCAGAATCTCGATCCGATTGAGAATCTGACGGATGCGCCGGACGAATGAGTCTGTAACTTACAGGACTTACGTGATCTGCTGCTAAGCTACCACGGGCGCACTTTCAAAAAGGCCCAGTGGAGGGCAGTCAAATGGAGGCCGATGCTAATGGTTAATGCATGATGTTGTTCTTTTCAGTGGTGCTTTCTCCAGCCAGGGTTGATTGGTGGTGCATGTCTACCCAGAAGCTGCTTGTTCCCTTTGAACAGGCTCAATGGCCAACGGAAAGCTTGAAGGCCACTGCGATTAAATAAAAGGTAAACTCCTTGTCTTCAGCGTAACAATGTGAAATTGTTCGAATTTAGGAAAGAACATTTTGACAGCTTTGCTTGGAGCACAAGCTAACCTTGCCATTTTAGCGACAACAGATAATTAACTACTAATATCGTGCAGGTGTGCATGCATAAAATCACTTTTCAAGAGAATGAGGCATTGCTTTACTGAAATTGCTTTACTGTTTTATCACAACCTCTCTAGCAGTTTTCATTCGAGTCCTTTTATGTTTGAGGGGTTTTTTTTGTTTTTTTTTTCCCCCAAAGTGGGATTGAATTTACAGACAAACCTGGTGAAGGCAGAGGTGAGAGCGTGCCGCCAAAGGCCTTTCCCGACCCTCCACTGTCAGCTTGGCTTTTCATTAGCTCGCCGTCATTTCGTGTTAGATGTGGGGGATTTCATAACGCCGAGACGTGACTCAGGTCCGATGGACGCCAAGAGAAAGAACAAGCGACCCCGTGCGTCACACGACCACGGGATTGTACGGGCGGGCGCTTCAAAACGGTTAAAAAAAAAACAAAAAAACATTTTAGGTTAACAGAGGAGGGGAAAAGAAGCAGTGTGGAGACTTCTGGAGTGAAACAGGTGCAATCAAAGTGCTTCCTTGTCAATACACACAGAGGCACCATTTAAAAACATCAGGGGGCTGGACTAAAAGGGTGGCATTAGACTTTGAATGGAGAAGGATCTAATACATGGATGGTCCTCTTCCTCAGGCAGCCCATTGACTCCAAACTGAGCCTATTAGCAAGACAACACACCACTAATGGCAGTGCTACTGCTGCCGCTGCCCCTCCATGTGCAAGGAGACCACCCAGCGCACACACAGACGACGCACACAAACCAAACTCACTCACGTTCCCTTTTGCGCTTTTCCCACGCCATTGTTACATATCGTAGTCGGGAAGCCGGATCAAAGAGCGACTTCCACTCGAAAACACGCCGGCCTGTTAGAGTTAGACGTGGCTCCGTGTGCAGTGAGCCGGTTGTGGTAGATGAAGAGTCTCAATACTTTTAGGTGCTGGCGAGGAACAGGAAGGCTCATTTTGTTTGGTAAAGGGATTTGAAGGGACGCCTACAGAACCTGCACATTTTTCTTTGTTGTTGTTTATTTGTTTTTTTTGCCAACAGCTTTTCATATGAATCCTGATGACTGATCCCAACATTAGGGCCAAGGATAGGACTCTCAGCCATAACGCAGTGCTGTTGCCAGTACATGGAGTTTGGAGCAATAAAGTTCGATAATTCATGCAAAAATGACAGGAAACTTCAAACCGAAGCTTAAAGTCAGCTCCAAAGCAAATTCATTTCTTTTTTTTTTTTTTGTTTTGTTTTTTAAAGCTGTGGTATTACTATATAGTGACATCAATGTGCAGAAAAATACTTGTGCTCAAAGCTCAAATGGATAGTTGTAAATGTGACAATGCATCTACATATCCGTACTGCACTGATGGATGGAAATAACACACATTTGAATGTTTAACATTTGGGTTGTGCACTAGCAGCGTAGAAAAGTTAAGCCTGTCATTGACTTTGAGATTAGCTCATAAACTCCTTTTTTTTTTTTTTTTTCTAAAAATGCAGACAGAAGCCTCCACTTTTAGATTTGGGCCCTTTTGCACAGGCTGTTTGCTTTTGCACTGCGGAACAAACTTGCCTGCATCGGTTAAAAAAATGGTGATGCATTATACGCTGTATGTTACCTGCCTCTCACCTTTTAAAAAGGCATTACATTTAAAAAAAAGAAAGAAAAAAAAAACTAAATTAAAAAATACCTTTAAATATTGATTGAAGTTCTGGAGCACTGTCTGCATTTAATTCAGTCGAAGGCCATCAGACTCAGCAGTTGAGAGAGGAAGAGAGGAAGCTCCAGGATACATGTTCACTTCCACTTGCGGCCAGCAGGGGGACGCAGCAGAGATTGGACTGGAGAGCTTCTGTCGTCTTAAGGCTGCTGAGCAGATCATTTAAAAGCTTTTTATTATTATTTTTTTCTCTGAAGCGAGGCAAACCTTTACACCCTACACACGTGCTTCTTTATCAGTGTTCACAGCATTTGGTCAACATGGTTGGATTTAGGAAGCTGGTAACCAGGAGATGTACTTCTGATTTAATTCACCCAAAGAGAGAAACAACAAATGAGGAAAGACAAATTAGGTGTTGGATTATTATTATTATTATTATTATTATTATTATTATTATTATTATTATTATTATTATTATTATTATTATGAAACAACTTGGTTAAAGCCTCATTTTGGCTTAAAATTTTTTTTCACTTTTTTCACATGCGTCTAAACTTCTTTATTGTTGCATCCAATGGATCCGATCTTTGAGTGTCTGGAAATAACGCGAAGCTCCACATTCTGACAAGTGTGTTTCATCAGCGTGACTCTCGCGTCCCTCTTGCCACCCAGCGCGGCTTTAGTGAACTCTCTCCCTCTGTCTCATGTCTCACTGACTTCAGTCTCTCCAGTGCGCACTTTCCAAGAGTGTCTGCTAGTCCACTTCTTTTCTTTTTTTTCTTTTTTTTTGTTAAGAGCTGGACTTCATTGGCTTTATGGCAAATAGCCGTCTCTCTCTCTCTCTAGCCAGTGAAAGAGAAATACGGGGGGGCGGGGGGTGGAGGTTGTGGGAAGGGGTTGGGATGGTGGTGTTGGGGGGGATAATTCATTCACTTTGCGCACAAAGCGCAGTGGAAATCACCCAGGGGAACGAAACGCCAGACAGCAAAGGAGCAGGGTGGTGGTCGGGGGTGGAGAGAAGAAACAACCCCAGTTACAGTCCACAAAATGTTGCTTTTATTGTCATTTGATTCAAAATTTTTTCTCATGCTTAATCGGTTAAATATGCGAGAGCTTTAATCCGCAAAGTTTGCTGCTGCTCGGCTTAGGGCGCTGCGTTGTGGACAACAGTTGAGATGAAGGGGGGGGGGGAACTAAAAAAAAAAAAGAATCTGGTGATTCTTAGATAAAAAATGTTTTGTTTTGTGAGTTTTTTTTTGTTTTGTTTTTTTTTTCCTTCTCTGTGCCTCCGTACGGCACTGAGCGACCCGAGCGCTGCGCGGCAGCACTGCACCTCGGTGCGCCCTGGACCCGCGGTCGCTCCCTACCCCCGCCCCCCCCCGATCCATCCCACGTCCCTCCTCATCCACCCCCCACGCTCTCTGCTCAGCTCCAGCCTTACACACGTCGCTGTTGAGCACTGAGACTCCCCTCCTCCCCACACCTCTCCTCCGCCTCCGCCTCCTCCTCCTCCGCAGCAGCACCGCCACCCTCCCCTCACACCACTGCCTGCCACCGTTTCTGCGATCCAGCGCTCTCTCTCTCTCTTTCTCGCTCTCTCTCTCTCTCTCTCTCGCTCTCTCGCCGGCTCTCCGCCGCTCCTTTCCTCACTGGTCGTCCCTCTCCGCGCGCGATCGTGCCATTGATGCCCACTTTACAGCGTGTTTGTGGTGGAAAGTCAGCCTCTCTCTCTCTCTCTCTCCCTCTCTTCTCCTCTAAGTCCCTCACTCTCCCTCGTCCTGCTCTCGGGTTGCGCAGTGGCAAACTAACAAACAAGAGGAGGTGTTAACTACTTATTTTTTTTCTTTTTCTTTTTTCTTTTTTTTTATTTTTCCTGGCTCTTTCCCTTCCACCCGACCAAAAAAAACAAAAAAAAAAAACAAACGCGCCTCCACGTTATCTCTTTGGTTTGCGGCTGCGTCTTCGTCCAGAAAGGGGCCGGTGCCGCACCGATGATACGCCTAACTCCGCAGAAAAGTTTTCGGTTTGTTTAGAGGATAATAAAAAGAAAGAAAGAAGAAGAAGAAGAAGAAGAAGTGGGGGGGTGGGGAGGAGGAAGAAGAAAAACGCCGGAAAACCAAGCAGCCGTCTTGAGCAGAAGCGGATTCTCGCCACGGAGAGGTGAGTAACTCCTGTCTTGTTTGTTGTTGTTGTTGTTTGGTTTCGAAGCGCAAAACGCGTTCCTGCTCTCGCTGCTCTGCGTCGCGCTCGCTCGCCGCGTCTTTCTGATTTCCTTGGAAGCGTTTGGAACTTTCTCCGCGACTGTTGCGCAAAAGAAAAAACAAACTATGGCAAAAAAAAAAAAAAAGAAAGAAAAGTGAATACATATATACGAATCACGGCACGGGGTTTGGGACACTTGCGCGCGTGCGTTTTAAAATCTGTTTAATGCCTTCTTCATTTGCGCGCGTGCGCGAGCGCGTGCGTTCGGTGCACGCCGCCGCGGGGTTCCCTTAAACAAGAAAAGTGGCATCTTGATTTGTTGCGGTGCGTGCGTCGGTGCCGTTACACACGCGCTGCTGTCACTGAAGCGCATTAGCTTCTCTCCACAGAACGCAGCTGATGCTCTCTCAACTTTTTTTTTTTTTTTTTTTTTTTTATAAAACAGTACTGAACGCAGATTTTGTAGGTGAGGATTCGGCTTTCCGACAACGTTCCCGATCTTTTAGCACTGACGGAACCAGACAAAATAAATACATAAAAATAAATAAATATAATGAAACTTTCTCCTGGAGCTTTTATCAGCAATACCAAGCGCCGGGTCGGGTTGGGTCCGGCCGGGCCGGGCCGGGCCGGGCCGGACCGGGCCGGACCGGGCCTGCTACTTGGAGATCAAGAACACAAACCCAGCAGCTCTTTCTTTCTTTTTACTTCTTTTCTTTTTTCTTTCTTTTTTTTTTTTAAACATATAACCAACAGAATGTTCCAGTTACGTTTACGTTAGGGTATTAAAAGCGGTCATAACAAGGAGCGCATGTGGGGTTAATAGCCATATACTAACCAGGTTATAGCTGCGGTTGAATAAAGACCATAATGAGGCAGATTTCGATGCGTTGCGTAAAGTAAGCCGACGTCTAACTTGCTGCTCCACAGCGCAGAATTTGCTTTTCAGTCCCACTTGAAAACTTTTTTTTTTTTTCTTTTGCTCGTTTTTGTTTTTTCATTCAAATCCTACTTCTGTCGTACAATTAAAAACTCTTTGAGCAAAGCAAAGAAGACGAAGCGGGTGGGGGAGGAATATGAGATTTCAGCACATATCCGTGCATTTTACCTCGCAAATGGTTCATTTTTTTTCTTTCTTTTTTTTTTTGTTTGTTTGTTGGGGTTTTTTTATGTTTTTTTGTTTGTTTTTTTTTGCGGAAAACCTTGTTAAAGTTAATGTCTCGGGGAGAGAAACAGACGGCTTGCGTTGAGGACGCGCGCGCGCGCGCGCGCATGTGTGTGTGTGCGTACACACGCATGCAAGGGGGCAGTATGAGGGGTACGGGGAGTAAAAAAAAAAACAACAACAACAACAAAAAACCCCAAAACAAGCAGTTGGGAAACACCTGTTAACGGGGGGAAAGAGAATATAATTTACATCACCGCTCCCCCCCAACCCTCTCCTAAATAAGCGGAGACCGATGCAGCCTCTGGAAGATCCCTGAGGGGGGTCGAGGGGGTGGAGGGAGAGTTGGGGGGTCCGTGTTCTGACCTCCAGCCAGAACACGGACCGAGACCTGCTGCCGACTCGGTGCCTCTCGTCGTTTAAGCCTGAGGAATCTATGAGGAAACATAAGAGAATTCAATATCTGTGATTTTAGGGGAAAAACGAAGAGTGAAAATTACAGTGAGGTAAAACTGAGTCCGAGTGAACTTTTATTATTTTGTTATTTTCATTTATTTTTTTAATTTTTTTTTTTGGAAACGCTTCTCGTTACATTTTAAATCCGAGATGAATTCTCACCCACGTTTTCCCCAGATTATACAAATATTTATATATATATATATTTTTTGTAACTTGTTGGCAGACCGGAAGCCGACAAGCACAAGGGGACGCGCACGCGCCCGTTTCACTCAGCGGCAAAGTGCCGTAACGCTCAGGAGAGAATAATAATAAATAATAATAATAAGACAATTAGAAGGCTGTGCGGAAAGTACGGCTCAGTTATTAGCACTAATTTCCCACAATAAACTGCGCGTAAGTAAAAAAAAACAAACAAACAAAATAAATCAAAATGACGGCACTTCACGGAGCAAAGGTGAGGCCGGGGCGGGTCACCCATGATTGAGTTACAGCTCCTCCAAAAAACAAAAAAATAAAACCGGTCAGAGTCCGGGTCTGACCACTCACTTCCACCACGAACTGGTTCCGATTGATTTTTTTTTTTATCGATCGGATCGATCAGCTCTAGATTTTAAACGACCAGCAAAAGCTTCTTTTTTTCTTTTGATTATTTATTTATTTATTTATTTATTTATTTATTTTGCAATTTACCTACTGGACATATTGGATTAATTGTCTTTAAAGCGCAAAGCGAGAGGCGGATCATCGCGGTGCCGATAAATCACCGAGTTGCAGCAGAGCGACACGCCGCACGGTTATTCACTCAGTCCGGAGTCGCGGTCCAATTAGTCGATATTAATAGGGATATATTGTGAGAAATGCATTCACGAAACAGCTGCGAGTCGTGTCGTTTCCATGAAACGAATTTATTCAAAGAAATGCGATTTTCATCAAGTTTTTCTTTTCTTAAAGCCTCACTTATATTATATTATATTATATTATATTATATTATATTATATTATATTATATTATATTATATTAAATATATTATTCATTGATCGTTTAGCTTTCTAAACAATTCTTTCTTGTTAATTTATTTAGTTTTTTCAACATTAAAGTCTTGACTCATAATAATAACAATAATAATAATAATATATTGAAGGAGTCTTATTGTAGATACGCTCTTCTGCTTATTATTTTACGGAATTAAGCAGAAGAGCTTAATGCCATTTTAATATATATATATATATATATATATATATATATATATATATGAAGTTGTGGTTACTTACTTAAATTCAGATGCTTTCCTATCTGTGAAAAACTATTATTATTATTATTATTATTATTATTATTATTATTATTATTATTATTATTATTATTATTCCAGGCTGCTGCTCGCCTATGAATTGTTTTGAACGCAACGTCTCTCCTCGTTTCCAGTCAAATCAAGTCATCCGATCGTGTTTCGCAACTTTTCATTCGTTCTGACCTTTCAGCGTTATTACTGAGAGCCTTAGCCAGTTGTTAGATTAAAAGAGAAATACTACTTGCATTTATTTACTTATTTATTTATTATTATTATTGACTGAGTTGAACGTGTTTAAGCTCTTAAAATCCGGCGCTCATTTTTATTGGAAGATTTTTCTTCTTCTTTGTTTTTTCTTTTCTAGGCCTGAACTTGTTTGGGTTTTTTTTTTTTTTTTCTTTGCCATCTTTCTCGTCCCAAAAGTGTAATCTATAATCTACAGGATAAAAACAACAAAAAAAAGAAAAAAAAACAGAGCGACAGAGATAGAGAGAGAAAGAGGAACGAAAGTGTCGATGTTCGAGGAAAAGTGCAGCAGCAGACGATTTATCTGTCAGCGTTTTGCTCCTCCAGCAGCAGCAGCAACAGCAGCAGCAGCAGCGGCAGCAGCAGCGGCAGCAGCAGCGGCAGCAGCAGCAGCAGCAGCCGCCTTTCCCCCTCGTTCTCAGCCCGCAGTCAGCTGTTATTGCTCGCCATTGATCTCCTCTCCTCCGCCCGCTCTCCCTCCTCGCGACAAGTGAACTAAAATTAATGTCCATTTCACACCGCTCCGCCGCGGGATCGATGCGCGCGAGGGGCGGAAGTTTGTTTGAATTTGGGGTGCCAAGAAACAACTAAAGGAACAAAATAAATAATAATAAATATTATTATTATTATTATTATTATTAATAATAATAATAATAATAATAATAATAATAATAATAATAATAATAATAATAATAATAATAATCTCTCCCTGTCTTTAATTGCCTGCCAGGTGAACGCGTTTGCTCTCAGGAATTTGAAAATGATCGCAGCGCAACACCTGGATTGATTTCTCCTGTTTATAATTAATAATCTTTTTTTTTTGTTTTTTTAATGACGAGTTTGTTTTCCAATCCGATGTTGTTTAAAAGCCGCAAAACCTCCTGGGTATATGTCAAAAATAATAATAATAATAATAATAATAATAATAATAATAATAATAATAATAATAATAATAATAATAATAACCAGCTCATGCATGGTTATTATGCATGAGCTGGTGTGATTCTTTTTTGTTTATTTGTTTGTTTTTTGCCCTCTTATGCGGAAATATTAATGCGTCACGACGCACGGATTAACCCCCCCCCCCCCCCCCACTTCACACCTCCCCCCCCTCCCCCCTCCTATGTCCCATAAGATGACACTGATAGTAAATTACCCACGAGCCGCTCAGTCGCGACTGCTTTGATGACCCCCTTCAGTCTATTAAGTCCTATCAATATGTACTAAATCCTAATTCTTCATTAAAAGCACAACCAACTCCTGCTCTGCTTCTTAAGACCCCCCAACCCAACCCAACCCAACCCAACCCCACCCTCCTCCTCCTCCTCCCCCCTCCTTCACTTTTGCGTTATTTTGTTGTGCTAATCAGGGCCCTTGTTTGGCGCGCGGTGAGGTAATTGAAATGAACAATTTCAACGCGGTAAATAGCGTCGTGTTTGACACCAGCAGAGAGGAAAGGCGGAGAAGAAGAAGAAGATAAAGAAGAAGAAGGGGAAAAAAAAGAGGCGTTTTGCATCTCCAAAAACTTTGCATCATTGTTTTCTCGCCGCAACGATCACGATTAGACGCCGCCGGTCTTATCAAATGCAGGGAAGGCGTGGTTTATTTGCTGATGTATTTATTCATCTGTTATTGCTGCTGCTGCTGCTGTTGTTATTATTATTGAGGCATTGGAAATTGCAGCCTGTCCGCTGCTCAGATTGTGTTGTAAGAGCTTTTTATTATTTTTTTATTTATTTATTTTTTGATTGGTTCGTTTAAAGTTCTGTGCCTTTGAACTCGGTTTGGAAAGTTTTGAATTTGACATTTTTTCATTGACATTATCGTGCTTCAGGCTTTTTATTTATGCATTTTATTTTTATCTAAATTCTTTTGGGGTATAATTCTGTACCGGCGCGACTTTAAGTGAGATTCATATTTCTGCTGCTGCAGACCGTGGCGCCTCTGAGGGAGGCAGGGGGAAAACGGCCACCTCTTTAATTTACTGGCCACCCCACCCCACCTGCCTCCTCAGGCCGAGAGCCTCACACCGATAATGGTGTTTATTAATTTGAGTTTAGCATTTGGCAACGGGGCAACCACTGGGGGCGGACTCCATCACAGGGGAGGCCACCTGCAATTCTACATGCAGGTTATTTTTTTTTTTTCCTTTTAATGCAAGCATGTTGGAGAGGAGGGAAACAGAAACTCGAATCAGTCGCCAGCTTGTTTGTTTTTTTGAAATCTCGCTTTTAAGAACGTACCTTATGGACATCGAAGCGTCCAGCTTGCTGAGTTCTTTAAGGAACTCAAAGGCTCTGCAGAAAACTCCGAGCAGGGCGTTTGACCTGAATGTCGAGTTTCGCCTCAGCGGCACGCCTGTATGAAATTCCTGAAATTCCGTCGTCGCGTTTGGTTTTTTTCGGTGTCCAGCCGAGAGCCGGATCCAGGAGGACGCGGGCCTGCGGGGGGATGAGGGCGGGGGGGACTGGAGTCGCTGTTGGTGCCTCGTCAACACGAACCTTCTTGCACTCGTGGAAGTTAGAGACCGTTTGTCGTTGAGCACAAATCAATTTGAGCTATGCTTATGCTTTCCCACGTGAAAGTAGACTTGTTTTTTTTTCCCCCCTTATTTCGAAAGAATCTTTGCATTTGCTTTTTCTAAAAAAAGACAAAAAAAAAGCTTCTTAGATTCCAAATACCCCAAATTTACAGTGAATCTCTGAAGCACACCAAAAACCCAAGGAAAGGACTTAAAGCTTGCTGCCATGATGGCGCCCGGCATAGTTTTACTTCTTTGTCATTCGGGACAGTCCAATAAAACCAAACCCCACGGAAATTGTGTTTGGAAGACATCCAGTCACGAATGTTTGGGGCCCACTGGTCATCGCCCCATTAAGCCACTGCTAGGGTCTGGCTGTGACGCACCACCAAACTCCGGCTGCCAGCTCCCGATTACCTGTTCGCAGATTTGCAGCATCTTTCTGTCTTTTTTCTCCTTTTTCTTTTTTTGGATCGCTGTTTGCCGATATATTTGTGTCCCCCAAGGCGTGCCGCTGTTTAATATCTGTCACTTATACCTTGTTTTTGCCCCTTCGTTCCCCCTCCGGAGCCTTCATAAATCAGCCCCAACCTCATTTCCTTGCCGTATCTTCGAAAAAATACATCTGTTTCCATTGCTAATGGCATCATCCGACAAAAAAAAAAAAAAAAAAAAAATCCCTTCTGTGGAGCCGAGTTTTCTCCCTCTCCCCCCCCTGCAAATATGCATACAGACACACTTATTTCTGTTATTGATGACAGGAAAGTGGAGTAGCTGCCGTCCAGTCGTTTTCTATTGGAAGGAAATCACTCCATAGAGGAGGATGCTGTGCTGTGCTTAATGGTTTGATTGCATTGGAGAAGGCAGCCCTCTCGTAATGCCGTTACAGAGGGAAATATCACTTGGAGACGCTATTGGCAACAAGAGAAAGTCAAAGAATTAGCCTAATGGGGGGAGTTGTGTCGGATGTCAGATACTTTCTATTCCCTATATTGCTCCGTGTCTCAGTCTCCGGTGCGTCTCACCATCCTTCCAGGGCCCAAACCGGCCCCTCCTTCCTCGCATAACGTCTCTCTCAGGTTTCTCCCCCCATTTGTCAGCTGCATTGCTTGACCGGATCACAAGCTCCCTGCTTGGAAAATAAGCTAATATGTGCCCCCACCACCCATTGCACATCCTTCTACACATCTCCCCAGAAGACACTGTTGGTGCATTTGCTCTCATCGATTGCACACAGGCGCTATCTGCCCGGTTATAATCTTTCCTCCGTGCGGCCTGTAAGTCATGCGGGCAGGAAGCGAGGCTGATATGGAAAGGGAGTGGAGGGGTGGGGGGTGAGTGGGGCAGCGTGTAAATGGACACGCGCACCTGCACGAACACATCCCGTCGCACGTCTGCCGCACCGGCTGACGCTCACGTTACACCCTCGCAAAAATCGGGCCCCAAAAACAATCCCAGGCCTTTCGATCGACGCCGTCCCTTTGTTTCACTTTTATTTCCACCCTCGTGTTCCTGGTAGCCGCTCTCTTGATTTTCAAAACGGCTTCCACAGATGTTGTTGTCGGGCCCTCTCTGAAGGCCACCAACATCGAATGGCAAAACCCGGGCCCACCCCCCGCCGCTGCCTTTCTCCCTGCCGGGACGGGACACCCACACGAAAACTGCAATAAGTTTTCCTCTGTTCTAAATCGCCGTCATAAACTCTACAAAAGAGGATTACTACAGCAGAAATCAGTGAGTGAAAACTGGGTTTTTTTTTTCAGTTTTTTTGTTTTTTTTGTTTTTTTGTACCTGGCAACAGTTTTTCCTTGTTAAACTGCATCTAATTGACTTGCATGCAGCTTGCTGTAATGACTGGCCGGCCCGCCGCCTGCCTGCCAGCCGGCTAGATTAGAGACTGCTGTTGTACAACCCAGCACAGTAATAAAGACTCATACAAGGGCAGCTGGTACCACACACACACACACACACACACTTAGTCACACTCTGACAGAGAAGATCAAAATCTCAGTCTCCCTGTCAGCCAAATCTTTATCTACTGGTACGTATGAGGAAATATTAATCGATTTGAAGTAGATTCTAGACGGGGTTAGAATCACAAAAACCTGCCCCATGTTCCACGAAGATTGAGAAAGCCTGCAGTTCTCCACGTAGCATGCTAAACACGAAAGCCGAAACGTGCTGCAGAGAGCCGGCCCGAAGGAGAAGCGTTACATCCGGTTGCCTGTGGGGCCCCCTGCTGGTCTGGGGTGAGTGGGACTGGGAGCTGATGGGAGCACAGGGTAAGACGCGTGTGTGTGTCGCAAACGGAAAAAGGCGAAAATGTCAATGGAAGCCATGCAACAAAGGCACGCGTCTCGTCCCGAGACATGATGAAGGGACGAGGGACACAGAAGGGAATTTATTTCTTTGGTCTTGAGCCCACCATAGAACTAGTCAACAATAATAATAATAGTTAATAGGGGAACCCTGGCACTGATCACACTTTTTGGAAATTCACCAACAGATTTAAAAAAATAAAAAAATAAATACAGAGTTTTCCCAAAACATAACCAAAGTATTGCGTTGTCCTGATGAAACCAGCGCCATGCGTCGTCTCACACGCCTCTGTTTATTGGTGGATAACGAGCTAACTGGAAACGGGGGCCCCCCTCCGCCCCGAACCTTAATCTGCCTTGGGCCCTGTTTAACTTCTGGTCAGCTCTAATGTTGCACTTCACAGGAGACAAATAAAAAAAGAAAAAGAAAAGAAAGCTACTTAATATCGGTGCCTGGGAGCCAACTGAAAGCATAACAAAAGGAATAGATCTGGTTTACCAGTGGGCCAGAAATACACTTTGAAGGTAGGCATTTATGAGCAATGGAACAGCTAAGCCCCGTCTGGAACCAGGAATTAGCTGGCCCCGCTCAAGCGAGCCTCATAGTGAATACCGTGCTGCTAAAAGAATAAAAAAGTGCAAAAATCCCCAACACACGTCGAGGGTTTTTTTTTTTTTGTTTTTGTTTTTTTTCCAAAGCGATTTCTTCTCCGTTTGGCGCGACTTTTGTCTCTGAAGTCAAAGCGAAACTTAAGCAGTGAATCTTTTTTTTTTTTGTTTGTTTGTTTTGTCTTGTTCTTTGAGGGAGCATTCGATGAAATCCATCAATAAAAAAAGGCGGCCTGCTTAAATAAAACATCCCCACCGAACGTGTTTGTTTTCAGTGAACTGAATTCAAGCTTATCCGATCATTATTGATTTTTTTTTTTTTTCCTCCAGAATATTCCCAGAGCGTCGTCGTCCTGTGATGCATTTGTTTGGTCCCTCGTCAAAAATCTCCCGGCGATATTTGTCTCGGCTGCAGCCGTCGACGAGCAACGCGCTAGCGAGAGGGCAAGAGAGGAGACGACGCGAGATTAGATATTCGAAAGGCATTTCGAGACAATATTTTTTTCTTCTTCTTCTTCTTCTTCTTCCTTCCAACAGCTGAAAGTTAAGACAAGGACAAATAATACGCGAGAGGAGGAGGAAGAGAGCGGAGAGACAAATGGCTGTGATTCTTATTCACAAGGACATTTGAGCTTCGCCTCATGGCCAGACATGAATGAGTAGATTTCAATAGTATCGACTGTTGCTTCGGACATCGGCAAACGCGCACGCACGCCTCTCTCTCTCTCTCTCTCTCTCGCACACCGCAGGCCCGTCTGGAATACAGAACCGACCTGCCTGCAGGTCAGGACTTTTCCATTTTGCTAAAAAATTCATAAATAAAGGACGCAGGCAGTTTGCTTTGAGCATCCCCTGGCTTGTGCTTGCGTCACGACGGCAAAGGTTTTGAATCTTGCAGGGTTTTTAAATAGGAGTGGCGTCTTTGGCTTCCGGGTACGAAAGCACGCTTTCGGTCTGGTCTACAGATTCATCGTTTACAGAGCAAAAATCGAGCAGAAATCAGAACGCTGGTCATAAAAAAAATAAATAAAACGAAATCACATAAAAATGAAGTAAACCCCAGGATTCTATTCTCATCAAACCCCTTTATGATTTTAGCAACTTTTCACAATCTCTGCGCAGGAAATTTGACCGACTTTCTTTCTCGAGTTGCTTCTTCAGTTCGCCGGTTCATCTCCAGTTCAGTAAAGCTCAGCTTTGTACGCCGTTTGCAGAGAGAGACGGCTGCATTCTTAAGAACTAATAACTACGAGGCGCTAACATGGTATGTCTTCAAAACCAGAGCAAATCCTCACAAACCTGGCTAAGGGACCAGATCCCAGCAAGCTTTATGTTGTGCTTAACTACATAGTTCAAGAAGCTGTGGGATCCATCCATATAACTTCACCCATATTCTATTCTTTATATAGAGAAACACACGTTTCCCTTGCTTGGTCCTTTCGTGAAATGTGCCGTCATGAACCTGATGTTTCAAGCGGGCAAACTTTAGAGGCCTGCAGAGGCTCGACGTCGCTCAGTTGCTTTGCAGTTTCTTTGCCTCACGTCGAGGTGAATTTGCGGAGACCTCCAGTCCTTTGAAGACTGCCGACGGCTCGAAAATGTTTCCACTTCCCGCTAATCATCCGCGCAGATGGAGCGATAGACTTGAGCTCGATTTTTAAATCGCCTTCCTGTGTCGATGGGTGGGAGCTATTGCCGCGCTCGGCTTACCGCTGACGTTCAAAGAGAGTTTACTTTCCTTTTAATGTTTTTTTTTTTTTTTTTACCCCCTCTGCAATAATTGCTGCCAAGTTTCGGAGTGAGCATTTGCTTTCAAATACACTTTTGAAAATTGAACTGATGTAGTAATAAAAATGCAACTTGTTAAAAAAAAAAAGAAAAAAATTTTTTTTTTGGTTGAGCTCAAAGACAAACCAGCAAGCAGCACAATTACTTTTAGTTTGCTTCATTTTGAGAGCAGTTGCTTTCGGTTGCTTCTGTTTTCATGATTTCTACATTTGAGGCCTGATCTTTGTGACAATGTTTTTAGCTCTAAGGCTCTCATATGTATGTTGTTTTTTTTTTTTTTTGTCTTTGTGGGTGTTTGTGTCTACACCAGGCAGTTAAGAGGACTGACATAGCTTGGCCTGTCTCGTAATAAAATGCAAGAGTGGCACTTTCACGCTTGTCAAGATTTTCTAAATATACCCGGAGAGCTGGAATCTCTAACTCACACTCACATTTAGGTTGGCACACGTGCTTTTTCTTTTCTTTTCTTTTTTTTTTTTTAAGACTGCCTGCTTTTCTCTCCATCTCCATTAAAAGAAAAGAAAAACCCTCAGCCCTTCGGCTGCTTTACTTTCCGATACACACACACACACACACGCACACACACAGAGACACGCGGCAGTCAAAGCTGACAAGACGTTTTTATGGCAAAAAATTGGATGCTCTCTCCTCGCTCCTCTCCGAAACTCATGACATGTTTCGTCTTTGTGTCGCCATAAAGTGCATCAGTTAGACACTCAAAGCAGCGCTGTGCTGCTAAGGAAAAAGAAAGAAAGCTATTTCGACAACAGTCGACAGAAAGGATATTTTTATCTCCACTCAGAAGAGTTTGATAAAAAAAAAAAAGGAAGAGTGTTGCATTATCTGAGAGATGAGTGAAAGCACATTTTATTCTGTTTGACTTGAAGCGCTGAATCCTCGGTGCCCTTTAAAATTTCACACCTGACTTCTCTTACAATCAAATAACATTCTCTGATAATAGTAATAATAATAATAAAAACATCATTTATTTTTCTCCTTCCGGTATTTTAAGGCCCAGGCTCTCCCCCGACGTCGTTGCCAAAGCACATTGCTGTTGACACTGCAATTTCGCCCGGCTTGCGCCTCGTTGTCACTTAAAGTGCAAATTTGACGTGAAAAGCCCCCTCTCTCTCTTGCCTCTCTGTGTTTAATATCGCGCTGACAACTGTATCATTCCTGCACACTGTAATCAAATAATGACACCGTGGTAAATGTTCCCTCGTGACATTTCCTATTACAAAACGCGCGCGGCCCGGTGTCACACAATGCGTGGGCGGTGTCACGCGGCGGTAAATGGGATTGTAAGTGGCATCCGGCCGACGTTCGGCGTGTTTGCATAGGAAGTAATTGCGCTCGTATATTGATGATATGCATAGGTGTACGTCGCCTGGAATTATGATTGTTGTCCTGAAAATAAGGTTGGGGGGAGCCAGGGGGGAAGGTGTAAGAAACACGCATCACTCTCCATTAACATCCGTTTGACACTTCTATTAGGGAGAAATGTCAAACACGTGTGGCCGATTGCACTTTAAATTACACATAAGGGAATGTTTGACACCTACTCTACTGATAGGAAAATAATAATCAATGGTGTTATAGTTTCAAAGTGTTGGGCTATACGTGGTTAAATTCATGCGTGTAATATGTCCGTATGTGTGTTTTCGCATTTTACCCAAAAAATGCGACATTGTGAGAAACGTCTGCTTCTTAAAGGCCCCAAAGTATGGGGCTCAAAAGGAGAAGTGCTGTGTTTGGGGTGAGATGTAGGGTTGGGTCAGGGTCAAGGTCAGTAAGACACAGGGCAGCCATCTTGGATCATAGAGACAATATTTGTAGCCTTTAGCTCTGATTACACAGCCTGATCACGTCATTGTTTTCCCCACTTTATTGCCTTGAAGATACTTTTCTGACTTTTCAATGCAATCTTATTATGATAGCAATGCATTGTAGTCATCCCAACAGCTTGTCGTGTTTTTTGAGCTAAAAAAAATGTTTAAAGTTGACAGGAAATTCGAAAATATCACTTTGTAATTATGTGTTATTGAAATATTTGAAGATTAATACCTGAACACCGACTGTAAAGTCTTAAATAATGCAAACATTTAAGAAAGACTTAAATAAATAAGCAATGCTTAGCCTGGTGGCCCGCCAGGCTTAAAATACACTGGTTAAAATGTAGAGTTCTTAATTATTGTCTATTCAAGATGAAGTCTTACCTACAAATCATACAAAGTAAAACAAAAATCCATGAATTTGCAGCTGCTGGTGCTTCCTTTGAGTTTGCCAATTAGCTTGTTTTTATTTGCATGCTGAGAATCCACTGAAAGTCACCCGAGTGTGTTTGCAAACGACAGCTAGTTAGCTCAGTTCTTAGCTCCCTGTGTCATCAGCACAAATATACCAAAGTAAACTTTACACTTGTTTCTTCATTTGCGCTTTCCAAAACACTCTGGACGTCCCGAAATCCTGATGTGGAAATCCATTTCTCTTTCCCTATCTGTGTTTTTATCGTCAATGCACATTGATTGGTGGAACAAAAAGAACAAAAATGAAAACCATCACGAGACTGCCTTCAACTCCATCGTTTATTCCTCTCTTGTTTCCTCGCTTCGTCTCCGTCTTCTCCCCTCTCCCATCCTTTAGTTAGATTCCACCTCCCCTTTCTCTCCTCGCGCGTCGCGGCCTGTGAGGAAATATCCGTTCTCCTCTTATTGGATTGGCTCCTTCACTTAGTGGCCCCTTCACTCGCCAGCCCCTTGGCTTGTTTGGGGGTAACGATGATAAAATTGGAATATCTCTGTGCTCATCAGCGTGTTGCCCCCCCCATGTATATTAACACCTCAGATAGCCTCCTTTTCTAAAGTTTGTTCAAAGGGAACCTGTGTACCGACACGCCGAGGGAACAGAGCGAGAGCCAGTTGAGAAACGGCAAAAGAGAGCGAATAAACTGGACAGGAAAGTAATAGAAGAGTGGTTCGAAGAAATAAATTTTACTTGGATTAAAGCTGGAAGGTGCTACTTTCGGTGTGACCAACAACAGAGATGGGTGGGGGGGGATGCGTTGATGTTGCTGGTGAATTAGGATGAGAGATGTGTAATGTGACTCCGTGGGATCATTCCAGACCAGAGGTGTGTTATCGTAAGCTGTTCTCGCTCCACACGCGTCCACTGTACACTTGTGGTAATGTAAAACATCTCACCATCTCCTCCTCTCTTCCCCGGAGCACGCATTCCCCCCCCGCTCCCCTCTTCTCTGCAGCATTGTTTTCCGTGTGGGAGTGTGTATTTGTGTGGGAGGTACAGGAGCATGCCAAGTCCCAGATCAGATTTGAAAATTGATTTGAAAATTGACTCTTTTGGACAGCTGATAGCTATAAAAGACGTTTCTTCTTCTTCTTCTTCTTTCATTTCCCAGGGAGTTCCTCCTTTGATGTTGGATGGTAGTCGGCGAAGCTTTGAAGCTCAACCAGAGCAGCTCATTGCACTACTCGATGCTGTGTGAGGTAAAGTTTGCTGTGTATTTAGACAAGCACACGTTACCAGGGATGTCACAGCTACATCTATGACATGAGACAAAGATTAAATTTGATGAAAACTTAAGACTCTGTCTTGTCCAATTTGACTTGTTCATATATTTTTCGACTTCTAGGTGATCACGAAGCCAAAATAGCATTGAAATTGTAAAATAGAAATGAGCCAAAGTATTTTAAACTCAGCAATAAACTGTGTAATATAATTTTGTTGAATAGAAGCTATGAAGCAGATTTAGTTTTTTTAGCTGCCATTGGTTAGCATTATCCTCACATTGTTGTACCGTTTTTGTCTCGTCTATTACTGTCACTGTCTATTTATCTGTATTATAATTGCAATGATGCCACACAAATTACTTGAATTACTAACTCTGTCAAAACAGCATGCCGACAACTCAATAAATAACTACTTCTTCCTTTTATACTTCAGATTAAATGCGTCAAACTTGGACTTGGAGTGTCATCCAAAAATCACACACAAGAAAAAGTGACATGTTTTTCTCTCTACCTAAACTAAACTACCACTACTGAACTTAAACTTGTTCTAATCAGAAACTTTGATGCTTAACAAAAGACTATATACATTGATGGAGTTCAGTGGTACATTCTTTCTTAGGACATAATGTATCCAAGATGCATCAATGCACAAAACTAAAAGTTCCTTTTAATTTGTTCAGTCAACACAACAAGGCAGCTGAAGAACGGCTTCCTGTTTTACGTCAAAATAAGAGTCTCAAATATTGAGTCTACAAGTTGTCAAGCTTAAGTAAATGATCTGCATGTCAGGGGCTCATAATAATAATAATAATAATAATAATGATAATAATAATAATAAAAGCCGCAAGCGGCGTCGGATGGCCCTCGCAGCTCAGTGCCGCTCTGGCCTATTGACAACTGCAGGGATTGCGGCACTGCCGCCCGCTCGCCACCGCAGACGTTATCGTGCAGTTCCGCCAGGCCATACGCATCGACGCGTATAGAAGCGCTCCCCAACGACTCACAAAAAATCATGATCGGCCGGTGTAGCGAGGAGATGTAGCTGATGGATTAACCTAGGGGGCGCAGTGCAATCAAATTACAATTCTGTGCTATTTTACTCCTTAGAGGTTCACAAGAGTCAATCATAAAAAGTTACGTGGATTTTGAAGCCAATCGATCAAAATCTCTAGGAGGTGTTCGATCAAGGCTGTAAACGGCCAAAATGGGGCCGACTTCCTGTATTTTCTGAGCGTTTGGTACATTTGCAGCCCTACAAGTCTACCAAATTTCATGTCTCTACGATGAAGTAAGGTCAATGCAGAGGGTTTCTCGAAAGTTGCTAGGTGGTGCAGTTGAGCCGTTTCTTTTGCGACTTTTGCGACGACCTTAAAATACGTCAATATTACACAGGCTGTATGTGTCTATTAGGTGAGTTTTTGAATATGACAGATCCCCAAAAAGCCCCCTGTTTAGGGGGGCCAGAATCGTAATAATATTAATATTAATAATAATAATAATAAAATAGTTAAAAAAGTATATCCTCACACATGTATGACAGAGATATCTTTACCCATTTTAAATGTAACATTGGACTTTTAACAAGGCAGTCACCTTTAAATTGCCCTATGAAGATAAACATCTCTAAGACGCTATTTTGCATTTCATCGGCTTCCTCTCTGCGTTCCTCCAACCGACCGTACCCTCCAACAATCTAATCCCCGGGAGAGAAAATTCTGGTCTCTTGCTCCGGATGCCTCTCGGGGGGTCGGTCGTGAGGTCAAGTACGGCTAATTTATTCACTCAGTCAGATTTCCTCTGACTCGTGGACGGCAGATGGAGAGGCCGATATGATATCGCCCATCTGAGTCACTCGGGGGAGAAAGACGAGGCTGAGGTGGAGACATCAGGGACAGATGTAGGGATGAGAGGAGAAGAGATTGACAGGAAAGATGCAGAAAGAAAGGGGGCACAGATAGCAAAAATTGGGGGAATTAAAAGTGGTTAGATGGAGAGATAGGACGACACAGCCCGCAAGAGTGAGGAGCCACTGAGTCAGCTGTTGAGCTGAACATTGAGTCGCAGAGGCTCTTATCAGATGTGTGGGTGTGGGGGCGATGTGTGGCTGTGTGTGTGTGTGTGTGTCCCCTTATCTTAAGACAAGTGGTTCTGGTCCAATAACATCCTGGGAGATGGTTGGTATAAGCTGCTTAAACCCAAGATGTGACATCGAGGAATGAGGGAGAATAGATAGCGGTGGAAAGATGAGAAGAGGTGATGAGGATGGAAAGAAAATGAAGAGGAGGAGGAGACGGTCCGATAAAGGAGGGTTGTGAGGACAAGATGAGAACGACTTGAAAGAGACGAGATGTGGGGGGGGGGGGGAACGTAGAGAAAGAGGGGATGTGAGGAGGGTTTGGAAAAGTTTTTTCGTGAAAGAAGAAAGTGAAAGTGGGATTTTGAAATGTTTGTACGCCATCTTTTTCAAAAAGGAAGGATTTGTGCAATCGGATCAACGGTGTCAACTTGAGGACACTTTTTTTTATCCCGGGTGGTCCTTTTATTTTCTCTGCTTACAGACATCAGTCTGTCTGCTGAAAATGCTTCGTGCCTCTTTGAAGAATAGTATTAGGACAAGAGTGTGTCTGGGTTCGTGTTATTTGGAATACATACTGAAAAGCACAGAGGGTTGACTTTAGATAGTTAGGTAGTTTTGCATCTTTGCATCTTACACTTGCGAAGGTGCAAAATCATTTTGATTTCGTTCTAATTTGACCAAATTGTGTTCTTCTTAATCTTCTCAGATGCTGACTGCCAGAAGATGAGGAACCAGCTTTGACGATCCACAGATGTCCTCCCTTTTTGGACCGTTTGACTTCAACATCACATCCAGCACCTGCAAGCGAGGAAAGATTTGACCTGCTCTTGCTCAAAACTGACTGGTCCAGATACATGCAGTGGCATTTACCTGAATGATCTGAGCCAAATCATTCCCTTGTGATTTTGGTTGCTGACACAGTAGATGATTTGAGTTTCTTGAGAGATTTTCTCCGAAGACGAAATCATTTCAGTCAACATCCTAGATTCCTGCATCCTATCAGACCCATTGCAAGGGTGACTGAGTATTGTCTTCAGCTTCCCTAAGGAGGAATCCTTTCCTCCTCCTCCTAAAATCCTTACAACGTCCTTCGACCGCCCAGACATGGACCTCCACCGGGCAGCCTTCAAGATGGAGAGCTCCTCCTATCTGCCAAACCCTCTTGCTTCTCCAGCGCTCATGGTGTTGGCCTCTACTGCTGAAGCTTCCCGTGATGCTTCGATTCCGTGCCAGCAGCCTCGCCCCTTTGGCGTCCCGGTCTCTGTTGAAAAGGACGTCCATTTGCCATTCAACAATGGTTCGTACACCTTTGCGTCGATGTATCACCGCCAAGGCGCGGTCCCTCCAGGATTTCCCAACAGGGACTTTCCTCCGTCCCTCCTCCACCTTCATCATCAGTTCGCCCCGCCCAACCTGGACTGCTCGCCCATCAGCATGCTGAACCACAGCGGCGTGGGCGCCTTCAGGCCTTTTGCCTCACCTCCGGAAGATCGGGACGGGGCACCGGGCGGTTATCAATCTGCGTTCACCCCGGCAAAGCGCCTCAAGGGCTGCCTGGATGCGGAGGCTTCGCCCCACCTGCGTTACTCTGATGCTGAGGGGAAAGAGTATGACTTTGGCGGCACCCAGATCCCTCCGGGAGGCTCGCCCAGTAGCGCCTTGAAAGCAGTTGAGGACAGCGGGAAAAAGATCTTCGCCGTGTCCGGCCTCCTGTCAGACCGAGAGACTTCTTCCAGCCCAGAGGACCGCATTGAACGCTGTGAGTACTGAGTTACGTTTCCCATAACACTGTATTGAGTGTGACTGCACTTTTAGCATAGCTTGCAAAGGAAATAGTTTTCTTTGGCTTATGCTGGCAATATCACTTCTTAAATCAGCTGTCCTTCAAACTCCCAATATGCATGGACATCGTTTTATGGTCATTCATGGGATTTTGATCATTGTCCTTTAGCTCTTTTTAGTTGTTTTTTAATTTAGCCTTAAAAATGCATTGAAAATGTCACTTTTTCAACCCAAACGTCCCTCCATTAAGACCTTGGAAGTCAGGTTTGGTTAGCCCATTTGACCAATCCCCCAATCACCTTTTAACCACATTTACACACCAGTATGTATCTTTATGTGGACCTAGTTTCAAAATCTCAGCCACGCTTTCAGATAACAGCATGTTTTATGTCTATTCACTAAAGGTTTGATTGGGGGTATTTGGAGCAGCGTATCGAGTCGTGTTTTCTACCAGTTTTGTCAATCACACAATGGAAGGGTTTCACATGTCATATTTCTAATGGTATTTTCCTCAATCATTTGATGGATTTAGAGATTTGATCAGTCTGAGATGAAGACTGAAACTTTCCTCCACTGCTTTCTCATAAGAACAACTTTAACAATGCGAAACGAAAAACAAAGTTGCTCCATTTTGTGAGGAAACCCACAGAGTTGTCTTCCACCAATGAACTATTCCATCTATGTTCTCTTGTCATCATCTCTCCTGGCTCTTGGTATCCTTTCACCAGTCCACAAGCTTCACTGGTCTCATTAGCATTTACCAGTGGAACGATGCCATTTGGCCCTCACGCACTGGGAATCCGATCATTGTGTGTGCGCATATCTTTGTGTGTGTGTGTGTGTGACGGGTTCAGAGCCTGGCCGTGCTCTTTGCCATCAGCATTCATCATCGCTTTGCACTGGCAGCCACATTGCCAAAAGATTTACCCACACACCCTTTCACTTGGCAGGCTGTGTTTGCGGGTGTGTGTGTGTGTGTGTGTGTGTGTGAGTGTGTGGCTGCGGGGTTGTCAAAGCTCCAAGCACAAACACACAAACACTCTAGCAGAGACACAAACAGCTTTTTAGCATGACCGGCGACATCTCCTACACATGTCAACAAGCTGCGTCGGATCCTGGTGGCAAATTGGGAGATGTGCAGACGGAGATCCGGGCTCACGCCGCCTAATTAGGGCGGTCCGTGTTTTTCTGCATTCCAGATTAAAAGCTGTAACAGACTTTCCGCCCGTTCTCTTATCAATACATCAATCTTCCATCTTCTCTCTCTCTCTCTCTCTCACATCTTTGAATTTGTGAGTGGGTGATTCGTCCTTGATGGAACAGATGAGAGACAGAGGCGACGACCTGAGACTGATCCGATAAAGAAAAAAAAAAGACCACCGCAGGAGAGACAGGGAGAGGGTGAGAAAGAGGAATGAATGAAGAAAAGCAGAGGCGGGAAATGAAAGAAAACGAGACCCCGAACGCGGGAGGGTGGCTAAAGATTACGTACATGGGTGTGATTTAAAGAGGCGAGATCAAGCACCGGGGACGGAGTCAAATCAAATTGGAACGTCTTTAGATATTTTCGAGTCTGCGCCGAAGCCAGGTTAACGGTTAGCAAAAGCAGCTTCCACGTCAGCCGCAGGCTTTAAAGACATTTCAAGGTGTAGAGGAGCTGCTTACAGCACAGAGTTATGGGTTCTCCTTCACTGAGCTTGGCTATCCAGAGGAGCCGTAACGAACAAACAACTCCTTGGGACATTCCCATGAGGGTAATGCTTTTGCTGTTTCACACACACGCACACACACGCGCACACACACACACACACACACCTACACGGCTCACGTAGCTAGCTGGCAGCTTCACACAGTAACCTATTTTGGACTGCAGTACTGATTAGGAACTTTATTATGCTTGGGATCATAAAGTATCATTACTGACTGTGGTCACAGTGCAGTAACGTCTTTTGAGTCTTTATATAGAAGGTACACAAGCACTTTAAAATATCATGCCAATGTTTGTACCATTTCACCACTTTGGGGCTGATTAGCATTTTGTTTTTGTCTCAACTTCACAAATTTATTGAGAAATCTCACGGACACGTCGTCCGTGCGGCGAAGACGTTGAAGATAACAGGGAGCGTATTGTCCCCGGTGCGCCGAGGTATCTCGACGTAGCTTTTCAGCGCTGATGTGATTTGTAATCTTTGGATGCAATTTACAATTGCTAATAAAGTGCCGATATCTCTCGTCCACGTGAAATTAATTACACGCGGCTTTATGGACGCCATAAACCAACGAGGGGCAGAAACAGTTCCGGGTTTTGCCGTCGAGTCGGATTTGTTTCGAGCGTTTGAGCAGCTACGTACTGCCGCTCCACGTACCGGCATGTTGAAAAGTTTGCACTCGTTGAACATTTAAATATTTTGTCATGTCGCGACCGCAGACTTTAACAAGTACTTTATTGGGTTGTAATATACTAGACCAACAGCAAATGGTGCATAATAGGGAAACGGAGGGCAAGGGTTGTTTTCTTTTCTTTCTACAAATGGAAATCGAAATGAAATCCCTGTGTTTGCATTGCGCAGCCAATGCTTAGCATGAATGTCTTCAGTAGCTGCAGGTTTTTCTGCGTGTGTTTTCTGTCTTTTTTTGCACATATTCAGAATAAGATTTTTTGCCCATTCTAACAGTTCGAGGTCAGTCTGACCGGATTGAGAGCCTCAGTCCATTTTCAAGTCCCGCCCAAAATTTTAATCTTGACGTTGACTGTTCCACTCCAACAAGGTCAAATATTTTGATTTAAGCCATCCAGTCGTAGCTTAGCTCAACGTTTAAGTTCACAACCTTCCTACTGGAAGGTGACCGCCATGCTTTACTGGAACGACGAGTAAATTAACCAGCTTACTTCTGCAGGAAGTAACAAAATAAGACAAAAAAATGAGAAGATACAAAAAAAAACAACCTTCTTTACAACTTCATCCCTATGCATCGGCTTTTAATTTGGGGGGTATCAAAATAAAGTGGATTGAATATAACTGCATGCCACACTGGAAAACATCAATTTCCTTCCGCTTCACCATTTTCCACCTCTTAGTTTTAATCTATTATAAAAAAAAAAAAAATTAAAGCGCTGAAGTTTGGGTTTGTAAGTTGACCAAAGGCATAAGAACCCTTTTACCTCTTTATTTCCCAAGCTGATTTCTTTCTTTTTAAGTATATCAATTTTAATAGAAGAATATAATCGATGGGTTTAAGCAGCTTAAAGCAACAAACAAGAGATTTTCGATGTGTCGTCCAAAGAGATGATGTCAGCAGAAAACTTACGCTCCAACAAAACAAACAGATGTGGAATATTTAATCTGCTGCGTCACCCTGACACGCTCTTTTCCACATCTGGGGAATGCATATATGTATATATATATTTTTTAATCATTCATTCCACTTACAATCCGATCACACCAAGTCCATACGTGTAAATGCGATCCACGCTCGACTGTCTCTACGCATCAGAACAAAAGCATTAAACGTCTCGAAAATCCCGCAATCCCCGTCTCCTCTGTGAAATTCGGTCGAGTCCGCTGCCACTCCAAGCAACAGTGGCCTTCTCAATGCTAAGCCCTCCTAAATCCCGCCACCGCACCGGCAGGCACGTCAGCTGTTAACTAAACCCGCTAACCTGTCAGCTGCTAAACCTGCACATAAAGGCCCCATCATGCCTTAAAGAGGGCCGCGCACGTCGCGCCGTCGTAAAAGCCATTAGCATTTACTGTACGCAGATTGTCGAGGTTTTAGCACGAGCACAAACGGATTCGGGGAGAAAAGCAGAGGAGGAGGGTTTTTTTTTAAGAGTGCGCAGAAAGAGAGAGACTTAAAGAAAGAATGGAATTATGGGATATGAGGCTGGAATTAACGGGACTGCTGACAAATTGAACGATCCACCCTTTGCGGTGCACTTGTTTGTTTGTGGAGGGGATTTGCTGGTGTTGGATGAGGTGTCAGTGGGGAAGCCGTGTGTGTGTGTGTGTGTACGTGTGTGTGTGTGTGTGTGTGTGTGTGTGTGTGTGTTCTTCGGTATCAGCACGTTCTACCCTGTTTGTTTTCTCCTGCCTCTTTCTTGTCTCCTCCTTTCCTCTCTCACTTCCACCATCCGCCTCCTCTCGTATGCACGAGCGTCTCCCGGTGCGAGCAGCGACAGCTGTAGTCTGTTTGTTGACGTTCTCTTGGCTCTGCACTTTTACAAGGCTTTGAGAATTACGCTGAACCTGACCCCCAATGCTAAATTAAGCCTACTTTCTTTTTCCCAGCCCCTCCCCGCCCTCTTTCCTTTGTTGATTGGCTGCATTTTTTTTTTCTCAGGCCCTCGCGACATTATGTTTTAAACCGATATTCTTTCCTCTGTTTTGGGAACCGACTAGTCAAAGCCCTGGGCTTTTACACGTAAAATTTCCAACCAGTCAATTGTAAAATATCAACTTTAAGAAAAGGAAAATCAAAAGAAGAAAACCCTGGCTCAAGCAGCGCCTGGCTAAAACTCTTACAAAACAATTTGTGTTTGTATTGTTCACGCTTCCCATTAAGTTGTTAAAGGGAGTCTATTGTGTGAAATTTCTTTTTTTTTTTTGTATGTTTTTGTACTTCGGTTTTCATCATCACTGCTCCTAGAAACAATCCGAGCCTTTTTCTGGCAGTAGGATATTGTTACTTTGGGGAAAACGAGAGGTTCCAAAACCTTCCCGATTACGAAGTCACGTTGTGTGGGAACCGCCCCGTTACCTAGCAACCCCGGCTAAGCCCAACCCTTCATCCATCAGCCCGTTCAGAATCGCGCAAGCATGTTTGCTCAGTTGATTTCACCGCTATGTACCGCTGGAAAAGACAAATGTTTTGTTGTTAACTTACCGTTCGGAAACCACTGGCTGCGTTCTTCATGTTTGTGCAGGAGGCGCCGATTCTTCTGCCTCAAGGTCAAACGTGTGCCGTTCCACAACCGCACATCTGTTCGCATCCACTTTTGCGCGGGGAGCAGCAGCTTATTTGGATTTAAAGTGACAGGTCATCATCTGAGAATGGTTTCGTGCAAAAAAATGCAATGCACCTTTTTATAAAGACCCACCCTAACCTGTCGAAGGAAGCAGGAGCATTATTAATAAGTTCTGATAACTTTGTGACCATTTAGTTTGGCTTCTTTCTTTTTTTGCTAGGTTTATTTTTCACAGTTTCAGGTTCAAAATGCATCCATCTTCCATCAGTCATTTCTTCCTTTCATTGTCATCGTTCAAGCGCTTCATCGCCACTTTGTCAACGAAACATTTTAAACGACTTTCTGTGTTTCACTCAAAGTTTCCTGTAAGCCAATGAGGTTGTAACGCCAATAAATAATCAATATTACTAACAGAAAGACATTTGGAGTCACTCTGGATGCGATCAGAATAATTCCAGAAGTCAGCATAAGATCATAGACACGTAAACAGACGCTGGGCATAGCGCAGCTATTCAGGAAACAATACGTGCCGACATTTTGTTATGGAGATTTCAACATTTTACATTTTACAACAATGTTTTCTTCACATTACTTTTGAGAGATGAGGAAAAGATGGCGGCTGTTGAGGTTCCAACACAGAAAGCAGTGCTACGCATGCACCAGCTGAACCTCGGCGACGTCATCTGCAACGCTCCGGATGTCCAGTAAACACACGGACACAAATCTTTCGCTTCGGAAAGTTTGTTGTTAGAATCCACAGTCGGGTCAATTGAAAGAGAGGAAGAAAGAAAGAAAGAAAGAGAGAAAGAGGAGGATCCAGAATGTGTGTTGGAGAAATGAGAGAAAGGAGAATGCATTTTGTTTGGCAAGAAAAGAAACTCTCCAGGCGCAGAGGGAAGGGAGGATCCGATCAGTGAGGAAACGGTGGGATGAGTTAAAAGACAAGATAAAAGCCAAAACAAAAAGGAGAAGTTGTGGGAAAGAACGATAGAGCAGATAGATTGAGAGATGCTGAGTGAAAACACAGATCCCACCTGCCTGGTTTCACTCGGAGCAGAAGATTCGCGGCTATTCGTAAAATTAAAAAAGTTTGCGTTCGGTCACTTGGCAAAAAAAAAAAAAAAAATCAGAACTCCCATTTACCTCTCTTTCTTTTTTTTCCTTCTTTTTTTTTTTTCATTTTTCGTATTCCCAACGGTATGAAAACGGCTTAAATGTCAGACGCGCATGCAGCTGTTAAAACACGCAGCGAGAGGCCTCCTCTTTTTATCCTCCTGCGCTCTTTTCTTCTTCTGAACCTTCGGCGGAGCAAATCTCAGGCCTGCTGTTTCCTCCCGAATAGTCGCACAAATCACTCCGCTATGGAGAAAAAGTCGGAAAAGTCGAAAGAATAAATGAAATGAAACAAATAAATAAAGCGTGGGAGGGAAACCTTTTGTCTTTTATCCATCTTTAGTTTTAGCGGCTCCACAGCCCCTTCCTCTCAGTCGGATTCTGCTTTTAGACTAACCAGGTGGCACACACACACACACACGCACACACACACACATCTATTTTTATTCCGTACTACCGTCTTTATTTTATTTATGTTTCAATATCATATCGCTGTCAGTTATTTCCATTTCTGTCCTGAGTTAAAAACCAGCCAAGGAGAGACAGAAACACTCATCCTTTTTTGCTCGTCCTCACAGAAATCTGCCCTTCTCCCTCCTCTTCCTCTCCCTCTTCCTCCCCCTCCGTCTCTGCCTGTCACGGTCTGGTGGCAGGGTTAAGTTAAGTAAGAGTGTTCTAATAATTAGGACTGGGACCTGCCTGCCTGCTCCCCAGTGTGTGCGCGCGTCTTCCTGTCAGTGCTTAGCCAGATGTTAAAAGGCTTGTCCCTCTCATGTTGCCTCCCTGTCAGTCTCCGCGCCGTGCCACACGCACACACACACACACACACACACACGCGCGCGCGCAGGGATACACGCTGGAGCCCGTCCTGCTGGTGGTGGCTTTGTTTACACCCGAGCGTGTGTGCAAAAGATGAGCAGCGACACCCTTCTTCTGCTTCTGGGCTGGAAGAGAGAGAAAAAAAAAACAACACATTTTTAAAATTTGTTTAGATTTAAACTTCTCCGGGCGTTGGGGTGATTTCTACGGGTGCGTGGATTACCAGCGTGTCGCTCGGTGTGAGGCTTTCTGGTCACTCTTTGCGACGACGCCCAGATCAAGGATTAGCCGCTTCCTGTTGATCCTTTTGTTAGTCGAGCCGCACCATTTGGACCTAGACAAATGTGTGTGTAGTAGGTGTATGTGTGCGTGTGCATGTGTGTGTAGGAGGATATACAAATGTCGATGCTGGACATTGTGAAAGGCACAAGAAAGAGAGAGCAGCATTCTGGCATGTGGGTCCTTGGTAAAAATGTTCAGTACAGCCTGTGTAAACTTCTACATGTTCTATTGACATTTTTTTGAGGAAGACAGAACAGGATGTGCCACGGTTACCAACGTTTTTCTACAAAAAAAAATTATATATATATATATATATATATATATATATATATATATATATATATATATATATATATATATATATATACACACATGCATGGACAGAAGTTCATAAGATCCCAGGTTCCAGGATTCCACTTTGCTCCCTGCGGTGATGTCAGCTTCGGCCAATAAAAGGGCCTCCGTGTTAAAACCCCACTGAGTCTCATACAACTGCAGCACACCTGGCGACACAACACGCATTTAACTTTTAATATGTACGGTACGCCCGCACGCACACACACACACACACACACACAAAGAGAGAAGCACACAAGGCCGTGTCATGACTGAGCCCTGAACCTTCCTCTTTCGTTGTCTGATCTCTCGGCGAAACACGTTCCAAAATAGTCAAGCGAGATCCACGCGGGCTCGAGCAGACTTTATGAACATTTGGGTGAAAAATAGAAACACGCGTTCGGTGCGTTTGACGAGCTTTGAGCCGTCAGAGCTAAGTGCTTTGGGAAAACCTGAAATGGATTCTGGTTTAGATTTTAATGCGAAGACGCTGAAGAGCTTAAAACGTCCGTGCAACAGCATTCATTGCGCCTGTTACATCGCCATGGTGATGCTGTCTTCAGAAACCTTCACGGTGTTGTTTTTTGTTTGTTTGTTTGTTTTTGGCTTTTTTTTTTTTTTTTTGCGGGATCCACTGTTCAGTTTTGCCCTGCCGTCTTATTCGAACACCTGAGCCGCAGAGCTCTACAGCTCCTCTGGCGTTACTAAAGATGGCCTCTCCGATCAAATCTACCCTGAGAGCAAAAGGTTTTTGCGTTTGTTTCGTAATTTTATCCCAATTCTAAAACCCCAATGACTAACACAAACCTCAACGTTTGGCGTTTTCCTTTGAGGTCTTTGCAGAACATCGGAATTTCCTACAGACATTGAACCACACACGCATGTAGCCTCAACAAGATAAATGCTTTTTGACGAGCATATAATCTTCTTTGTTTCTCATCACGTAAAGTCCCAACGCATTAAAGTCGGTGTGGTTGAAACATGGTAACAAGCGACAGAGTTCAAAGGTCGCAGCACCTCGTTTTTTGTTTTTTTTGTTTTCCAAGGCAGGAGGAGTCGCTTGGTGCTCGACTCTCGGAGAAAAGCTCGGGGAAGCAGACGCCGCCTCCATCCAGATGTGTTAAGAGATTCCTCTTCATCCCCCGCTTTCTCTAAATCTTTTTCTTTTCTTTCAGCCCTCCCACTCTTCCTCCATTCTGTCCTCATCTTCTCCCCCCTCGCCCCTCTCCCCACTCCTGCCCCACTGCTCCTCCTCCTCCTCCTCCTTCCACTTCTTTCCTCTCCTCAGTAATCTAATCTGCAGCCAGTTTGTGGATGCAGTCTAGTGTGACAGCCGCCCCTTCCACTTCTCCCGCTTTCACACACACACAAACAGCAGAGCAGGCTCGTTTCCAAAATAATAATAATAATAATAAAAAATAAATAAATAAAAAAAATAAAAGCCCACTTTCTTGGCAGTGGACCACCTTCCCCCCCCCCCTTTTTTTTTCCCTCTCAGTCTTGGTTACAGCCTCTTTAATATTGAATTATTCATCAAATCTGATTGGATCCCGCTGATGGCGGCTGCGATGCGAACCGACGGTCTGCGTGTTCACGTCGGTCGGATGTGCCGCCGCGGGTCGGAGGATTCCTGTCGCTGTGCGAGGCCGGAGCGAACGCGTCACTCGACTGGAGACGCAATCCTCGTTTTTGACGCGAGGAGCTAAAAAAAAAAAAGTGTGCAAAAATAATTGGCGACATGATGAAAAACTGATTAGGGTTTGGGTTATTTGACAGAGATTTTTTTTTTTTTTTTTTATTTAATCAGTGAAGTTTATCCACTTTGTTTCTTGTTATCGCCTCCCTGATTCCCACCCAAAGGGATGAATGTTTGCACCTTCTGGAAAAAAAAAAAAAAAGAAGAAATATTCAAAGTCCCTTGAAAAGGTGAAACAAATCAATAAGGGGTGTTTTATATGCATACCAGAGTGTGTGCGTGTGAGTGTGCATCCTCCTATGATTTGCATGCATCCATACTACTCAATAGTGGATGTAGATGCAGCTTTCTGCTGGGCTTTTTTCTTTTTTTTTTTGTGAACTCTATTTTCCTAACATCATTCTCCCACAGTGCACACTTTACATGCTTTTTCCCCCCAAAAAAACAAAAAACAAAAAAAAAACATGAACTAAAGCAATGAAAGCATTCTCTACTGGAATTCAGCATTAGACATAATGGTGCACGTCTTCCTCAAATCATGATCAGATTTTTTTTTCTTTTTTTTTTTTTTTTTACCCAGAAAGTCAGTCGGACTTTCCGAAAGGCATGAACAGTCGACGGTCACGGCTTCGCCCGCACTTCAGGATAAAGACGCCGGTGTTGACGCCTGCGCGAATCGTGTGTTTTGCGAGCTCAAACGCCTCTCAGGACACTTCGGTTTGACCCCTCGGTGCCGGCGCATATCTGGGAGGCATTAGAGGGAGCGCGCGTCGCCGCCCTCGCCTCCCGAGGCGCCGAGTGGAGCCGGCGCGCGTTCCGCTGCCCTCTCCGGGTGTGGCGCCCCGGGTGGGGGTTGGGAGGCCGCTTTCAAGCAAAAGAGGCGAAGAACGTCTGCTGCTGCTGCTGCTTTCCCAAAACGCTCGTTCGTTCTCACTCACGCCCATCTCTCCATCCCTGGTTGGTGTGTGTGTGCGTGCGTGTGGAAACCCAGCCCACTGTTCAGCAGATGAATAATTTAGCGGTGTGTGTATCATCTGTTTACCGTGCTAATCCATCTGTCAGCAGGCACCTATTGATTCGCGCCTGCTTGGTAATTGTGCATCCGTGCCACATGCACACACGCAGATGAGCATACACAAGCCCTGCACGCATTACAAGGCGCATGCATGCACACGGGTGCCACCATATGATCTGCGAGTCGGCTCATATTCCAATATCGGGGTTGTCAGCAGGCCTCGTTTGAGCCGAGTAAAGCTGAATCTTGGGTCAAGGTTGCTAAAACAACCTGCGACGGGTCCTTGTTGTTTTGGCTTCTTCTACTGTTTTCATGAATTTCATTTAAAGGTTGCAGCGGTTTGGAAAAAAACCCAAAAAACTTTCACTTGCCTTTCTCGCGTGTTTTCTATCCATGTTCAAACTAATAGCTGAAGCCATTTTGTTCAATTTCCACCAGTGAGCGGGAAGGAAAAGGACGTGACTGTGCGAAATTCACGCAAAACATGAGAATCTAAAAACGCATACGTTAAATAAATGAAGTCTGTTGCAAACAACTGGTCGCTTGGTTTTTCACTTACTTCGTGAGAAAGTCACGCAGTTCGGCCTTCGCGCAGAGGCACAGCTGTTCTGTTAGGCTCTCGTGTTGCGTTGCGACTTCAGGCGTCTTTGTTTTTATTTAATATGAGGAAATCAAAGAAATAAACGCGACTTGGTGACATGGTTGCTGTTCTCAAAATGACTCTGAGAAAGCAGCTCCTTACAGCGATCGCTTTTCTGAAGGGCTCTCTCGTTTAAAGTCCAAATTTTGTGACTACAGCCTAATGACGCGTTTTTATATATTATTTAAAAATATATATATATATATATTTTTAAAATAAAGGCGCTATAGTGAAATGTCTCATATTTAGGAAGCAAAATTGTTAAAAAAAAGAAAAAAAGCATCTTGTGGGAACTGGTCACGACAAGCTAATCCAACATAGCCACTGTGCTTCTTTCAGCAATGCTTAAAGCTCACTTCCTTTACCCAACAAACGATATCACACGGCATCAGCATGTTGTCAAAGGTTTGAATTGAACTTATTTTGTCGAAAAAGCACATCTCAAAAGTACCAATCATGCGAAAGCCGCCTTTAAAGGAAGCAAAACTCCAAGAAGACAGACTGAGGCATGGCGGAGAAATGAGGATGCAGCTCGCGCTGTAATGAATTCACGGGTGACCATTGATGGTTGTAATTATCAAATGGCTGGTTTTAAAAGCTCATTGATTGATGTCATTAGCTCCATGAGTGATTGCTAATTGCCGGGCCGGTGCGTTAACGACACGGGAAGGAAGGCGCACGGACGGACGCGCCCGGCATTCATCAAAGGCAGGCGCGCATTCCTCCTCCTGGCTCGCTTGCGGACCGACGGCGCGCAGACACGTAAAACGCATGTCGCCGAGGCAACAAGAGAAAGAGACGCCGATCGAGATGAATTATGATATGAAATTCAAACAGGGATTTTAATGTTTTGCGTTTACATGAAAATTTGAAAATATAACAGTGGAAGAATTTATATTGTAAAGTTAAAAAGAAACAAACAAAAAAAACAAACCTGGAGGCCGATAAAATTGGGCCCGAGACAGAACCGTGAGGAACGCCACAATACATTAATGCTCATTTTCCAAAACATTCATGTAACATTTAAAATAAACAGGGGAAACATTTTTATACATTCAGGGGGAAAAAAATTATAAACGACTTTCAAACGAATTCTTCAAATCAGCTGCGTCACTCCAGGTTATGCAGGACTTTGCAGAGTAGCTGCATGTGCAGCAGTTTGACCTTCTGAGCAATAAAACATGAGATTATTATTAATATTTAAGAGGTGTCAAACGTTGTGGTCCAATGGGACACGTGAGGGGTGGGGGGTGAGGGGGGGCTAGTGACTGACAGGACATTACGTTCGGGCCTTCAGGGCGTTCTGCTCCCCGCGTAAAACCAGAGGCCGAGTCCACGTCAGCTCTTGCAGATGGCCGTTCTTTGCTGTCGTACCGATCGTGTCGGTTTTCTTAACTTCGGACTTGAAATCCGTCTTCTTTTCCTCAGACCTTCGTGGAAACATTCATCTTATTTTAACGAAGACGCAACGGGCGGGGGAAAAAAAACAACAGCAACAAAAAAAATCTCATAATTCAACACCTGCCAAAAGTGAAAGAGATTTCGTTTTGGTGCCAGGATGTGGCCTCCAGACACACACACACACAGACACACACACACACACACACACGCACACACACACACACACACACACGCCCCCCCCCCCACACACACACACACACACACGCACGCACACACACGCAACACAAAAATACAGATTTCGATGTGGAACGTCTAATATCACATCCCTGTGGCAAAAATGTTTGGAATCCTGTCCTTTTGGAAATGCATCACATTGATGTGTTTGTTTCCTCACTCCTGGAGTGTAGCTCCATCTGTATTTGTGTGTGTGTGTGTGTGTGTCAGGGGGTGTTAGAAGTAGGCAGGGGCTTAGCAGAGCAAAAGAGAGCAAATCTGTCAGCTCTCCCAGGGCAGACAACCTTTCTGACCCTCATTCAAAGACATATTGATTCTCCTCTCCATCCAACAGGGGAGGGTGTGTGTGTGTGTGTGTGTGTGTGTGTGTGTGTGTGTGTGTGTGTGTGTGTGTGTGTGTGTGAGAGAGAGAGTGCTTAACACAGCCTCTTTACTCATAACTTCCTTCTTCATAAGCGAAAAACAGCTCCCCCCCAACTTGCCTCCAACAAATCAAATGTTTTTATCTTTAATTTCTGATTCCAGTTCAGATTTTATTTTTATTTCTTAAATCCGCAAATCTTGAAGCGCTTTCTGACCCAGTTTGCTCGTCTTTGGGGTTTTCATCCGCCTCGCTCTACTTCCTGCATGTTGCGCACTGTTTTCCCTTTAGATGACAACAAATAGAAAAGAAAAGAAAAAAGAAAAAAAACAAAGCATCAATGGGCGAGAAAATGACAAACGGAGCGTGCCACAGAGGCGAGCGCTCCTCTCATCTCCGCACTAACAGCACATTAAACCTCGCTGCGCACTTGTTAGATCTGCCTTGTTTCCCCGAGAAGGAGCCTAATGACCTGTGGGACGGCACCGATCGGCGCTCCGCAGACTGTTAGAGGCCATATGTGTACTCTCGCGTAATTGTGTGAGCGAAAGCCACGCGAGGAGATGATGATGATAAAGCAACCAGAGTCTTACAGAAGAAGAAGGTGTCGTCACCCGTTTTGCCCCCGTCCGAACCGCGGCCTCCGGGTCCGGAACGGTCGCGGATGATGCTTCAGCGTGCGAATGTGCGAATTACTACCGTGATTAAAGTGGTTTTCTGTCATTTTGGAATTGAAGACGACTCTTGGAGTCTAAAACAGGAAAGTTCTTCGCCGTGAGTCTGATCGATTGAACCCGAATAAGTTACAAAGCTGCATGAACTTCGGCTCCGACTCGTTTGGTTACCCCCGGGGAAATTTAGTGTGTCTTTTTTTTCTCTCGACGCGAGGTCCTTTAAGAACAGCATAATCATAACACATCTGCACTCGACAGATCTGTTCGTCTCTCAATTCCAGCTAAATCCAGATGAGCTGGTCAATGAGGTCCGAAGCTAACGGCTAACGGAAACTAACTGTTAACTCCTTAAAAACAACTCCCACACCAAATATGACAAATCTTTTTTTTTTGTTCACCCACATTGTGAACATTTTTGCTTTGCACACATATAGAGGTAATATGTGTGTGCAAGGGAGGTTTGCCTTTTATAGCTGTAAGCTGTTCTGATTGCACACCTTCATCTGTGAAGCTCCTCTGCCTCATCTCCGTGGTCCTTCAGCCATCTGCAGAAATCCTCCCAGTCAGAAACAACCAACCGGAGCCGTCCGGAAAGACTGTAGCGCTGTCGATCCCCCTCCTGAATGCGCTGCTAGCGCCCTCGCCCTTTCTCTCTCCTTACCCCCAACGGAGCCTGCCATGAATGCTAAGGCTAGTTAGCATGGCTGACCATGAACAGTTTTCCTGCAGCGTTCAGCTGTTTCTCCGCCGTTAGCACACCTGCGGTGCACACACGAGTTGATTGGCCACAGTGAGAATTTTAAGAAACATGTCAAAAGGAAAACAACATATCTTTAGAAAAGTTACCTACAAATTTAAAGAGTGAGAGCAACTGCTTTAAACACTCTGATTCTCTTACAATATCCCCCCTTTTCCGCAAACGCAGTTATTCTGGGAAGTTTGCATGAAAAGCTCCTGATCGCCTCCTTCTGACCTTTGGGTGTCAGACGACCATTGGGGAATACGGACGCGGCTTAAAGCCGAGCAAAGCATCGCCGACTTTGTCGGAGGTTGCTGCTGAAAGCGCGGTCTGAAGCGGTGTGGTGCTTTGAGCTCGGCACCGGGTCAGATGTGTCGCGACCCGGCGCGGCAGCGCCGTGCGAAATCCTCCGGTAATGGCCGACCGTCGCGGGGCAGCTGGCGCGTGGCCCCGAGGGGCGCGTGCTGCGAGAGGTAAAGCGTTCCACGCGGCGGGGCGGCGGCGGTGTAATGTCGAAAGACCTTCCTGCTGAAAGCACACGCACACACACACGTGCCGGGCGCGTGCGCCGTTAGTGGGATAAGCCGAAAAGTGCCGCCTATTATAACCAAAGGCAGGTGCACCTGGACGCTGGGCGAGGAAGAGGAATAGAGAAAATGAGAGAGGTCAAAAAAAAGAACATGTGAAAGTCAAAGCGGGTGAGGAAGAGCGACAGATTTGTAGATGATGATGATGATGATGATGATGGCGTTAAAAATGTCAGCGAAAACAGGTGTTGTGTGCAGGCAGCCATACGTGACACCGAGAGACGGGAACACGCGACAGTCGGTTTCGCTTCAGAAACACGCAATCTAGTGGTTCATTCTGGACAAGAAAACCCAACATTGAGCATTAAAAGCCTAAAAAAAGACCCCCCAAAAAAACCAGGTCTTGCCCAGTTCTTGAACTCGATGTATCATTGCATCCCCACTGGTCACTGATCCCATTAATGGGTAAACTGCGCTGGTTTCCAGTTTGAGTTTGATGACCTTGACTCTTGTTCCTGGCTTCCTGGCTTCTGCTTCATCAACATTAACTTGCTCGTTTTGCCTTTTCGAAATGATCAACATGAAAATGTGCTCCACGCATCGCCACGGGCGGCCCTGAAAATCACCCCAGCAGCGGCGCTCCAGCGCTACCTGCGCCACGACTTGAGAACCTCGACGTTTCACCGTAAATATCGATTAGAATCGAAATGATCCCGCCTTAACGTTTCTGTCTCCTTGTTCCTTTGTCACTGTGTCCTCTATTTCTCTCTCACTCACACACACAAACACACACACACACACACACACACACACACACACACACACACACA
Source organism: Poeciliopsis gracilis (assembly GCA_911649635.1). Taxonomy (NCBI): domain Eukaryota; kingdom Metazoa; phylum Chordata; class Actinopteri; order Cyprinodontiformes; family Poeciliidae; genus Poeciliopsis; species Poeciliopsis gracilis. The sequence continues at coordinate 4,085,948 of CAJVRI010001363.1, forward strand.
CACACACACACACACACACACACACACACGCAGGGCAGGCCACAGATGGCATGGTGGTGTCAGGGTGAGAGGGGTTTGTTAGGATCAAAGAGCTCCAGTGTGTGGCCCCTCCACCCTTCACTTGCTTTCTTCTTCTCTTCCTTTTTTTCTGTTTGTCATTTTATTCCTCCCCTTCCTCTGTTTTCAATCTCTCTTCCTCTCGTCCCCCCCACCCTCACCAACTCCAACTCTCTTTCTCTCTCTCTTGCTTCATCTCTGTTCATTTTTCTCCCTAATCTGTCCATCAGAAGTGTTGATAAATTATTCATGCCTCTGTCTGTCCCCGAAGCCTTGTCACCTCTCCTCCACCACTCGCCAGTTTCTCAGCTTCCTCTCCTCTGTTGCCTTCATCCCTTCCTCCTCCTCCTCCTCCTCCTCCTCCTCCTCCTCTGCTCTCATCTCCTCTTCCCTTTCCTTCACCTCCTCCCCCTTTCTCCTCTCCAGCCTCGCGCAAAGTTCGACCACACACGATCAAGTTGAAACCAAAACGTGAAAGCCTTCAACTTGTTGTTGGTGTGTTTGGTTTTTCAAAGTCAGAGTCAATATTTCCTTTTCTTTTGAAGGAGAATTCGTCTGGACGTTTCACTTTTGGGTTATTGTCTATTTTTGTTGTAGTCTGTTTAAAAAATATATATATATATAGTTGCAAGATTTTGATTTTTAATAAATGTAGAAAATATGCACCAGAATAATAAATCGGAAATGATCTGTCAAGTGGTGATTAGGTTTGATTTGGGCAATGTGGCTCACCACCCAGGGTGTCAATGCAATGAGGGCAGCAAGGCCACTAAAGAACATGTAATACATACATAATACAGTTTTTTTTTTTTTTTTTGTGCAACTTTAGTCAATGTAGAGTTATGACGTTAGTTCATTAAGAAATATTTAGGTGTACACTTTGGTTGGCAATCTGATTAGCAAATCTCTGTAAGCGCCCAATTTAAATCTGGATTCCGGCTGTGGTCTATAAAACCATGCAATTTATCTATTTGATGTACTTTGAGTAAGAATCGGGTAACAATTCATACATTGAATTGTTACAAATACATTGACACATAAATGAGGATAATCCTGCAATTTCTTATGCTTCAGTTGTATTAAAATTTGTTATTTTTAAAAGTTTCTACACTATGCAGAAAAAATCCCATAAAAAAAAATAATAATAATATATATATATATATATATATATATATATATATATATATATATATATATATATATATATATATATATATATATATATATATATATATCGACAGGCCAGACCTCAAAGAAAAGCTTGATCGCTGCATCAGGCTTTTCTTAAATGTAGAGTTTACCATGACAATGGCAGAATAGATAAAAAAAAAAAAAACACTACTTCCTTCCTTCTTTTATTTTCTGCCAGCTTCATACAGCTCCAACGGAGCACCAAACACCAGGATCAAACTGGAAACAAAAAGAAGGATGAGTGGGAAGTGAAGAAATACATTACACGGAAGCCGCCATCTTGCGACTGATCTAACTTCCCCTCCTCAAACTAATAAAGTCTGGTTTAAGACGGCTTATCCTGTGCAGCATTCACCTCCAGACACACAGAAACACATACTCCAGTGTAGTATTTAACCAGAAAGCTATTAATCATTTGAAATCCAGGCAAACGCAAAGTTTAGGAATCTAGTGATTAGTAATAAATTGCCTGGTGTTTGTCTGCACGTGTGTGTGTGTGGGTGTGTGTGTGTGTGTGTGTGTGTGTGTGTGTGGTAGCTGATGTCACAGTGTAAAGCCTTGTGTTGAACCCCTGGGTTGTGTGTGTGTGTGTGTTTGCGGGTGTGTGTGTGTGCAGGCATGTTTGGGTATGTGTCACATATGGTGTACCTCTCTCAAAAGATGGGCCTGTCGCAGCCACTCTCATCCTCGGTTACCACGACGATTAATACATTTTAAAAAATGTCCCCTCCGCTTTCCCCCCCATGTCGGCTTCTCACACACACACACACACACACACACACACACACACACACACACACACACACACACACACACATGCCCACGCCCACGCGGGCAGGCACACACTCTGCTCGCTATTCAGCGGGGGTTCCTGCAACATCAGCAGCTCGCACATCTCGGCCTTCAGAGGCTGATCAATCTGAACCAAAGCCGCACAGATAAATTACGCAAGTCAAGGAGGAGGAGAAGGGGAAAAGGTGGAGGGAAGGGACGAGAGAAAAACAGAGGCGTGTAATAATGTGGACGGGTTGGTTAAAAAAATAAAAGCCACCTGGAAAATCCCGAGAAAAAACCCCCCCGTCAAACTCAGAAAAATATGAGTTTGAGTTTGCTCCCCGGAAAACAGGAGAGCACAGCGGCTTGCGTCTGTCGCATTATTGACGTGAATCGTTTGAAGGCGCAATAGATGCATCTGCTTCAGCGGGTGGCGAGCGGCAAACCTGGCAGGTAGAAACTGTAACTTGGCCGGATTTCCCCTGGTGTATTGCAAGCCTGGCGGGGCCACCAAGCCTTATTGGTGCCCCCGCCAGGCTAAGCGTGACTCATTCAAGTCATTTTAAAATGTTTGCATTTTTTTTTTTTTAAGACTTTACAGTTGGTGTTCGGGTGTCAATCTTCGAATCTTTCAATAACATATTTACCAAGTGATATTTAAGCATTTTTTTAACGCAAAATCACGATGAATGACTGCGCTGCCAAACAAACCACCGGGCTCAAAGAGTTTTCTGGGGGAAATCCAGAAAACTCGCCCAGCAAGTGAACTCACATTCATCTGCTTAGAATGTGAGTTCACTCTAAGCATTCACTCAGTTTTTGACTCGGTTGACGTGGCTCACAACCCAGGATGGCACAACCTCTCTCTCTCTCTCTCTCTCTCTCTCTCTCTCTCTCAAAAAAAAAATTCACCGACTTTGTAATCTTTTATTACAAATATTGTAATAAATGATCTGAGCTGGACTACAGCCTGTATCTGACTTGTAAATGCCTATTTTCTGAAAAAAAAAAAGAAAAAAAAGAAAGAAAAACAAAAAAAACTCGATTTTTGAAAAAAAAAAAATAAAGCATTGTTTTAATTATGTTTTCTTTTCAATATTAGGAGCACTTTAGGTTAAGTCTGCAGAAACATGCCGGATCTTTGGTCCGCCTACTTCTGACACTTTGCAACACAGTTTGTGAAATCCTGCTTATTCATGAAAACGTGAAAACTGGCGCGCGGCGCCGCCTCACGGTTCGCTGTCATCTACGAGAAACGTCTCATAGATGATCCCTCTTGCTATTAGTTCACCTCCGTCTCGTCTGGCGTCCTTTTTCTTTTCCCCCTCTAACATTTGAAAGATCACAGAAATTTAAATCTCGCCATCCTCTCTGTACCCGCGACAGCACGTGAAACATATCCCGGCTCCCCCCCTTCCTCCTCCTCCTCCCTGCTTCGCCTCCCTCTCCCTCTCCTCTTATTCTTGCCGGTGATAAATCCATAGTGATCTATGACAGCTTTGTTGCTGCTGGGAGGCCCCTCCTGCCTTGTTTGGCTGTGATTCCAGCCGACAGCTTTAGGAGCGTGTCTTTATTTAAGAGCTGCTGTAATTACACAGGCTTTAGCATATGTAGACGGCCAGATATGATTCAAACCGCCATGACAGGGGGAGAGGAGAGCTCAACGGGTGAATGAGAAGGCAGATAAAACACAATGGCGGGAAGCACAAGAGACAGACAGAGAGCGAGAGAGAGAGAGAGAGAGAGAGCTGAGGAGGAGATGGAAGGAGGAGAGACGGAGAGGGAGAGATATAGCGAGCAGGGCAGACTGATAGAGCAATTGAGAGATGAGGAGAGGGCAGCAGGGAAGGGTGGGGAGGGGGGGGGGAGAAGAGAGGAAGAGATATGGTTTGGCAAGTAAAAGAAGAGCACGGTGCTGCTGCAAACTGTTCGCCTTATGATGCCTCATTAGGGCTTAGGGCTGTAGATAGTGCCTGTTAGAGAGATCTATGGCCTCGGCGTGGAGAGAGAGAAAGAGAGAGAGAGAGAGAGAGAGAGGCTGCAGAGAGGAAAGTGTGAGGGGGGGAGAGAGAAAGAGAGACCAGTGAACAGGGCAGGAAAGGTGCAAGGCAAGAGCGATAAAATGAAACGGAAAGATTAAAGATTAAAGCGCACCCCCTCCCCCCCAAACGAGACGTTTCATCGATTACAATTAATACTCAAAAGTGTTGATAAGGGCTACAAAAGGATGTATGATTGCAACAGGATGCAAAAAATAAAAAATAAAAAAAAGAAGGTTTAAGGTGAAAGGACAACAAAAGATGGCGAGGAAGAGGAGATGAACACTCTATCGACAATCTGTCGACTGTCAAAGCGTTTCCCCCCAAACGAGTGGGCTTCATGAGCTGATGGCGTGTTGGTGTGTCAACGTCCCAAGACATTTTTGTAGTTTTTACTTCTGTTTGCCATAAAAATCCAGGGCCTTTTAAACAGCATTCCAAGCTTCAAGCGTCTAGTGACCTGATTATGGCAGAGTTTGAAGCGCGCCAGGATGAGTTCACTCACTTAAAGTGACAAGCGGGGGAAAGAGAGCGACCATAAGGCAACCAGTATCTGTGGAGCAGCTCCACAGATCCACAGCTGAAGTGGGATCATCTATGGAGCCAGAGAGAATCTGTCGGCAAGCGACTGTGAGCCACACACACGCCACGAATCTCATCGCTTTGTGGTTGTGAACAAACGGGCCCGTTGAATGAGGAGCCGCTGACGGTGGCCCTGGTCCGCCCTGATCTGACGCGGCGAGAAGAGATCAATTATTGTTGAAAGAGGAACAAACGGGAGGAGAGAGCAGGACCGAGGCGAGATAAGAAACCCAACACCGACCAGGTGACACAACCGAGAAAGGAAAGGGCCAAAGTTCACTGAGAGTAAACGTCTCCATTTCGCCCCTGCGAGAAGGACAGCGGACGGCGTATCACTCGGCGAAACAAGCGCTAATCAGGAGGCCGAGCTTGAAGAGGAGAGAGAAGCGGCGGCGAAGCAGAGGCAGGACGACGGGCTGAAGGTGGACCGTTAATCCACCGTCTATTGTCAGTCGGTACAGGAAGGCCCTCTCTGGATGTTTCACCACAGAGGAAGAGAGAGAGAGAGAGAGAGAGGGAGCGAGAGAGACAGCCGTAAATCTGCGACGGAACCTTTGCACAACGCGGGCACAATGCAGCACAGATGCACCCCTATGCGGCGCATGATACCGGCTGACACTCGGTGACAAACGGCTTTCATCAGAGCCTCCACACAAATCAAGTGCCAGCCCATCTCTCTCTCTCTCTCTCTCTCTCGCTCGCTCGTTTTCTCGTTCTCGCCCAAACCCAGCATGACTGAAGTACAATCAGCACGCCGTTCTGCCGCAGTTATCCGAAGTAGTAAATCAGAACTTGTTGTTTCTGTCCTGAAAGGCCGACGCTTATCTGCCAGCTACAGGTGTGTGCATGTGTGTATACGGTCTGATGGTTATCTTTATCTTGTAGCCACAGAGGGGCCCTTTGTGGTCGCTTGCTGATTAGCTGTCTGTACACATGGCCGACCATAAATCCGCCCAATCTCTCCGCGAACCAATATTAGCACTAATGAGGCGTACGAACAGGAAGTGTGTGCGGGGAGGTTCTGTTCACGTGTGTGAGTGTGTGATAATTGCACTGTCATTACCGCGGGGGGTCCAGTTGAGGTTTTCTCTGATATTTGTACGGCTGATTCACAAGAGCTGTCTAAGTGGGCCGCGGAGACGACCGAAACGGCGGATGCACACTCGTCTTACCGAGACCACCCCCCACCCCACCCCGGTCTAAGTGATACTGTGACTCGCTCCTGCTCTGTTTGGTGCAGACAGGAAAAAAAAAACACACACACACACACACACACACACACAAATCAGGCTTATGCCTCCTGCTGCACTCTCCACGGTCCAAACGTGCACATTGTTCATCTTAACCACCATCATTTCCCTAACCGCCGCTTGCGTCGCCATGGAGGATCCCTTCAACGGGCTGATCATAGTCATGAAGGGCCGCATGCGGGTTCCTCTGCAGGGCGATGCTGTTCTGCAGGAGACTCAGAGATGCGTTTGGTCAGTTGAAGACTTAACTAAGTCGATGGGATGAGACGACAACGGCAGCAATGTCAAACCGTACAAGATCATGACATGCAGATACTACGCCAATAAACTAGAATGGAAATTCTAGCTGTCGCTAGATCCACGGGGATGTGCAGCTGTGCATGTGTATTGAACTGTGCTTATGCAGAAAAATGGCATGACGGCAGAAAAGCTATCAAAAATGAGTACAAATCCGTTTAACTGGATGCACGCGTGCACTTCACTCATGGACCTCTCGTAAATCTCGCCTGCTTGTTTGTTTCTCCTGCAGGCGCGGCAGCCGCTTGCAAAGTTTGCTTGTAACTCAGACCGGATTGACTCGTGGAAATGTACCGCCCGACGGAGCCGGAAAGCGACCGGCGAGCTTTTTTCCGCTAATAGGGCTTTAACTAGTTGCGTAATGTTTTGGTCAGACTCTCATTGTTCTTCCAAATGGGACTTATTGACCACTTGTGCAATCACAGTCCATCGCCACACATGTACAGTAGATGAGCAGTGGCCTCCAACTCAAAGTCTCTTCACACCCACTCGGGTCTTCTTCTGGTGTTTAGCTACCCCCCCCCACACACACACTTCACTTTCTAATTTGTAATTCCTCCGAAATGCGCTCCCCGTGTCATAACTGTCGTGCATTACCAGTGTTGACAAAGAGGTTTACAATACATAATGATCACAACAATACAAGGAGATGATTAAGGTTGCGACGTGATCATTTATGTTGCCTTTGTTTCCCCCTGGCGCGGCGCGGAGGGGCGACAGCAGGTAAACAGCCTCGGCGCTCGCAGTGGTTAGGTGATTCAGTGGCGTGGCGCGCTTCCGAATGGTAATTTGCAGAAATGAAAACTTAATCAAGCGTGCTGCAGAAGTGGTCCTGAATAATTTAGCAGCGAGGGGGCGTTGGGGGAGGTGGAGGTGGTGGTGGTGGTGGTGGTGGTGGGGATAAGCAGGCAGAGGGAGGCTGTCAGGAGGGAAGGGACAGGAAGGGGAGATGGTGGAGGAGAAGATATTTGTCTCTCTGCCTCCCACCACGTTCACCCACCCGACTTTCCTTCCAACTCATTTGTCAAATTTGGCTTCTTCCTCTTTTCTGCTTTTTCTTCCTCTCTGGTTTGGACTGCCTTCCAATACAAATCCAGTTTCTTCAACAACCTGCCCTCACTGAATTCTTTTCTCGTTCCATTTTTTTTTTTACCACTGTTTTCTTTCCCGTTTCCAGTTTGGTCGTTTTTCCTGCTCATTTCAAGCTTATTCTCTTCTCGTGGTCGCTTCGCTTTTCATCTTTCCCCCTCGCCCCCATGCACACTTCAGCCTCGCCTCCCGTCTCGCTCTGCGTCCGTCTCCGACACGCCGCCGGTCTCGGCCGCGCGGCAGCAAATCTCTGTGCCACAGAGTTTTATCTTCGTCAAAAGCCGTTCCCGGCGGATAATGAATCACTGAGCCCCACTTAAACTTTTAATATCTCCCTCCTCCTACTTTATCTTTGATTAATTCCTCGGCCCGGAAAAGAAAGAGTTTCAATTAATGCTAAAGCCATTAGTCTTCCCACAAGGAGGAAGCACTTTTTTGTATTTTTTATTTTTTTATTTATTTTGTGGTTATTCCAGATGAATCTCCTAACCCTCCAAAACGATTAAGAGACTGACAGATGACTTATTATTACTATTATTATTATTTATTTGAGAATGTTGGAATGTGAAATTGAATCCCGATTTAAAATCCTCCCTCACAAAAATGTGTTTGTTTCTCTGAAACGGTTGAGATTTACTCTGCAGGTCAGGAATCTTGTTTAAAACGTGACAGTGTTGCATTTCTTTTTAAATCTAAAAGAAAAACAAAATCCATTTGAAACAAAAAAAAAACAGAGCATCCACCGACTCCACTGCTATATGTTTAGCTGTATTTATAACAACGTTAGATTTAATCGCTGCAGCTCTGATGACACCAAAAGCAACAAGGAAATCAGACCAATAACCATAAAAGTACGACTCAAGCCTTTCAACTCGTTGCCATCTTGCCTGTTACGTAACCCTGACCATCCTCTTGACCAGACTTCAGTCAGAGGCTTCTTCGGGTTGAGTGCAGCGCAGACGGCTAGAGGAGATCTTTCCCGCCAGCCGCCGTCACCATTTTCAGCAACTCTTTGAAGAATCTAAAATAAGTTACACAACATTTAATTTCCCTTTGGGGCTAATAAAGTATCTTTGGATTTAAATCTGAACTAGAATCACACATGTGCAACAAGCTGGTGAGGCCTCGTAGACGACTGCCTGTTTTTGCCACGTCCAAAGATATTTCATCGTTTCTCCGACTGGTTAAGCAGAGGTGGAGGTTGATCATTAGAGAAAAGTAACAGGTCGGGGAGGGGGGTCACCGTATGCATAGGTACACACACGTCACGCAGCCTTTAAAATGCCGTATTCACTCTGTAGGGATGTTAGATTTTAAACCTCGACTTTTTGAAACTTTTATTCACCTGAAAAGATTCAAACTCCAGGTGAACTCCACTGAATCGTGTCTCTGTGCCAAATGAGCACAAGCGGGAAAAACTGTCACTTGCTGTAGCATCATTTTTACCCTCATGTCTGCTCCTTGACGTTTTCATTGACAGCGTCTTGAATGTGTGCATCTTGCAGTAAGACACACACACACTCAGCTATCCTGTCTGAATCGAAGCTTTCAGGATGTAGATCTTTACGTTACTATCTCTCTCTTCATGTTTCACTACTTTTCTGTAAAAATATATAAATTCATCCTATATGAATAGCATTTCAAAAAATTTCAAAATGAAAATAAATAGATAAAGGATCCCCCCTCCCCCTCTACTCTGAACAAGAAATATGGGATAAAGAATTAGCATATAGGGAAAAGCATCAGTTTTTCTTTTTCATTTAAGTGTTTTACATATTTAAAACTCAATATTCAAAAGCCACTTTTTTCCCCTGGTCTTGTGTATATTTTTATTACTTCACCATTTTCTGCATTTCAAATGTTAATTTATATTGATGGGTTGTAACAAAATAATTACCCCATAGAAAAGAAGAGTCTTATTTAGAGTCTGAGTCTTATTTTTATTTATTTTTCTAAAAGTCAGAGAGTATTTTTGTTTTTGTTAAGCTTCACCACATATGAAAATGAAAATGTCTCACCAGCTTCGCTTTTCTAATGGAAGCTTTTGTTTTCACTCAAGCCTCCATCGCAATTTATTTGGCTAAATGTAAGCCTGATTTGAACATTTTCTATTTCTCGAAAATAAATTAATTTCTGCTTTACTTTTGTGACAGAAACGTGCAACAATAAACTTTTTTTTTTTTTTTTTTTAAAAAACAATCCCTAGAGGAAGAGAATCAAAAAAAATAAATCGAGGGGAAAGTCCTTCTCCCTTCCCTTCACTCTGCCTTCGACACAAAAACCAGACCCTGAATTTTATTAAGTGCCCTTTAGAAAGAGTGAAAGTGAGACAAGAGAGGAAAAGTCACCCGCAGCATGGTAATCAGGCCGGGACCCGGCGAAAAGCGGAGAGTTTGTTAAAGGAGAAAGGACAGGAGGGGGAGGAGGTCGGTTTCAAAAATAGAAGGACTTAAATATTTCCTTCTCATCGTAGTTCTGCTGCAGAGGCCTTTGACTTGACCAGAACAATATCAGAATAATAAAAAAAAAAACACATTTCTAATACTATTGTTTTAAAACAAGCCTAAACATGGTTCGGACAGAATAAACTTTTTTGTGTGTGTGTGTGTGTGTGTGTTTTTTTTTTTTTAATGACGTTATAGGAGAGGAATGTTCCCTTCCTTCGGTCCGGTCGCCGACTTTAGGCCTTAAGATCTCGCAGCACGCTTTAAGCCCGACTGTACAAATGAGCAGCCTGAGAGCGGAGCTCATGTGAGAGCAGGAGGAGACAGAAGGGCAGAGAGTGACAGGAGATAGCAGCAGCAGCAGCAGCAGGAGGAGGAGGAGGAGGAGGAGGAGCTGGGTGATGCCCTGCATGACTGCGCTCTCCCCAGAGGAGCCCGAACACGCACGCTCTCCCACTTTCAGAACAACGGCGGCTGTGCGGGTGGCTGTCTTGTTGGCAAAGGTTTCTGATTTCACGGCCTACTGGGTGGTGGCATTCAGCCTTCGTCAGGCAACCCACCCACCCCCACCGCTCCCTCTGCACCCCTTCACCCTCCTCTTTCAGACCTTTCACTGTCCCCCGCGCAAACACACACACACACACACACACACACACACACACACACACACACACACACACACACACACACACACACCACACATGCACACACTCACACTCAAAATAGTGACCCATCCCCTCTGGTCTGTCCACTCAGTCTTCAGCTTCTTTCTTCCTAATCTTCAAATTCTCATTGAACAAAAGGTTGTCAAATATTTGAAATGCAATCTTTGAAAGAAAAAAAAAATGAATGACTAGATGATTAAAATAAAATCCCAATACGTCTGGGCTGGTCCAAAAAGAGCTGTGTCAGGTTGGACTTCCTGTGTCCAACCTTCCAGTGTTTTATTTTATTTTTTTAAAGAAAGGCTGTTAATGCCGGCAGGTGTTTTTGTCATTACTTAACTCTGAATGGGGAGAATAAACCACCGGCTTTACAACCACGCAAATACAAAGTCTCCGACTGAAAAGTACGAGTCTTTAAAAAACCGCATTTAAAAAAAAAAAAAAATGTACCGAAGAACATTCCAAGAACAAATTAGAACATTTTCCACATTAGGATCAGAGTGCATATTTAAGTTTAATAAAAAAAAGAGAGAGAGTGAGAGTGAATCCATCGTGAAGCTTGAAATAGGAACGCCGGAGGACGACACACACACACATTTATACACTGGAACGACAAGAGAGCAGACTTTTCTTTCTTCTGTTTTCTTTAAAAGTCCCACTTTTGTCACGAGGAGCTCAGCAAACCATCCCTGGGATGTAAACAAGCTTTGATTCTTACTTCACTCTGTGAATCCTTCCCCTTTTCTCTCTTTAAACACCTCAAAGATTATTTTTTCCCCCCTTTTCTGCCAGATCAGACGGAACCAAATTATTTACGATTAGTCTGAGTGGATCAGAAAAATTGCACGGATAAACATCTGCGGCGTATTTAATATGCAAAAAGGCCCAACAAACAGATCCGCAATATTGGGATATATATTTATATTTATATATGATAAATTATTTTCTATTAACCAAGGTAGAAAATGTCTATCAAAAGGTAAGTAAACAGAGGAAAAAGTATTGACATTGGAAAAAAAAGAAAAGAAGAAATTATATGCTTCTTAAATTACACGTCATTACAAATGACATGTTAAAATCCGCTATAATCCATTTTTTTTTCTTTTTACACGTTTCCAGTAATCATATATCTTGCGTGTTGAGATGGCAACACTCTTTTTAGGCCGGAGGACCTCCTCACCATCACCCTAATGAGCAGCTCCCTCCACAGATCCCCAATCAGATTGAAGTCAGAACTGCGACTGGGCCTCTCTAGGAACATCATGTCCGCTTCCTGTTAGAAGAAACGCGTCGCAGACGTCAAAAAATGTCGCGTTCGACCTCAGGTCTGCAAAACATTTGACGCAGGGTGTTAAATGAACACACGCAGAGCCACTTACGAATGAGGAAAACGAGCAAAAACGATGAAATCGTTTCACTCGGCGTAAACACCCGGCTTATGTCGTTCATGTTCGAAGCTCACTGATTCACCCCGGTTGGGGTGAGGATTCCAGCTGACGGTGAACGCAGGTGGAGACAGAAACGTCCCTCCCGTCCCTTCGCCTCGTTTGGACAGATTCAGCAGGTCGAAGGCCGGCGTCCTGCACTGGGAGCTCCTTGTAATTTAAGACCGAGCTGCATTAAGGACCAGTTGAAGAATCGCTTTCCTGAATTTACCTCTGGACTGTAAAACTAAGTGTCATCAAAGAAAGCCGCTCCGTCCTTCCCCTACCGGGTTTTTAACCCTTCGTGATTGATACATACGTGTTCTTTTTTCAAGGAGTTGCACCATAAGACCACTTTTTTTTCCCCCTAACTCTCTTTTTTTTTTTTCTTTAATGGCCCCAAGTGAAAAAAAAAAATAATCAGGGTTCCACATTAATTTAATTAAAGCTCTCCTCCCAAAACGTCCGGCCTCGGTCCAAATATTTGAGGAGAGCAATGCCTTCCTCCCTCCTCCCAGTTGATTAAAATATGTGATATTTCACATTAGTTTAGTTTTTATGGCCAGTGAGGTAATTCGTTGTCACTAAATGGCTTGTCAGAGTGCTCTGTGAGTGATGTAATGCTATGAAGTCTATCGTTTGAATTGCCCCTACGCCTATTAGAGAAAATCGACTTCTGGGCCCATTATTTGATTATCTCGCAGGAAGTTTGGTGAAGGCTATTGGCATCGTGTTATGGGAAGGGATTGAGTTTTTTTTTTTTGTCAGCAGCTGTGAAAGTGGGCCACTGAGTTTTCAAGTAAAACACCCAAATGTCTCAAAAAAAAACAAAAAAAAACACTTCACCACATGCCCACACGCCTCCCAAGTCACTTTTACCCTTTAATTAAAGTATGTCAGGTTCCCTTTGGTTGCAGAAACACTTGAACACGTTCTCGAGTTCCCGTATCAAGGTAAAAGAGAAAAAAAAAAAATCCTGATACCGGAGCCTAATTAACACGCATCTAAGAATGCTCACGATGCAAATTAGCACTGCCGTCAGAACACAGGGGGCAGTGTGTGTGTGTGTGTGTGTGTGTGTGTGTGTGTGTGCGTGTGTGTGTGTGTGGATGCAGGAGACTACAAGACGAGATAATTCCACTGATGCATATTTATCTCATGCTAATTGCCGTGCACGGCCCGAAGAAAAGCGTGCACTTAATTAATTGACATGGAGGGGGGCGCAAATGAATTAGAGGCACTCAATCTGGAGAGACGGAGACAAAACAGAGAGAGGGGCGGAGGCGGGGCGGTGGGAGAGCTGGTGAGAGGCAAAGACAAGAAGGCACAAACTGTATCATTGTTTCCTGTTTGTCTCTAATGTTTTTTGCCTAAAATAAAGTTTTCCATGAGAATAAACTTAATAAATGACCTTTTTATTTTCATTTTGTCATCTTAAAATGCAAAATTGCAACATTCAGGCTTTCTAGGATCGACCAGCACAAAGCTGTGCATAACTGGGAAAAGAGAGGAAAGAAATTCGTACGATTTAAAATACCTTTTTTAAAAAAAATGTTTATGAATGTTCTTCTCTAGGTTTCAAAAGTCGCCTTCTTGGATTTTAGATGAAACTTTCAATAGTTTGTGGTTTTTCCAGTTGGGAACTTAAAATCCAATTTATTTACTGTCCAGCCAACTTTGCCAATTTTCACTAATAAAAAAAAAAAACACCTTAATATCATGTATCGTTGCTTAACAATCAATGGTCCATCACATCAGAGCCCAGTAGTAGAAAGTTTGTAGGTACAAAATATATTTAAAATAAAAAATCTAAGAGACAAAGACCATGATATTGGCTGATTGTTTCATGCACTGGAGGGCGGATGCTGTGTTACGAGGGCAGGTGAATTTCGCTTTGTGTTTTCCAAACAAGCGGGACGCGTCGAGTCTGCTAATCGGCCCTAAATGTCCGTCGCGGTTAGTCCTTAAATGCCCGGATTTCAGAGCTGTTTTGTCTCCGAAATAGCTGTGTCTGTCCACCTCGCCCCGTGTAATTCGGTTTGTGAAGCCGGGCCCCCCTACGTTACGGGGGGACCCCTCCCTGCATCCGTGCACACACACACACACGCACACACACACACACACACACACACCCCCACACACACACACACACACACACACACACACACACACACACACACACACACACACACACAGGAACACACTCCCTTCGTATCTCTCATTTTATTTGTTTACGGTCCTCATCGCCTCCTCCACTAAGAAAAACTTCGAGTTTGCAGAAGCGGGACCTTTTTTTTTCTTTTTTTTTTTTTTCACACCCTCCTTGAATCCCCACCAACTCGCAACACCCCCACACCCCCACACCCCCGCCCCTCCCTCTTTGCTCCACCCACTCGGGAGGCACAAGAATTAAAACAGAAATGTTTTTGAACGCACTCACAACACTCATCCATTTCAAGCCACAGATGGTCTTTTCAATGAATGCTGTGAATGTGGGAGTTTACCATCGCCTTTTTAGACCCCCCTTCACTCCCCACCTTCCTCCTCCTCCACCTCTTCCTCTGTGTCCAGGCAGCCGTTTGCTCCTTCGTTTCTTTTTCTCTTTTGTGTACCCACAGTCTCTTTTTCTCTTTTTTTTTTTTTTTTCAAAATAAGGGAGAAGGGGGGGGGGAGGTGCAACTCTTTTGTGTCTAACCAACAGCCGCTGGCTAAACTTGCCTTCTGCTCTTCTGCCCCCATTTTAACCTTACACCACGTCGTTTCTAAAAAAAAAAAAAAAAATGAAGTCCTCCAGTGCACAGGAGCTTTCTGGAAAGGTTTCGATGAATGAGTTCTCGTCTGAGCCGTGATGCTGCCGTTTCGTTGCGATCCCGAGAGCCTGTGTGGAAAAAAAAAAAATAAATAAATAAATAAAAAATCAGCCAATAAAGCGAACACATGCTCGCTCGAATTAGTCAGGGTAACACTCCAGAAAACATCGTCGCTACTGTACGGGAAATGATAAAACCAGCCACCTGTTCCTCACACACACACCCCCACACCCACACACACACACACACACACACACACACACACACACACACACACACACACACACACACATAGCTGGAGTTCTTCCTCCGCTCAGGAGCAGCCAGCTGCCCTCGTTGGTGGTCTGAGTTATGCCCCGAATTTTTACCCGTATGTAAAACGAAACGCAATCCTGGTTTTGTGCGCGACTCTGGGCGTCGTGTCGTTTTACGGCGTCATTTTTACGCGTCTACGTTCTTGTTGGACAAGGCGAGGCAGGTGGGGTGGGGTGATGGGGGGTGGGGGGGGGTAAAGTTTCATTCACTCCTGCAACTTCTTTCCTCACTTTTCAGCTGCTGGTGTAGTTAAAGCAGGCGTGACGCAGAGCTCAAAGGTGACGGCAAGGTGGAAACATGGCAAGCGCCACAGGATGTTGATGGTGTCTTCCCCCGCCCCCTGAACCCCACCTCCTCCACCCCCTGCTCTCTCCCTAGGTGGCTGCGGTAATAAACACACAAGTTGTCTGTGTGTCTTTGCGGCCTTGGCAGGTTGAGGCCTACTTAACCAGGCGAAGCCGCGACTCTTTTTTTTTTTCTTTTTTTTTAATTCCCTTTGAATGCCTCCCTTTGTCGGCGACACGCCACCATGTTAATGTCATGTACCGTAGAAATTGCCGCGGCTATGGCTATTAGCCTCGCCGCTAAAGTACAGAGGGGTGATGGAGAGAGAGGGAGCAGGCGAGGCTGCCACCAAAACCCCACCGGCTTCAAATGCAGGACTATAATTGCATTGCTGTGAAGAGGGTTAGTCCTGTCTCTCCCCCCCATCTCTCTCGCTCTCTTCTTCCTTACACACCCCCCCCCCATCCCTAACACACACACACACACACACACACACACACACACACACACACACACACACACACACACACACACACATCTCTCTCGTTCTCCCTTTCTCTCTCGCCCCCCACTCCCCCTCCGTCTTGTGTGTGCGATTTGTCCCTTAAGCCGGCGTAACGTCTCGGCCGGGGCCGCAGAATGTGGAGAGCAAATTGGAGGCAGAGCGTGAACAATGGAACATGCATCGCTGCTGGGACATTCTTCTTCTTTACTGGGACCAGTGGGGATGGGAAGGCGGGGTGAGGGTGAGGAGGGACGGTGGTGGGGGGTGAGGAAAGAAAGTCATTTCGTAAAGGGGGAACTCTTGGGTCATATGGAGATGCAGATGCAGACTGTGGGCGTCCGGCGAAAGGTTGTGTGCTGCATTCGCGCCAGCTGATAACAGAGCGACGTGGTATTTAGATAATCGTAAGAAACGCTTAGCGTCTACACCGTGTTCCAAATTATTACGCAAGTGATATTTTCTCAAATGTTCTTAAATGGTCCATGTAAGTGATAGTTCGTGTAATTTTCATGAACTGTTACGGCATCAATCAAATTTTACTGAACAAAGCTCCCTATGAGAACAGTATTTTTTGGGGGTCAAAAAAACCCCCAACAAACTCAAAATGCTCTGTTCCAAATTGTTATTCGGAGCACATTTTCTAAACATTTTATGGATTATAAACATCGGCAAACTGTCATTCTTTGAATGTGCAGCATTAAGTGGTCACATGTACTGAAAACAAAAGATATTTCAATCAAAAACATCTTAACAGACAGAGTTTCATGTTAACCCTTCTTTGACTTCACCTGCACAATTCCAGCATCCATTGAACTTGTGAGTTTGTGGAAAGTTTCTGCTTGAATTTTTTTGCAGGATGTCAGAAAACCTTCACAGGCAGAGCTGCTGTCTTGATATGAACTGCATCCCACCCTCAGATCTTCTGCTTGAGGAAACACCAAAGGTTCTCAATAGGGTCAGAGGTCAGAGGAGGATGGTGACCACACCATGAGTTTCTCCCCTTTCATGCAGCCTTTGACACAGTGGTGTACTTGCAGCATGAGATGGTGCACTGTCATGCATGAAGATGATTTTGCTACTGAAGGTCAGGATCTTCTTTTTGAACCATGAAAGAAAGTCATTTGAGGTCATTTTCACACCTTCTGGGACTCTGAAGGGGCCGACCAGCTCTCTCTCTCTCTCTCCCCCCATGATTTCGGCCCAAAGCATGACTCCACCACCTCCTTGCTGACGTCACAGCCATGTTGGGACATGGTGGCCATCCACTACTAACCCACTACTGAGTCCATCGGGACCATCCAGGGTTGCAGAGCAGTCGTCAGTGAACAAGTCTGTTTGAAAATGAATCTTCATGCCGGGCCCAGTGCCACCGTAGTGTAGTCGGTTCAGGCACCGCCAGCCTCTGGAGGTTCCTCCACCTTGAGGTTCCAGCAGCATCACATAACTGTTTGCTGCTTTGTAAGGGCATTTTAACAGCTGCTCTCTCAACCCGATGAATTTGTCTGACAGAAACCTTCCTCATTTTGCCTTTATCCGTACAAACCCATCTTTGTTCTGAATCAGCCACAAATCTCTTCACAGTGCGATGATAACGCTCCAGCTTTCGTTAAATATCTAATATTTTCATACGGCACTACACTACCTGATGATATTCCTTTCTCTTCCCATATTGCTTGAAACCTGTGGCCTGCTTAATAATGTGGAACATCCTTCTTAGGTAAATTTCCTTTAATTGAGCTCAGCAGACAAACTAATCAACCCAGCTCTCTGAAATGAATTATAGTGATTCAAAGAGCCCTGACGCACAATACCATCCATATATTTAATAGCGCAACAAAAAAATTCAATCTTTATGACACTTAAAACCAATTTACATAATAATTTGGAACATGGTGTATTAGTGCACATGCAGTCAATATTTTTGTTATACCGCCTTATTTTTTGCCAGGAGGCAGAAATGGGGAAGAGTAGCCAACCGTTGTACTCATTACTTTCATTTATTATCAGTGAAGCAGAAGTGAAAATTAGTCCTCAGGTAAGAGTAACATAAACAACTGTCATACACAACTGTGTATGATTTTAATATCTAAAAAAAAGAGATGTAGTCATATTAAAATATAAAATTGTTAGAAAATCCTGATATTTAGGGAATAAAATTTGATAAATAGGATCAGAAAGCAAATTTAGTCAGAAGAAGTGCATGATTTGCAAATGCCACATGGTTACATTTGTGATGGTAGGACAGAATCCTCATCTTTTTTTTATTTAATTAATTTATTTCTTTTTTGCAGGCATAATTCAAACAACTCTGGTTTCTCCATGCGGACTCTCCGACTCCAAACATTGCAATTATGCGCCTACAGAAACAAACGCTGAATTTATTGGAGAACCTTTCAGCATTTCTCCACATCTTCACCGGTTTTTCGTGTGGTCGGTGCTGCACGCCGCACATAACGTGCGCAACTAATGAATCGTATCGGGAGGCGTCCTGTCAGACCGCCACATGCAGGGCTTCACATTTCGTCCATTCAAAGTCGGCGCATCATTATTTCCCTACGTTTTGTCCTTTCAGTTTCGTGTTTCATGTGGCCCACGTCGACGTAAATCTCAAATCCGTGTGTTGGAATACGTGCATCTCCGTTTCAAACCGCTGGAGCCAGATCACCGGAGAAAGAGCATATGGGTGGGAGATTAAAGGAGATAACAAGAAGACAGGAAAGAGAGGGGGGAAGGATATAAACATGAAATATGTACAACGAGTTAAGCTGAAAAGCGCAAGTGACAGCGGGGAAGCACAAAACGGAGACCTTGAGCCCAAGCTAGAAAAAAATAAATAAATAAAAATTAAGTAGAATTCATGCTGGACGGTCCAGTGATTAGAGTATTTCCTTTTTTTTTTTTCTCTTCCTTTCTTTGACTGCAGCCGCGTGACATCATTTTCAGCGGTTAACATTTTCTGTCTTGGCCTCAGCCGCACCTGAGTAGAGAGGCCCTTTGAAGCCAGACGGACTGAGGCAGAGCTGGATGAGGCTGGACGGGGGAAAGCACGGAAAAAAAAAGAAGGAAAAAAAAAAAGGGGGCTCCGACAGATGAGAAAAGAAGTCAAACACGGCGCACAGAGGACGAAGAGAAGCAGAACAGCTTGTCTTCGCTGGTGAATGGCGACGTGTATCGTTCACGTTGAGTCAACAGATTAGCGACGGAGGAGGCTTAGCTGCTCCTGGCCTCCCTCGTTTGATGTTTCGGGGGAGGCCTAATTTGATTTTTCACCTCCCATTGTTTCAGCGCTGTGTGCCCCTAATCCACTTTAAAGTGGAGACAGCTTTCATCCCTTTTTCTCTCCCGTTCTTTTGTTATCCTCCCGTTCTCCAACGTTTGCAGAAGAACTTGACTGCTGGAAAAACAAAAAAAAAAAGAAAAACATAAGTCGCCAGGAGCATTTTAATTCTTGACTTGGGGTGCCGATGTCTGATGGTATCGTGACGCCTCCGGACTTCCCGCCAAAAGGTCTGTCTTTCTAACCTCTGTCCAGGTAATATCAGGTTGCTAATTTGACCAGCGACGCAAGAGTAAAGTATCATTACAGGAACCAGAAATGGAGCTTATTGATATGAGCTTGAGATCCTGTTTCTAAATTTGAGGCTCTTATTTTGAAGTAAGACAGGAAGCGCTTAAAGGGAACCATGTTTAGTTGTAGCATCCATCCATTTTCCGGTCGCCCTTCTCCCTAACGGGGTCGGGAGGTGCTGGTGCCTCTCCAGCTGCGTTCCGGGCGAGAGGCGGGGGTCACCCTGGACAGGTCACCAGTCTGTCGCAGGGCAACACAAAGACAAACAGGACAAACAACCAGATACACACACACCTAAGGAGAATCTGGAAAGCCCAATCAACCTGACAGTCATGTTTTTGGACTGTGGGAGGAAGCTGGAGTACCCGGAGAGAACCCACGCATGCACAGGGAGAACATGCAAACTCCGTGCAGAAAGACCCCAGGCCGGGAATCGAACCCAGGACCTTCTTGCTGCAAGGCAACATCGCTACCCACTGCGCCACTGTGCAGCTGTTTGCAGTGGACTTTATTTGAGAAATATTATAGAGGTAAAAACAATACTGTTATATTCTTTAGCATATAGCTAAACAGTTATTGCTTTAGCATAAAACTCAACAGCACACTATTTAGATTTTATCGATCTGAATGAAACAGTGTCACACGAACGTCACTGCGATTCGTTCCGGGTGAATTACGCTCAACAGTCCAGCTGCACAGCTAACTTGTAACGGTTAGCTGTCCATGAAACGTTTCCTCCAATTCGTGGAAACGCAAAGAAGCAATTCACTTTTTTTTCTTTTTTTTTTCTGCGTTTATTGGTCATTTTTAGAGTAAGACTAGCTTAAATAGCTTAGCGAATAGATACGTTTGGTTTTTTTTTTATACCTTGGACACTGTTTGTTCAGGACACAATTTCTGCTTTGTGAACTTTGTGAAGATTAATAACAAGGTTTGACAAAATATTCACGCTAAAATGGCACCTTGTGTCTCTCTCAGAAACCTTTCGGGTGTCATCCCGTCTGTGAGCTGGACCGCTATATTAGGCAGGAAATACTTTTATACACTTTTTGTTTTTTTAACCCCGTACCGAAAATTGCTCTTCCTTTTTTTTTTTTTTCCTTTTTGGTATCCTTCACTCAAGCAGATCTTTTGAAATGAGTTCTGCCAAATCTAGATTTTAGGAAAATTAACAAAACGGGTTTCAAGGATTTAACTTGGCTAAAAGATCTCGCTTTACTCGTCCTAACCTCAGCTGCAAGCTGTGTTACCCTGAGAGAAAAGCTATGAGGAAGCAGAAGAATAGTAAGGAGAAAATAAAGGTGGAAATTGTCACCATTCATACCCCAGACCCCCTCCTCTCTTTCCTCCTTTTTTTTTTTTTAACCCCCTTCCATGGAAGAAAAAAAGGGCCATCCCCTTGACTCAGTGACTGCACTCGGTTCACTGTGAGGGAGCTTAATTCACCCCACCCTAAAAGTTCCTCTGAAAGAGGGACAGAACCGTCCGTACACGCATTACCCACGCACACTTGCTCTCATAAAAAAACGACAGACACACACACACACACACACCATCTCCTTTTGTGTTGTGTCGTCTTCTCCGAGCCGTTGACTTGATCTTCACACATCTACAGTATATCGCCTTCCCTGCTGTTCTCGTAGCATTTTGTCGTCGCTTCCGTTCTTTTCCTTATGCAAAATCATTTTGAATCACAGTAATGTACAAAAATTACATAGAAAAACAAACTTCCATAGCCAGAATTTAAAATATCCTTTTTCTGGAGGTGTGTGTGTGTGTGTGTGTGTGTGTGTGTGTGTGTGTGTGTGTGTGTGTGTGTGTGTGTGTGTGTGTGTGTGTGTGCGTGTGCGTGTGTGTGTGTGTGTGTGTGTGTTGATGGATTAGCTCTATGAGGGACTCAGCGGTACACTGATATCTTTGCTCAGTGCTCACAGCATGATACACTGGATGCTGGCACGTGCTACCAAGTCTCTCTCCACACACACACACACACACACACACACACACACACGCATACACACACACACACATGCAGTGACAGCTCACTACTGAGTTGTCTGCACACTGCTGGACACCAAATCCCTGCTCACAGATTTGTGTGTATGCGTGTGTGTGTGTGTGTGTGTGTGTGAATCCTTGTTCTTCTTACGGTCCTCTAATCCTTCCAGAGTGGCCCTGATAGCACTAATGACACACACTGGGACACTACAGGGTGCTGCACCTGTGTGTGTGTGTGTGGGAGCCATTACCACTTGCTGTGACACTTAAACAAGATACTTTTTTTCCATCCTCTGCCTTTTCTTTTTTTTTTTTCCCCCCAGTTGAGATTCTTTCTATATTTGGAACAAAATTTCTAGTGAATCAAACTCACACAACTTAAGAAATAATATGTCTGATGTAACTTGAAAAAAAAAAAAAAGAAAGAAAAACAGGGCAAATAAGAAATTGTCAGCTCTGGGTCTGAAGCTGCAGCTTATGGGAGGATGATGCTGCGGTTTCATCAGGGGTTATTTTCGGCTCCAATCTCAGCAAGGCTGAAAAAGTGCGCGTGTTTTGTGTGCGTTAGAAAGAAAGAGTTGACGTCACGTTTCGGGGAGTTTGACCAAAGTCAAAACCTGCACCTGTTCTGTCCGACTTTGAAAAGTTTGGTATACAGTAAAGGTTTGCTTAACTTTGTAGCTGCAGTCAATGTTTTTTGTCCTTTTGTCCTTTTTTACAGTCAGAATTTATTGCGATTTCCCCACCTTTTCTGACATTATTAAGGCAAACTTCAATGCACTTTGCAGGATTTTATTTCACAGACCAACTCAAGGTAGCAAATCACCGACAACTCGACGAGGACTGTGACGATTCCACGGGTGAGTCGATTATTAAAATTCCTCAAGGCAAATTTATCTACCTCGACGCTTCGTTAAATTATGTTTTACGGTTTAGCACACCGTGTTCCGGCCAGGTCATTATTTGTGTTGGGCACCGCTCTCACCTCTGCCTACGAGTTGTTGCTAAGTGCTAGCAGAGAAAGAGGAAGCCCTAATTCCAGCAATTCTTAAGTCATAGATTCTTAACTGACTCACAACCCGGACTTTGACTGGTCCGTTCTAGCACGTGACTTGCGCTTCACCCTCGACCACTCCACTCCATGTTCGGCTCTGTCTCTTCCGTAGGAGAGCATCGCCACGGCACGATTCTGCCAACGAGCACAGGTTTTCGCCGGACTTAAAGAAATGTTGCTGTGCCCTGCATGGCTTAGGGCAAATGATTTCTGTCGGCTTTCTTTCGACAATGTTTCACGGCGTTATGACGTGTACAACCAACGGCGTCAACAGGCGTCCTGTCAACCAGAAAAGATCCACCTGAACAAACGGTTCCTGTGGATCCACGGTTACCACGGACGTCTTTCTTTGATGCTGCTCTGGTTAATCCTTTCTTCTCCGTTTTCCTTTCCCAGCCTTATAAATTCATCCGGATGAATTTATAAGGTGAGTAGTGTAGTCATGGGATCACAGGCGTTCAAAGCGACGGGATGTTTTGAACGTGTCCAGAGCTCCTTTCTCTCCCTGGTGTTCATCTTCATAATGCATCTTTGTTCACTAATGTTCTCTTAAAAAAATAAAAAATAAAAACTCACAGAACAACGCTGCAATTAGATTACTCACAGGTGGACTCAGCTTAATCACCAGTTAACAAGTGAATGGAACTATTTCCCTTGTTTTTCTAAGAAAAACCCAAAATGAATCAGGAGGCGTACCTTTTTTTCTTCCACTCCACAGTTATCCACTCTTTGGCTTATCTCACAAAATCCCAAGTGAGGGAATTTCTAACCACACTGAACATGAATGCTTGGCATTTTTTGCCAGGCAGTTTAGTCATAACTGTTTATCTAATTAAAGGGCTCTTCAGACCCTCAGGCCTGGAGGACCTGAAACGCGTCGTCGTGTCTCTGCAGAGGAAGCAGACTGTTCAGACTCATAAACTAAAAAAGTACCTGTTAGCTTAAAGAAGGTTGCTCTGATACTGCTGCTGCTGGGCAACCGGCTTCCTGCATACAATACATGTTGGGGCCTCTGACTGACAGGGAAATGTCAACATGTCCCTCGGTGGCAGGTCCCAACACAACCATAGGTGGGGCTTTTTTTATTATTATTATTATTGTTATTATTTTCCGGTAACAAGTTGCATCCCAAATGAACTTCTCCTTGTGCTCGTCGTAACTCGATATGCATGTCGCCTGAAAACGTGACTCGGGTTCCGGTCCCGTTATCACTTCCGGGTCGCTGGGAGGCTAAAGAATTAAGACTCAGCAGTCGCCTTTTCCTCGGCGTTAGGAGAAAAAAGTAAATAAATAAACACCGAAAAGTATCTCGATTCCGCCCTGCTGTTGCTCCCCCCCCCCCTCTTCGTTGGTGCCAGGAGGACGTTTCCGTCTCTGTGTCTGTACCTAAAAGACCCATTTGCCTCTCTGTGTGTGGGGAGGAAAGAGGGAAAATGGAACAATCTGCCTTCCCTGCGCGTGTGTCTACGTGCGCGCGCGGGTGCGTGTGTGTTCGACGGCGGCAAAGTGACGTTAGATTATAGGGTCTGGTCCCTGAGTGAGAGGTGGAGGGAGATGCAGGGGGTGGTAGTGCAGGGACAGCCAGTGACATGATGGGACTCCTAATGGCCATAATTGGCCCTGGCTTTGACAGCAACTATATGATAGCTGCACAATATACACAGCCCAACCTCGCTCCGTGTGGGTGTGTGTGTGTGTGTGTGTGTGTGTGTGTGTGTGTGGGGGGGGTGTGTGTGTGTGTGTGTGTGTGTGTGTGTGTGTGTGTGTCAAAGTGAGGGTGTTAGTGTGATTCTTTAAGGAGAAATTTACACAAAATTGCAGCCGGCTTGTTGAGCCGCTTGTTTGCAACCATTGCCTGTTTCTACGTGTTTTTCTTTTTTTCGTTGTTTGTTTGTGTGACTGTGTAGGTGTGTGTGTGTCAGAAAGAAATATTGTATAAACACAGTTGACTTGACTCCTGACAGGTGTAAAAGATAGCAGTTAAGCCTGTTCCCCTCCCACCTGTTTTCTGTTTTGGTGGGGGGGTTTTTTTGTTGTTGTTGTTTTTTTTTTTTTCTTTAAAGCTGCCTAAACCACAGTGCAGACACGCACACAATGACACTGTGCTTGGCTTTTATTGAGTCTTTTTCCGAGTGAAAATAAAACCCCATCCAACTAAAGCGTGCAGAAGCATTTTTTTTCACTTTAAAGATATAAAAGTAAGTAAGTCAAAAAGCTTCGTCTACGTAGGGACTAAAAGCAATCAAAGCAAATAACCGTATCTGTGACTTGACAGGGTTCCTGTGGAGTAAAATTTGACTTATACATTTCCAGGTTGAGAGAATGGATGGATGGGAGAAAGTATAAAATAATTGTTTGCGTATTCTGCAGACCCAGCTCTCTAATCACGCTGCTGTAAAGCTTTATCCATCCATCGAGGTGGCCTACTTAAAGTCTGACCTTTGTAAAACTAATATTCTTTTAACTTGGCCAGAGGGGAGGCTTCTGGTCATCTGCACTTCAGAAAAGCACCAAATGACACAAATAGTACGTTTCAGACCAGGACAAAAAAGTTGCGCACTCGTCACAAACTGTCGCGTCCTTTCAAAGCGGGTGAGTAGAATTAGTACGTGTGTGTGTGTGTGTGTGTGTGTGTGTGTGTGTGTGTGTGTGTGTGTGTGTGTGTGTGTGTGTGTGTGTGTGTGTGTGTGTGTGTGTGTGTGTGTGTGTGTGTGTGTGTGTGCCAGAACGCTCCCTCTGATCTAAGTTCAAAGACAGAAAGAGGAAGAGACTCCAAGTATTCTGGCTCCGGAGCAAAGATGAGAACTAAAAGAAGAAGTAGAAGATGATGCAAAGGAGATGAGAGGGGGGGGAAAAAAAACCAAAAAAAAAAAACGTCAAGGAGATGGAGAAGATAAATCCAGTAAAGATTCCCCAGGGCGGACAAATCATTCAGAGCACAGATGAATACGGCGGTTCAAAAAGCCTGTCTCTGTCCCTTTAGGAGGGCGCTGCATCTGCGATTGCACATAAGCAGATTCCTTGCGAAAGGTTGTTGGCGCCGTTAACCTGAAACGACTTCAGCCGAAACCCGAAAGAATGAGGACGATTCGGAGAAGAAATGCCAAAAAGCTGCTTGGACAGAAAACTTCTGTCGACTTTGGACCAAAACCGATTCGAATGGAAAAACAGGTAGGATTTAATTTGCTTGGGAAAAAAAACACTGGGGCTCTTTAAAGACGCCCGTAAAGGTGAGTTTATAGGAGCAGCAGGGGGACGGGGCGACGCTGCCCAAAACCATTAAAGGTCGGGGAAGCGTATGGCACCTGAAGATGTGAACCATAGCAACCTAACCCTTAAAGGGTCAGTGTGTGTGTGTGTGTGTGTGTGTGTGTGTGTGTGTGTGTGTGTGTGTCTGTGTGTCTGTGTGGAGGGGAGGGGACGAGGAGGCAGTGGATGATGAGTCTGATGGCCTTAACAGTAAAACTAATAGCAGATAGCTTCGCCTCAGTCGGCGGCTCGGGTCTTTGTGAAGTTTCCAGCTGCTTTCAAAGGACACACACCAGCTTCAAAATGAAACCTCGCACACAAAACGCACCGCTCCCTCGCTGGGAATGAAAAAACAAAACAAAACAAAAAAACGTAAAAAAATCGAGCGTAAGCGCGGTTCAGATCGAAAGACGGCAGAACAAAATAAAATAAACACAAATTTCTTTTGCAGCTGGATATGGAAGCCCGTTTCCGCCACTCTGTTAAAAAAAAAATAAAAAAGTTTCTCATTATAATGAGATAGTATCTCAAAATAATGAGATAGTATCTCAAAATAATGAGATAGTATCTCATTATAATGAGGTAGTATGTCAAAATAATGAGATAGTATCTCATTATAATGAGATACTATCTCAAAAATAATGAGATAGTATCTCATTATAATGAGGTAGTATGTCAAAATAATGAGATAGTATCTCATTATAATGAGATATCTTGAGTTGGCCCTATAGTGTGAGATATGCTCAGCTTGATAGAAAGAAATGGATATTGATAACATCATTGATCAATACTTCAGAAGTGGTTTTACTAATCTTGAGATCTTGCGAGTTTTGGAAGAAACCCATAATGTCAAATTAAGTCTCCGGACGCTGGAGAGAAGACTGCAAAAGAAACGCCTTTGGCGTAGAAAAAACAAGACAGATGTTGCAGAAGTGGCCTCTTTTATTGAGCAACAACTACAAGGATCTGGGAGACAGCATGGCTACAGGTGGATGCACCAGAAATGTTGGATGGCTGGCATAGTCACAGACAGGGAAACAGTACGTCTTTTGATGCGCCTATTGGATCCCAACGGGGTTGACCTGCGTGCACAAAATCGCTTGAGACGACGCTTATATGTCAGTCGGGGACCAAACTATGTCTGGCACATTGATGGGTACGACAAATTAAAGCCTTATGGGATATGTATTAATGGATGCATAGATGGCTTTTCAAGGAAAATGATCTGGCTCGAAGCATATAAGACTAATAGTGATCCTCACATTATTGCTGGCTATTTCATTGACGCTGTGATGGAATATAACGGATTTCCTCAAAAGATACGAATGGATCATGGCACAGAGAACACTTATGCAGCAGCGATGCAAAGATTTCTGCACAACACCGAGAATGAAAATGGTTTTGACACAGTTATTCTCGGTCCGAGTACAGGAAATCAAAGGATAGAGCGATGGTGGTGCACTTTAAGAAGTGAATGTACCCAGTTTTGGATGGAACATTTCGACCAGCTTAAAGCCGATGGCTATTTTGTTGACAGTTTTCTGGACAAATCACTGATTCAGTTTTGCTTCTTACAAACAATACAGGTACTATAAATTTACTTCTTACTTTCAGCACACAAATTTGAAATAAGTTACAAATAATACAAAAGCATGACTTTTTTAAATAACTATTTTATTTTATTTCCATTTTTATCATACAGACGGAGCTGGATGAAGTTGTTCATGCATGGAATGACCATCGAATACGATCTACAAATAATCCTCGGGCTCCTCCTGGTCGTCCCACATTAATGCATGGTCTTCCCAACCTGTATGGGGTTCCAAACTTTATACAGTCTGCTAATCTAACAAAGCTGGAAATATGTATTGAAGAATGTCATTTCAAAGACTTTCCCTGTGATGTCGATGTATTTCACTTATGCATTGAACTCATGACAGAGCACAGACTGATAATGACAGATGATGTATATGAAATTACTAGTCTTTATATAAGACTCCGCCAAATGATCATTGATGAGTTGAGGGAATAGTTTCTCTAAATCGCCCAGGTCCACAAAACATCTAACAAGTCAGATATTCTGTCAGTATGTCCTGTGTAAACACTGTGATTTTAACACTAAAATGCATGAATGAGTTACAATTTGTTTCTATGGTTTATTTAAAAACACTAATACATTTTAGTTTTCTTCAACATTGAGGTCAAGGTCAATCTATTAATTTCTATGTATTTAATCTTCTTTATTATTGCAAAAATACTAGCCTCTTCTTCAAAACAGCATTAAATAGTGCCAGCATTTGCAGGTTTTCCGTTTTCTTACCCTTACTTAGTCAGGGAAACTGTTGATGTATGGACAGGAGTGTGACATGTACAAGGCAATGATTTAATCATGTTATTACTAACAGATAACCATTTGTGACAGTTTTCCTACCAATATGATTGTTTGAAGTTGGTATTAATTCGATAAGAGTACAAATGTTGTCATTACTCTTGACATACAATACAGACCAAAAGTTTGGACACACCTTTTCATTCAATGAATTTCCTTTATTTTAATGACTATTGACATTGTAGATTCACACTGAAGGCATCAAACTATGAATTAACACATGTGGAAAAATGTACTAAACAAAAAAGTGTAAACCAACTGAAAATACTACTTATATTGTAGTTTCTTCAAAGTAGCAACCTTTTGCTGTGATTACTGCTTTGCACACACTCTACATTCTCTTGATGAGCTTCAAGAGGTCGTCATCTGAAATGTTTTTCACTTCACAGGTTGCCCTCTCAGGTTAATAAGTGAGCTTTCTTGCAGGTTGTGTCCAAACTTTTGGTCTGTACTGTATATATGTTTTTCAGTATTATGGCCAGTAAATTTATTTACAATGCAACAGCAATTAATAGACAGACCCTACACTTTATTCAAAATATATTTATTTTGTATTCTGCCAACAAAGAAAAATTATTTTGACATTTCACTGACAGTCAACAGATCTGAAATTGCAGAACTTGTGCATATATGGTAGAGTATGTCCCCTGTTGAGTTTTGACAATCTACCCTTAAACAAACCAACAACTGTGCTGCACAAACAAGCATTCACCTATCACAAATAGGTGATCCCATTTTATAACATTTGTAGAAATTTGGGAATGGCAACATCACCCAGGTAAAATGTTATCTGTAAAACCTCAAATTCTGTCAAGGAAATTTTGGGGGAAAACTTATACTTAGATCTTGATAGGCAACTTGTAACTTTAAATAGCCACCTTAATCTCTTTTTTTCCCCTCTTCTTCCACCACTTTCAAATCTTTAAATAATGTCCATGACCCATACATTAGAGTCCAAAACTTTGTTCATTTCAGCACTGAAATCTGGATAGCTATCATAATAGATTGACAGCTCAAGGACACAGCTACATGTGTGAGCCACAGGTCTTCTGAGAAACCCTTGAATCTTTGTAAATTCAATAAGAATTTTCTTATCCAAGAACAGGTCCGAACCTGTGCAGAACCTTAGAAACAAGGACAGATGCTGCACATCTGCGTTCCTGATATATGTGCTAACGTACTTTTGAATGTCCTTCTGATGAACACTCATTTCCTGAGGAAAGACAATGGACTTCAAAACTTTTCTTGCATTTGGTTGTAAGTTTTCATACACTGAAGAAAACTCCTGGAAGCTGTTCCCAGTGATACTGAGTGTTTTGGCCCACTGTTCAATGACATAAGCAGGCTCTTGGACAAGTGTTTTGTGTGCAAGCTCCTGGAGGATTTCATTTACGTTGCTGGCAGTGGGCATTCGTCTGCAACTGTGGTTATCTAGAATCTCTATCAATTCCTCTTGGTCAACACTGCTGAAGTCTGACTGCCATGACTGAAACACAAAGCGCTCAGATTCAGGCATGCACTTAAGGAAATTCTCCACTACATCACTTTTTACCTGTCCAAAGGCTGCTTGCTCTAGTATGACAGGTGCAATCTTCATAGGAAGATATTTCTCTCTTGTCCATCCAAAAACAATTATTCGGCCTACACTCTCCCACTGGCTCTGTCCATAATCATGTCTCAGAAAAGGCACTCTGTAAGTGTTTCCTGTAGTACACTGGTCATAGAATTCTTTCCAGAATTCAGAAAGACAGTCTCTAACAACTCCTCCGTCATCATAAGCCATCTCAGGGGTTCCATCTGGAAGTACAAGCTGGATTTTGAAGTCTCTGTCTAAAAGTCCATCATCACAGAAGTGTGCTATGAGCTCAGGAAGTACCTGTCCTCTGTGAACTATCAGTATCTTCTTCACTGCCTTGGCAGATGATGTGGATTGAGGGGATATTGGCAAAGTATCGTCCAAAATCTGTGGCTCACTGTCAGAAAATGGTCCTACAAACACTATGCCACTGCTATCCAAATCCTCCTCCCTAAGCTCTGTAGAATGAAGTGAAAAGTTTATATTGTCATGATTTGTTATGTTTCCAATAAATAGAAAGTCAGGAGTTACTTCTGTGGACATTGTAGATTGGCTGGTCATTGCCACATTAACAGCAGATGAAGAGGAGGGCTGACTCACAGAACTGTCTTGATCCTGAAAAAATGGTGAAGGCAAAACTTCATCTTGACTGACTGACTGGTTAGCCTTCCTTTTTTGGGTGGTCAGGTAAAACCTGAGAATAGTCAGTTTTGTAACATGAAACATTTGTCCAACAGTGATTTTGTCATCAACTGCCACTTCCTGATAATCTTTCAGATCTATTTCAAAATCTACTATGGACCCTTCTCTATTTCTTCCATTTGGAAAGAAAATGCCAACAGCTATCTGGATTATCTCACTTTTTTTAGCATCCTTTGAAACATCAACCTTCCTTGTTCCACCACCTCTTCTTGCTCTTACTTGTTTAAAAGCCTGTTGGTCTTCATCATAAAGCAGCCAGCCTATTTCTATTTTTCTCTTTGACTTCAGAGCATTCTTCTTAACATTTGTTTCAGATTGCTCTTCTTTTTCCATGCCACAACCATCTTGATGAGCAGTTTTCCTTTTACCCAGCTTTGATTTCAGGCGCTCAAACAGTTTTGATTTGCGACTGTTTGGGGGGCCATTTTCCTTCCTTTTACAGTATCCTAATAGGGCTATGCGGTCTCCATATGATGGCAAATAATTCTTTAGCTCTTCATCTGTCATGAGCTGGATGACGTTGGTATCAATCTAATCAAGGAGAATAAAAAATAATTGATTTTAAAACTTATGGAACTAGAATTGCATGCAAATTATTTGAATTAAATTACATAACATTACTAGACACATGCCTTAAGAAAACTGTAGTTTTTGAAATACTGAATTTTTTTTTAGCTTGTACCTTCTCTGTCAGCATGGTCTCAATAGTTTCCTCAGGAATATTTCTTTGTCTCAGGAAATCACTCAGGTCATCCATTCTGTGATCATGCACTGGAAGGGAAGATACACAAGACATCATCACATGTTTCCAATAAAATGTAAAGCAAGTCATACTACAAATTATAATTTTTCTGAAAAATTTATCATAATATAGTCATTCATAATGCCATCTTTCCATCCATTTTTTAACACCCTTGTCCCTATTGGGGTCGGGAGTTGCTGCTGCCTCTCCAGCTGCGTTCCGGGCGAGAGGCGGGGTCACCCTGGACAGGTTGCCAGTCTGTCGCAGTGCAACATAGAAACAAACAGGACAAACAACCATGCAC
Source organism: Poeciliopsis gracilis (assembly GCA_911649635.1). NCBI lineage: Eukaryota > Metazoa > Chordata > Actinopteri > Cyprinodontiformes > Poeciliidae > Poeciliopsis > Poeciliopsis gracilis. The sequence goes on from CAJVRI010001363.1 coordinate 4,117,257, forward strand.
ACACACACTCACATCTAGGGAGAATTTGGAAAGACCAATTAACCTGACAGTCATGATTTTGGACAGTGGGAGGAAGCCGGAGTGCCCGGAGAGAACCCACACATGCACAGAACACGCAGGCTTCATGCAGAAAGACCCCGGGCCGGGACATTCATAATTCCTTTAAGTGCTTTTTTTTTTTTTTTTTTTTTTGTGAAATGATTTTACTAGGGAGGCTACACAGTGGTGCAGTTGGTAGCACTGTTGCCTTGTAGCAAGAAGGTCATGGGTTCGATTCCCTGCCTGGGGTCTTTCTGCATGGAGTTTGCATGTTCTCCCTGCACATGCGTGGGTTCTCTCCAGGTTCTCCGGCTTCCTCCCACAGTCCAAAAACATGACTGTCAGGTTAATTGGTCTTTCCAAATTCTCCCTAGATGTGAGTGTGTGTGTGCGTGGTTGTTTGTCCTGTTTGTCTCTCTGTTGCACTGCGACAGACTGGCAACCTGTCCAGGGTGACCCCGCCTCTCGCCCGGAACGCAGCTGGAGAGGCAGCAGCAACTCCCGACCCCAATAGGGACAAGGGTGAACAGAAAATGGAATGCATCTCTTTAAACTTTTGTTTTATAATAACTATTACCACAGATATTTTATTTGTGTAATTACACAAATGTATGCATATACAGTGGTTTTTCTTTTAAAATGGACACATCTTGAGAAACTTCTTTAAATTCACAGAAAAGATAAAATATTTATTGCTAATAAAGAACTGTACCATTCCATATTGACAATGTCTTTAGCAGTAGAAAAGGAAAAAAAATTAAAATTAAGCTGTCTATCACTTCCACCTCTTCTTCTTTTTGGCAATTAAGAGTTCTTTGAACTGCTGGTGTGAAGTCAGCTTTAATGAAACGCTTTAAAGTTGTTCTTATCACACCTTCAGGTTCCCTGACACCATCACCACCGTCGAACTAAAATACAACGTAAACTTAGTGAGATGGTGTCAAGAATACAATATTGACAAAAAAAAAAAAACATATAAACACACCTCGCTGGCTGACCCTTCCTTTTGAGGTAGAAATGAAGTAATTAAATAAATTCTTAAACTTAAATCATCTTCCTTCATTTACTTGCCAACGCGATGCTGTTATATCGCAAGCGTCTCTGGTAACCTAGCAACATGCTAGCTCCCACTTCCTATCTTAGTCTTCCAAAATAAGAGTCTTAACAACAAAAAATATAAATAATACAGAATAAAACATGTAAACTAAAACTATGGCAGTAAAACTGTCTGTGGAGTATAAAGGTCTTTCAATGGAGAACTGGAGAAACACACTATAGCAGAGAAGTCACTTATACCGCTTGTGTGATGAGAAAAGGCTTGGGAAAATCCAGCTGGTGCACACCATCCACTCTTCTGTTTTTCTGAAACAACCTGCACTGTACAAACCCAAGCACATGATGTTTTGTTTTTTACTTGAACTTACTGATTAAATCAAAGAAATAGATTTGCAAACAGACAAAACAATTATAATTTTTTTTATTTATTTGCTTGGGGAGCAGGTACATAAATTATTTAGAATTTAATAAAAGAGAGAGACTCAGAAAGAGTACGTGACATAAAATGCCATGACATATTTTATTTTAACTTAAAGAAAAAATACATAGGCTAGAGGTATCGTTTTACCGTCGCAATGGTTTGGCAGTGAGATGCAGCATCTACGAACAACTCACCAGTTATTACACTTTGTGGTAGACTGAACATTTACCATTACAGGAAATAAACGTAATCCTCAGATATTAACTACAGTTAACGGAAAGTCAAGTTGTGGACTGACGAAGTAAAAAAACAGAAACCGGTAGCTTCAAACATATGAATGCATCTTTTTAAGATATCTTCAAAATTAGCTACCGTCGTCAGTGTAACAAATTGATTAATTTATACTATGCTAGCTTATATTACAGACTTAATTTAAATTAACAAAACCACATTTCTTACCGTTGTAAATAGCTACATTTAGCTAGGTGATTCCAGGCGGCAGGCACGACCGATGGTACTTTCAAATCGGTCCAGGTGGACTGAACCAATTCGAAAGGGGGTTCAACCTCCACAGTCTCCAAACGTCCTGAGCCTATGTAGACTATCTCATTATTTTGAGATACTATCTCGTTATAACGAGATACTATCTCGTTATAACGAGATAGTATCTCATTATAATGAGATAGTATCTCATTATAATGAGATACTATCTCATTATTTTGAGATACTATCTCATTATTTTGAGATACTATCTCATTATAATGAGAAACTTTTTTATTTTTTTTTTAACAGAGTGGCGGAAACGGGCTTCCATAGCTGGACACCGAGATAAAAATGTTCTTTCTCGTCTTTTGTTTCCATTGATCTCGGCGGGTCTCGCTCCTGGTGGATGGAGAGAAAAGGCTGTGTAACACACACAAAAAAAAAAGAAATAAAAATCAGAGACATTTCAGCTTCAGTTGGAAGTTGCTCGGCGAGGGAAATGTAATGTTTTATGGTGCGGTTTCCACTCATCTTACTTCCTGCATCATGCACCGCGTCACTCATGCTTGTTTCTCTTAGTCGTAAATGTGAAGCTTTAATGTACGTTTGGCTACTAAAACACACACAATCCTTTGGTGTGTGTGTGTGTGTGTGTGTGTGTGTGTGTGTGTGTGTGTGGGGGTGTGTGTGTGTGTGTGTGCGCAGAAACAATGATGCAGAGTTCTCTTTGTTTGAATTGGGACGGCTGGACACCAGCCTGTCCTCATTCCTTCCTCCACACACACACACACACACCCCCACACACACACACACACACACACACACACACACACACACACACACACACACGGGTGGACAGGTTGCGTCTGTTTTCCTGTGGAACGAAGGTGTCACGGGTCACCAAGAAAGGCCAGGTCTGCTTTTTCATTGGGCGACCCCTACTTCCTACTTCCTGGATGACCCGGAGCCATCTGGGTAAGTGATTGGTTGAGAACAAGGAGAAGTCTCCTGAGGAGGGCTTCAGCGGGGCGACCAGCCGGTTCCCCCGTCCGGGCCCGTCACTCCTGCGAATCGTAGAGCCCAAGTCGCTAACGATCAAACCAGCTGAGTCACGAAGGTTTTAGACCTAAAAGACGTCAAATATTTCCATCTGTCGAAGCGGCGGTAACGCAAAATGAAAGAGGAATTGTTGTTGAGAAACGTGTAAAATAATATACGGAAGAAGAAAAAAAAAAAAAAGAAATGGGCAGAGACGGAGAAAGCGATAGAATTTATTAAAAGGTTGGACGACGATGGAAATAAAGTCAGTACTTTGTCATTTTGGCTTCCATCTTGTACCCATTTTACACCCGTCCAATTTGGGACATGTGATGCCCAACTTTTATGCGGGTGTTGTGTCCTGCCAGGACACTTTCGTCAAGCCGAATAACAATTTCTTCATCGTTACGGCTACAAATTTACACGTGGAGATAAAATTAATAATTGAATTATGGAGATGAGTCATAAAAGGCTCTAATCTGATGTCATTTTAAATCAGTTGCATATTGAAAGCATTTCGCCTTTAGATAGTTGCTAACCCCCTTCTTACTGCTTCTGTTTTCTGGTTGCGCCACACCTGTAACCTAAACCATGATATGTGTATTTAAGGAGATTATTAATCATAAAAATGCTCAAATTCTCGATGCTTAAAAGTATGAAATCTCTGTGTTGCATCCTGGTGCAATTCATTTTAACACAGATGGAAATGCAAATGATGCCATTTGACTGATATGAGACACGACACACCCCAGGTAAGACCAAAAATTGCTCGAAGGGACCGCTTCGAGCTGCATTGCTCACAATCGAGAATAATAGACAGTAACAAATCACCTTCAAACTCCTCAGCTGTCATTAGTAAACCCGTTTCCTCATGGGACACCGTGGAAAACCTGTGACAGTTAAGGGGTTAAAAAACAGCTAGCGACGCGGGTATAAAAACCCCCCAATTTTGCCAAGAATTGGCGCATGGTCAGTACAAATTGTCCCGCGGTACTGGCACCGTTTCACGAGACGCGATCCAAAAATTCTGAAGATACAAAAAGAAGTGAAATGACCAGCACCCACATCATTTTCTCAAGAAGCGCTGCGTAAGCGCCTGTTTCCATTTAGTTTTGGTCGAAGCTCAAGTTAGTTAGCCCCTCGAAACGCTCACCCCGTTTAAAAAACTAACATAACTGCGCAGGGAGATTATCAGAGTCGTGGGTTGACCACGTTTTCTTAAGAGTACAATGTGGCTAGAAAATCGGCAATTACTTCTTTTTTTTTTTTTTTTTAAATCATCAGTTATCAGAAGGGATGTGAATTGATTTACGGGCGGCGTGAAACCGTAAAATCGGGTACAAAATGAGCAAGAAGAAATGGTCAAGAGGAGAACTGCCCAGCATCTGTCACTGTTGATCGTTTCTTGTTGTTTCCCAGGCCCTGCCTGTCATTTTCATTTTTCTTTTAAACACTGCGGTCTCTCCATTTCATTGCGCGACTCAACTACGGTCCGCTATTCCACGAAGGCAATAAATAAAACTTTGCACAAGCAGAAATATCTCAACGGACCCTTCAAGGCCGCGGCATCCACAGCGACGGAACGCACACACTCAATAAAAGAAATCCAAAGACGGGAAGATGATGGGAACTAAATAACAGAGAGGACATGAAATGATGCCAGCAAATCTCAGCTTAAAACATGGAAGAAATCGGGAAGTCATTGGTTCACCGCATCCTTTCTTCATCCAGTCTTCCTCATTGCCGCCTGTTTCATTCCTCCCTGCAAAACCGTCTCCTTCCTTTTTCTGTGATTCCTGCTTTCCTGTCTGCTTTCCCTCCTTCCTCCACGTCTCATCCCCCTCCCACCCCCTTCTTCTCTCATCTTTTTGCTCTTCCACCTCCTTCCTCTGCCCTTCTCTCCCAGTCTCTCCCTGTTTATGAAGGTAAATTTATAGGTCTACCAGGAGCTGTTAGCAGGAGGTGGCCTGTGCTGCTCAAACCACAACAAGGTTTCACCCTCCACATGGAAAAGCATCAGCATATTAGGCACACCGGGCCGTTTTCATCACACCTGATATCGCGCACTCACCTCGCATTATTGTCTGCTAATGAGCGCTGCTCCTTTTCTTAGCCTCGCCGCCGCCCCGTGTCATCACATTTTCTGAGGAGTGGATGGTTGTGTGTGTGTCCCCCCCCCACCCCTTGTTTTTCACTTTATACTGCTCCATCTAGCATTTGTTTTTTATTGGTCTACGAGGAGCAGTTAGGCTTGGTGGGCTCGTCTGTTTAACCAGCACATATGTTGTGCTGTGTTTTTTTTTTTTTTTTTTTTTTTCACCTACCGATGTTTAAGTCGGCTCAGCCAGTGCCAAGGTGTATCATTTATGGGGAGCGTCACCCCTCTCTCACTAACTTATTTTCTACTTTATAGAGGCACGTCTGCCTTTTTTAGTTTAGTTTTTTTATTTTTTGTCCTTTTCTAACGCACTGGCATTTTGAGCCCATTAGATTATCTAACTTTACAACGACGTTTGGGGGGGGAGGGAAACTGACTTCTGACGCAGTCTTATCCACATGTCTGTCAACGATATTAACAGAAACACCTGTTTTATTTTTCATTGGTTTCATTCAGGATGTTCTGATCCCCGGTCTAATGCTCAATAAAATCCAATACCATTTCTGCGTATATGTGCATAACTTACTGCATAAATTACACTGTCCACATCCAGGTGATGTGATACTGTGGCGCTGAACTCACTTCTTTTCACTTCTTTTATTATTTCTTGAGAGCAACAAATATTTTGGTCCATCCAGTTTGTTTTGTTCAGCTTTAATACGCTGCTCTACCACAAGGTTACCTTTATTAGGAACGGTGCTGTAAAGCAACTAAAACATGTTTAACTGAAGCTATATCTGACTTGACACAATTGGCAAATGTTTCCCATGGAGAAAGGTCCAGAACTTTAGCAGTTTACTAAAGTTTTAGGCTAATGCCAGCATGGTTTGCTCTCTGTTTTGATATGACTTGTTGATGAGGCAGCTCACAGCGTATTCCAGTGTGACTCAAGTGTGTGTGGGCAAAGCTTGCCAAAAAAGTTGTTCTCCTGGATAAACTTAGCACTTTGTTTTGCATGACATTAAAAAAATTGTAACAACTGGTGTTTCAGCTGCTTCCTGTGTGGCTGTACAAGGACAGTGTTTCATTTACGCTGGGGAGAACTGAGACCCGTTCGAACAGTTTGCGTTGCCCTGTAATGGTTTTCCTAGCCACGCACTTGAAAAAGGCCCACTGTCATCCGGATTAGCGGCGTGATCATCATGTGCTTTTAACATAAAGTTTATTTTCTTCTTAAAATTAACCGGTTTCGTGTTTCTTTTCTTCCCATTTTCCTTTGGTCGCCCGTGCCGAATCCCCTTCCCCCCGCCTGTCTTCTCCGCTAAAGGTAAGCGAGCTTTTGTTTCTCTTACGCAAACACAATCTCAATCTCAAAAACACCTAAAATCAGCTCATGAGACCTCGGATGAGGGTGGGGGGGGAGAAGTGAGGGCGTCGAAGGGGTTTCGGCTTTAATGAAGTCGTTGAGAGAAATAGTCTTGACTTGTGTGGCTGGTTGTTAAAAACGGTCCCAGGTCATTCGGGGAGGGAAAGGATTACAGAACTATTATAGTCGGGCACTCCTGATTGATGAATCAGCAAGACTCACTTTCACTCTTTATGACTGCACACAAAATGGTGCTCTCGCTAAGCCTCATGTCTTTTAACTTAACTGAGGTAATGCAGTCCAATCAGAACCAATATAAAAGTTCCATTTCTGTGCTTCACTTCGTTGACTTCTGGCTTTGATTGTTTTGGATTTCGCTAATTTGACTCTCAGTCTGCCTCCTTGTGAAATGGACACACACACACACACACACTATGACACGCAGTGGCTGTAATTCCTCGGGATAGCGGTAGTCATGTCAAAGGTTTTTACTGATCGCTTGTCGTCTGGTGGGACCAAGGTGACATTTCCTCTTACGACCTAAAATTGAAACACAGTACATGTCTGTGTGTAGGTGTGTGTGTGTGTGTGTCTCTAATGAGGGGTCTATATGCAGGGTTGGCAGCATATTAAATATGTAACAGCAGGTTGGAAATGGGTGGCTTGTCATACACACAAACACACACACACACACACACACACACACACTTTTTTCCCTTCCTTTTTTTCTTTCATCCTCCGTCCGCTGTTCGCCCAAATTCACTGCACATTTTAACAGGTAGGATTTGTGCTGCAGAAAACGTTTCTGTTTTTTTTTCCCCCCGCATTTTGCACATTTTAAGTAGCAGAGCCACATTACGCTTTTTTCCGCGGCGATCTTATCCGGTCCTGGATGGGCTGCTCGGTTGCTAGGATGACTCCACAACTATGTCTTCGGCTGCGGCCACACACAACCTGCTTTCACAACGTTTCAAAGACACACACTGGCAACCAGTTTGTACGCGCACAAAGGAGGCTCCCAACCTCTCTCCTGCTCCTCGGATGCTCGTCGTAAAAAGAACCCAAGTCTACCGGGCCCTGAAAAAAGTATTTATAGCTCATGAACTGCTACGTGTTGCAGTCACCGACTTTTTCTTTTTCTTTCAAAGCTGAAGGAAAAAAATCATACATGGTTTTCGAAATCCTTCACGAAAACATGCGAAGAGTGTCGCGCGGGATTTTGGGGAAGGTCGCGGAGGTTTTGTTGGAGTAAATTAGAAACAAAGACCCAGGAGCACAACACACGAGTCCAGGGCAGAACTTCAATAATCTCCTGAAGACTTAGTTCTCATGGTAAGCTACACTAGTGGTGTTACAATGTGGTAACGAGTTGATGGGGAATGTAGATGAAGCGACGGGTCAGCAGGTCCCATCATCCGGCAGGACGACGCCAAGCAATACAGACACAGTCACAAAACTTTCAGTCAATGCATATTCATCAGTCAGAATGACACACGGAGTCCCAGCCTAATCAAATCCGTGGCTTTTCGCACGTGCTCTTCGTACAATCTGAGACTGAGCAACTTGCCCAAAGGAGATTGTGCAAAAACGTTCGACTATCTGAGGCTGGTGAGAGTCGTAGCTGCCACCACGCTGACAGGTGACTCTGAGACTGAAGACAAACGTATCTCGCACTGTTTTTGAACATCGCATATTCTATTGTCTTCATTTCGCCAACGTGCACTTCCTTTAAAACATCTTTTAAATGTCCTAAATTTAAAATGTCCGCCCGGATACTTTTGCTGATTTTAAACTGCATTAGGAGCGACCCCTCAGATTGATTTCACTCCCTGATGAGGCGGGGCTGAGATTATCCTAATCCCCCAATATTGGCTGGAAAGCGCAGCGTCTGGCCTTCGCAGAAACCGTTGACATTTTTCGGATACCGCAAAGTGTGGCGGAGTTACTGTAAATGTGCCTCTGTTGAGGACTTCGAGGTTTAATAGAACCCCAATAAAATGCACTGAAGTGGCGAGACTGGGACTCGAAAAAAAAACAGTTTAACACATACAAAAATTTTTTGCAATACGTCTCTTTTTTTTTTCCCCTTTCTCTCCTTTCTTCTCCGACCGCGTTCCCCACCTGCAGCTCTTTTTTTTTTTTTTTTTATCACCTCTGTCCTTGTCCTTTCATTTTCTCTTTAGCTCTGCCAAGATTGATTTCCTCTCTCACTATTTCAAGCAAACCTCTCCTGTGCTCTCCAACACAGCCGCTGTGGCTCACTAATACGGACACGCACACAAGCGCACCGACTTCTGAGAGTCGCTATAATGGGATTAGAAGGGCCTGCTGAAATATTGAAGAGTCCCGATGCAAATAATGAAAAGGCTGGCAATGTATCTTGATAAGTGTGGGCGAGTGTGTGGCGAGCGTGAGTGCAGATGCTTAGCTGCACCCTGGATGTGTGTGTGTGTGTGTGTGTGTGTTGCCAACAGCCCGTAATGTACGGTGGGTTCACCGTGCAGTCAGTACAGCCTGGGGGTACAACGAAAGTACCGAGCTCAAAGGCACACGCACACGTACACACACCGCCCTTCATCAGTTTTACAGAAAGTCAGGGCTTTCCCACTTATCGGGCAACCACACTTACATCTGTCTCACAGCAAGAGAAGGAGAGGTACACTGCATGCGTGTGCTGGGTGTGTGTGTGTGTGTGTGTGTGTGTGTGTGTGTGTGTGTGTGTGTGTGTGTGTGGGGGTGTGTGTGTGTGTGTGTGATTGCACGACTCCTCGTTCAGAGTACGCGTGCAAATGTGACGACGTTCGCTGCATGCACGAACGCGTGTTCTCACAGCGGCGTGAGGTTGCTGGCTGAATGGAGGAGAAAATTGGAGCTCGTACGATAGTCACGCCTCACGCAGTCGGTGTGCGTGTGCATCGGGGTGGGATGACGGTCACTGGAGCCCAGAGTTGCACAAAGATGGTAAAATATCCAGGAAATTTGATAGGGAGCAGAATAACAACGTGGCGCTATCAGGAAAACACGCAAGATCGGTCAGGTTTCTGTTTCCCCGCCTCGCCTTCCCCCCCCACCCCCCCACCCGTCCATTCATGTTGTGCTTCTTTGCCGCCAACGAGAAGAGCTTCCTTTCTTCTTCAGTTCAACTGTGTTCGTGTGGAGGTTCGTTGGCCTGTCCGCGGCATGGAAGAGAAAAATGCTCCCATAGTTAAATCTTGTCCAAAAAAACTGTTGGTTAAACCACCTGGACTTGAGCATATGAAACCAATGCGGTGGCATTTCACGGCAACATGTTTTTGGCAAGAAAGTCTCAAGAAATAGAATAAAACATATGAAACAAGTGCAGTCCAGTGGTTGCAGCCTTTGATATTGCAGAACAAGAATGTCAAAGGTGAGGAGACTGATGACATTATGCAGCCTACGGAAAATTAGTACTTAAGTCCGAATTGAGGACCAAGATTACAGGGTGATGTAGAGCTAATTTAAAATCCCAGTGCAGGTGTAGTGGTAAAAAAAAAAACAATGTCTCTGAAGTTTCTCTGTTGGAGGGAACGCGAAAAACTAGAGTGCGATAGAGAAAACCGATTCCAAGAGGACAAAGTGTAGGACGAAAAAAAAAAAAAGCTTCTAAACCAAAAGGTCTTTATTTATGTCCATCAGGTGAGTCACGGTGCTGGGACTGTCACTCTGAAATTCGGCCTCGCAATGAGCGCAACTTTTAATCCTCAATTATGGTGAACTATTACGAATAGGTCACCATAAACTACAGCCCGAGAAGCTGGAGTTTTACATTTCAACACTCCAAATGTAAAATTCCAGCCACGTCCAAACCCAATTGGACGAGAGGTCGTGACTGCCGGGTGTTTGAGCCAATAGCGTGCGAGGGGTAAATCCCTCCCTTAGGAATAGAGCAGCCCTAATCAAGCCCTTGTAATACACTGGTTCCCGTTAGCTCCCAGGGGCTAATTAGCATTCTAATTACAGATTGCAAATGAGAGGTGCGTTGATTGTGCTCTGCCTGTGAGTGTGGAGGCTCAAGAGAGAGTCACACACACACACACACACACACACACACACACACACACACACACACACACGCATGCATCTCGCATGCTGCCACACTCTCACACACTGAGCGATCATCGTTAAGAAGCTTACATGCCTGTTCTCTGTGCTTTTCCAGTCTCCCTCTCATCTCGTCTCGTTACGATCACACTGCACCACACACACGCAGACACACACACACACACACACACATAAAAGCTAGAACACACGTAAACTTTGCAAACACACCCGCATGCAGATGTGGCGATGAAATCCGAAGATGGTAAGAAAGAAACAAACATAAAACATTATATACTGCCAAAGTGTTGCTGTTGTTCCTACCAATTAACACAGCGCTGATTTACCGCTCGAGGGGAGGGGAACGCTGCTGTGCAAGCCACAAAGGTGCGATACGCGCTCGCCATGTGTGCACGTGGACCTGAAAATCAAATTCGGTGCGATGGGAGGGAATGGAGTGGACCGAGGGGCCGGGGATAATGAAGGAATAATTCGGTGCCGCACTGAAAGCAGAAGGCGCCCGGTGTCGGCCCGCATGTCCGCTGCGTTCTGAGGCAGGCGGAGGCCTGGAGAGGAGGAGGAGGAGGAGGAGGAGGAGGAGGAGGAGGAGGAGGAGGAGGAGGAGGAGGAGGAGGAGGAAGAGGAAGAGGAGGAGGAGGATATGAGAGCAAAACTCACCGGCAGCTTATAATCACGTCGTGCTGCTCAGTTAGTTGCTCCTGTGCTGAACTTCAGGTCAGCGGTTGTGTGTCGCCGACATGTGAGGCCGCGTCTCATCGACTGGCCTTGTTTTTGTTTTTTGTTTTGTTTTGTTTTTTTCCTTTTAAGAAAGAGCCGTTTTAATTTTTAATGGACTCTCCTCGACAATACAGCACTCAGCCAAATCTATTTAACCTATTAAACATTATTACAATTTTCAGTTTACAACTAAAGGCTTCATTGTATTTTATAGAGGTTTTATAGCGCAGATTAACGTGGATACAAATCTGAAGTGTTGTACATAAATCAATCCCGTATTCTATTTTTTTCCCAAAATATTATTATTATTATTATTACAACAATAGTGATGTACTCCATGGATCTGATATTTGTTTTTCAAAGAATTGGAAAAAGAAAGCTATTACTCAGAGAAAGATATAAGAAGTCAGACATAAACATTGTCATATATGACGCAGAAAACGGTAAAACGTGACGGCGGTGCCATCATGCTGCGTGGAATGAAACCTGACTGGATGCTACTTTCGTTGTTTATCAGGCTGAATCTTAGACTTCGTTGGACTTGCCTGATCTCTCTACTGTGTTCTCGATCAGCTTCACACGTAAATCGTTCATTGCAGTCTTTGCCGCCAGTTCCTAATTAAACCGATCAGTCTTATTTAAAAGTGGAAATGCAAGAGAACACGCGACTGAAAGCGCACGCGTGTTGATATTTATCAGTGGAAATAATGACAAACAAAGCAGAGCAAAAAGTTCTGCTCACTTACTAGTGGTTCAAAATCCCCGCACTACAGCGAGGTTTTGCCAATATCATGGGGAGAACGGTATGAATATTTATTAATATTATTCTCCACGGCAACCTCACGGACATAAAATTAGGATCTGGCCACCCGGTGATCGAAGATGCTCTCTGTAACCGGGAGCATCGTCTCGCCTCTACTTGGTCTGGCCGCAGTTTAAAAGCAGAGGTGAAAGAAGAAAGTGGAATTGGAAACTCACACACTCGCTGCGCTGGCCGCTGTGTGTGTGTGTGTGTGTGTGATGTGATTGATGCTCAGCAACCTGTGTTTACTCTTGTTGGCCAATTGAAAACTCAACTTGGCAGCCGGCGAAAGCACAATGCGGCGCAGGAGCTAAAGCGGCATCGCGGCCGCAGACACTGAGACAAATAGATAGAAAGCTGTTAAGAGAGGAGAGGACACGGTGGGAGGGAGGATGGTCGAGCCCGGTGCACAGGCTGCTGATACACGGCATTAGATTTGATTTAAGCCACTTGGAGAGTAAGGGGGAGATCAATGACGGAGGGAAACGGAACAGATGCCGAAAAGAAGGGGGGAAGAGGAAAGTCAAACGGCTGCAAAACGGGGCTAAAAACGACTGGAGACGCGGTCCGAGGCGTTAATCGAGACAGACGGGACAGACGGCTGGAGCGAGAAGCAGGAAAACGAGACGGGCCGGGGTGGGAAAGGCAGAGACAGGGTTAAAGGAGAAAGAGGAGCCCGGCGAGTGGGAGGGACAGCGGAGTGGAGACGCTGGACATCACTGTCGGCAGATCTTTAAATGAAAGGCGACAGTGTGTGTTGGGGAGAAGATTGGAAGGCATTAAGGCTTGGCATGTTCTGTGACACCCTGAGAGGCTGAGAGGCCCAGAGCGTGGGGGGAGAAGGCCAATTGAATTCTCCTACCAAATGCCCACTTGGCCATGTTAAATCTTTCTATGCATGGCTGTGTACATGCATTCCTATGGAGTGAAGGGTTCCACAGTGTGTGTGTGTGTGTGAGAGAGAGAGAGAGAGAGAGAGAGAGAGAGAGAGAGATGCTGAAAGGTAAAGAGATTTAGCGAGAGGAGAGGAGGAGGGGGGGGGATCTATAAAAGACATGCTGCCCTCGCCTTTGTTCACAATCAAAGCCATGACTTCGGCTTATCGGCTGCTCAGATTTGTGCCGTATCGATGGCACCTCTGTGTGTCTGAGTGTCTGTGTTTACAGATAAACCAGGGAGGCCGGGGAGAGACGGTCGCTCTCCACAATGAATATGTGCGATTTGGCCCAGCAAAAAGGCAGCTAAACGAGTTGCTATGAAATGTAAATACGAGGTAAGAGTTGCTTCCTCTGCTCTCCGTCAGTGAAGTCGCGAGGAGGTTAATGAGGCTCTACGTACCAATGAAACCCAAAAACAAAACCCTTTTTTAGAACATCCATCTGCGCATTTGCTTTCTTATCGCACAATGTAGCTATTTCACATCAAAGTGAAGTCCGGATTGTTGAGAACGATCAAGTGACTTTGTCGTCATTTAAAGTCTGGGATGAACACATGAAGCTTGACCTTCTCTCAGGCTGCATCTACGGCTTGAGACTCTCTCTTTTCGCCCATCCTTCCCGACACCGAGTCCGGGTCGAACCGTTTCCAAAGACGTCTTTGTGGGGTGTCGTGTGATTGGTCAAACGGTTGTGGATGCGTTTGATGCGGAAATTCTGCTTCCGCCACCAACGAGAATACTTAACAAAATACCAACAGAGATTGTCAAATGGCCAGAAACCCTTGTGTCTGCAGAAAGCCGTGGCACTCTCCCCGTGACAAGATGTCCCTACATACCAAGTGCAGAAAGGTCTGCTGTTCTGTATGAAAAGTGTTTGCGAGTGCGAACATCGCGCAAATGCGTGACCACGGGTCGACTGTTTCGGCTTCTGACGGGAAAGCCTTCACAGCCCTAATAAGTCATGGACAAACCCCCCAAAACACGGCAATTCGGCATCACTCATTTCCTGACCCGCTTATTTTTCCTTGCAAAAGATTTCTTTCTTTTCATCTCAGACAGAACCGTCTGCTGAGGACGAGTTTGACACATATAATCAAGGCATCAACATGTACACATTAGCCAGACCGGCCTTCCTCGAAGCACTCAGCTTTGAGTGGCACGGAGATGCTCATTTCCTTGTTTGACCACAATGAAACTACCTTTATGTGTGTGTTGGTGTGAGAGTGTGTCGGACCCAAAAGGAAAATCGGAGAGGGAGGGTTAGTGTGTCGACTGCGTGTGTGTGTGTGTGTGTGTGTGTGTTGGTTAATAGAAGGTGGTTAGAGGTGTCACCCTGCACCCATTTTAATGTGCTCCACAATTACAGCTGTCATGGCTGGGAGATAATGTGTCAGGCTGTTTTTCTACACGTTCACACACAGACACACACGCGCACGCTGAGGTGGTAAAATATGGCAGACAAGAAACAGGCCTCCGCTCGTATAAAACACCTCAACGGCTCCCATCATCATAGTTGTGCGTGCCTCTGTGTGTGCGCCTGTGTGTAAATGCACTAAAGATGTACTCGGTGCCTCTGCCCGTGAGTTATGAGTTTGTGTCGATGCGTGGCGATGCAGGTGTGTTCGGGGGGCTGCGTGCGCTTGTGTCAGTGTGTGACAATATTTGCTTTGTTGAACGAGCCTCCTGGCGAAAGTCAGGATGGTTGTAGAATTCTTCATGCGGCGGCGGCGGCGGCAGGGATGGGAAAACACGGGAACATTTTCACCCTTTACCACTTTCTTCACGTAAACAGTCAGCAGATCCTGGAAAGCATTTAAATTATTTTCTTACATATCTCACTACTGAATACATTGCAAAGTAGGTAACTAAATATTAGCTCAGTCACTCCAAGCATTTGCCATGCTGAGATGAGTAATTTCTCATTGGTCCAGACTGAGCATCAGCATAGCATGATCTGTTATTGGGTCATTGCTGTGACATTTCGTGGCAGAGACACAGACTTGAGGTACATTATATGTTTGTTCTGAGGCCAAATAATCTGCATATATTGCCTATATGAGACTGAACTGCAGTACACTTTCCGGCATAGCTCAGATTTAAACGTATAAATGACACCTGTCTGAGCAACAGTGGTAGGAGTCGATCCTACAATGGGTGGGTTGTCAGTTCGAACCCCCCAGTCAGTCTCTCTCCCTTGTCGTGGCCTTGGGCAGGACACTTCTTCCCTACCTTAGGGTCCTCCTGGTGGTGGTCAGAAGCGGTCGGCTGGCGGCACGGCAGCATATTCCAGATAAAGCACTCTACAAATAGAAGTACATTTACCATAATTAGCGCTGAGAAGCTTTCAGCTTATATTTTGATTACTTCAATGGTACCCTTCTAAATTACTGGCACTCTTTAAACGCTAGAAAATAAACTGTTGCTATGGGGACTTGGTGATCAAGATGCCACTCGGTGAGCTCTGGAGACTTATTTGCTTCTCTTGCCGTCTTCTTCAGAGTGCTTTAAAAAAAAAACAAATTAAAAAAGGAAAAAAAACTTGGGTCCTACTCCACAGTTAAAGTTGTCTTAAGCTACAAAAGGCTGACAAAACTCATGAAAGGCACAGTGAAACCCACTTTTATTTGTTTATTCATTTTTTTTTTTAAAGTTAACATTTTTATACAAAATGTTCTGGAATGAGGTGAGAAAACGTGAGCGCTTCAGCAACTTCAAATACAGGCAACAGAAACAAGAAAAGATGTCCATGACTTAATTTGGGTTGAGAAAACCTCCTATTTTCTCAGCAGTCAGTTCGCTGATAGATAAAATGCGTTCTTCTTACTTTCTTTTTGAGATAAATACAGCTGCTAAATGGTCTTGTGTTGACTTTCGTCTTTTCAATATCTGACCCTGAGGGGGTGAGCAAGGTAACCCCGTGCTTTGAGCTCTCTTGGTGTATCCCCCCCATCCGCCACCCTCCCCTCTCTGAGAATGACTTTGTCTCAGTCTGCCACTCTTCACTCTACCTCTGAGTGCTCCAGAAATTGGCAACGTGACCTCTAATTCTCCGGAGAGGAATATGTGCACATAGATAAAAAAAAAAATAAATAAATAGAAAAAAAGAGAAAGAGAGAAAAATCATGGAAACAGGAGAGGGAAAAAAAATGTCTGAGGAAGAATCGACTCACTGGTGTTTTAATGTCATGCATTTTAGGCAATGACTGGAGATTATACCGCACGGTGCACGTGCACAAACATCTAACGCCGGCGGAGTCGGTCACACACGGGTTTGGCTTTTGGGGGGTGTGTGAAATCAAATCTCCCCCCCAAATCTCTATTCCACCGTCACGCAGCTGAAGTTGCAAACACAGATGATTACAGCTCTCACACACGCGCACACGCCTGCACGTGTGCAAACGCTCGAACGAGGCGCGCGCACGCACGCGTCCGCGCAGATGCGCATGTAGAGGGGTAACCCTGGTAGATTTATCAGTGGAGGTCTGCAACACAGTGGCTGCCTTTCTCATTTCATAGGCCACCGGGGCAGAACAGGCATGGGCTTGTTCAAATCCAACCCAGCAAGACCACCACACACAACCTCAGGCACGCACACACACACACACACGCACATGCACGCACGCATACGCGCTTTCTCTTTAGCGGCTTAACAGATGCCAACCAGAGTTGTTGGAGAGGAAAGCAGGGAGGGATAAAAGAGAGAAGACATAGGCAGGATGAAAGAAGAATGTGAAAACTAAATATATATATATATATGTATATATATATATGTTGCTTTTGTTAAGCAAAAACAGCACGATCACACCAACCTAAAAAATGTAATAAAAGACACACACCGACATGCAGGTTCCTCGTCTTCACACGGGGCAGCTCAGCGATGCTCCATTCCGCCGCTTGTAAAACACACGGATACAAATAAATGAGGGAATCACAATTGCAGGCATTCTCTGTTTTTGCGCGTGGGTGTGTGTGTGTCTAATGTGTGTGTTTGCACACTGTCACTGGAGAAAATCTGTGTTTTCAGAGTGCACAGTGTAAGACCTAAATTTAATTGGATTCTTTGGAAATGATGGAGGCTTATTGGTGTAATGGCATGCTCATGGTGCGGTTGGAGTGAGCCCCTGTGGCAATACCTAGTGCCTCGTTAGCTTGCCAGCCACACGTTCACACAAAACGCTCACACACACACACACACGCACACACACACACGCACACACGAAAAGACTGTGTAAAACAAATACGAATAAGATCATGGGCGGAGGCTTTGATGAAAGGACTTGTAGGAGAAACCACATGCAACTTTGCATGTTGAACACGTGACACGAAACAGCGGCTTGCAAAAGCATCCGCGAAGCTTCGCTTCTCTCATTTTGTTTTTTATTGTTCACATCGAAGCTACCAATTTCGATGCGTTTTATTGGGATTTGTTTGACAGGCTGACCAAAAAAAGAAAAAAAAAAAACCCGAAAAAAAAACAAAACGATGTCGTAATCGTAAACAGGGATTTCAAAATCTGAAAAGTTTTCCAGAATCACCGTTTCTCTCCGATTGGAGCGGAAACTGTTTTATGTTTTTCTCAGCATATGTGACCAGTTTCACAACCAACCAGCGTCAGGAATTTGTGAGCTCCGTTCAGAGGGGAGTGTCAGTTTTGAACTTCGCAGCGTTTTGCTTTAAGGTCAGTAGGATTACATTTTGTTCTCAGCCGAGTGGAGCAGTGCCCTCCACATGTCCGTTGTGTTCCTTACATGGGCTGTGGTAAAGTGCAAATAGGACTTTTTATGGGTTCCAGGCAACAAAGCTTTTTTTTTATATTATATATTTTTTTTTCCTGCTGTTCTTCAGGTTTTGGGATTTGCAAGGCTAGCAGTTGTTCTGGCAGCAGATTCTTCCACCTGCACCGTGGATCTCCGCGGTTCCTCCAGAGTTGGAACAGGCCTCTCGACTGTTCGTGCGGCTAATCTTTAACTTGACTGACCTTTCGGGTGTCAACGGGCCACAGTCAAGACGGATCTCGGTGAACTGAAGTTGTACCGAGTCATTGGGCCCGGCTCTGTGAGATGTTCAAAGCTCTCGGTCGTTTTTACAACCCAACCTCGCTTTAAAGACTTTAAAATGTTATTTCTGACTTGTCCAGTGTCTGCCCTGCATAAAGCTACTTTTTCACAACTGTTCTGACATTTCTAGACAGTAGGTATTTATTTACTCATGTAGAAAGGGTTAGGGTTAGGGTAAGGGTTAAGGTTAGGTCTCTAAAGCATGTATTTGTTCTAAACCTCCAAATGTATGCACTGTGTGCAAAAGATAAAAAATTTTAAAAAAAATAACATACTCTTGAAAACGATTGTTTTGGGCCTCCCAACTAACTAGACAATAGAGAGTCTGTCCTGTTTTTCTTCACCCTATTTACTTTTTGTTCTTACTCTCTCCGTCTTTTTCCTCCCCTCTGCTTTGGCAATGAGCTCCAAACCTACCACCGAAAGGCCAGTCGTTCCAGATTGGTGTCCAAACTCTCCATACCTTCTTTGGAATTCTGTTTTCTTTGATGGCTCTGAAAAAAAGAGCACAGCAAAGCCTCGGATGAAGGAATTCGGGGGACAGGAGATCGAGGGATTCTTTGATCTGTCTGGTTTCAGCTGAGGGAAAATAAAGAGGCAGCCAGGCAAAAATATACAAGGCCCAGTGTGGAGCCTGGGCTTCACCCAAGGGAGGCAACCCAGAGGAGGAGCCCCACGTAAAGGCTCGAGCGCTGCCCGGCAGGGCCTGCACTGTTCGTGTTATTCTAACATGGTTAGCACATGGGTTAAACTCCCCGGTCATTTATTTAACACGCGCGCTCCCTGCGGCGCTTCCAGATGCCACAGGGTTAGAGGGAGCAACAAACATCTCACGAGAGGACAAATCCGTTTGGCGGTTTGCTTTTTACCGATTCGTTTCCGGTAAATGTCAGATGTTGATTGGATCCGCATACGAGCAGATGAAGGTGCATTGCTGCACAGTTAGCGTGCCGATTTTGCTCGCCCTATACAAAGTTTGCAACTGTGCAATCGCGTCGTTCGCCAGCCACTTCAGGCTGGGACTCACCCATCTCTCGGTGTTTTCCTGAAAGGGCTTTAGCGAGGGGGGTTGCAGTCAATCTGTTCTTATGACAACTTTGAACCGCCCAGAGGAGTAATCGCTGCCCTATTATGGCGGACTTATGTAAAGGTTAGCCTGCTTTGCGGCTTGAGGGTGTGAAATGAGAGTTGGTCTGTGCAACCAGCTGGCCACGAGATTTAAAGCAAAAGCACACCGGACCCGGTGCACTGCAGAGAGTCCTGCACGTCATTTCTTGCCGTTGACACATATTGCAAGGTGGTGGTGAACTCCGTGAGACAAAGATTGGTGGACTTCAGGGTATAAGGAGGTCGGAGCAGAACTCAAAGAAGCATCACCCTCCCTGATGTGCTTTACCAGTCATTAAACCAGATGTCCTGACACTACGAGGATGCAAAATGATGCCTCTGCTCTGTGAAGTTACCCTCCGTCTCATCTTTGAGGCCTTGTGACAAATATGTTTTGGGGAGGAGGTTCATGTGACTAAATTGTGCAGCAACCTACTAGTCATTTGTTGAGAACCTGGGTCTCTCTGTGGAAGTGTTGTTGGGTCTCGTTGAAATCGGGGCAAAGTCCAAAGCATGAGAAATGTGAGAAGCGGCCTGTAATCCGTGCGGTTTCTACCATCTTGTGTGTCTGCTCTCCACAGTCAGAATCCTAAACCAACATATTGTCATCGTACGAATAGAAGAACCGTTCCCTTCTCAGCCAATTAGCTCACTTTTTTGTGGTTTCGCTGCATATTTAGGTTGAAAGCAAACGACGTGATGACTAATTAATTCTGTCATTGTCTGCCTGTGTGTTCATCCAGACACACACACACACACACACCCCCACACACACACACACACACACACACACACACACACACACACACACACACACACATACCCTTACTTCCACAAGCAACAACAACAAAGTCTGGATGCCAGTTGGACGTTGACTGCCTTATGATATTTGGCAACCTTGTTCCTCAAACAGACTAACGCACACAATCCCCTGTGGATGGCCACACCACAAACTGTGTTTGTGAATGTGCGCGTGTGCGAGTCTGTGTGTTTACCCAGGCAGCAGCAGCTGTGTCAGTAATAGCTCTGTAAGCTGCGGGCTAATGACAGAACTCAGAGAAGGGGACTCTAACATGGATAGATGTTTAACCCCATTTAGCCCCCGATCTGGAGACCACTGGGCAAACACCACGTAAGCACACACACTCACTCTCTCTCGCGCACGCACACACACACACACGCGCGCGGAGACACATCCATTATATCTGCCACAACTTCTTTTCTCGTGGCTTCGGTTTGGCGTAATAAAAAGGAGACGTGGTGCAAAAGATGCACGGGAGAAAAGAAATGGAGGAGCACAACATCCTTCACCCTATATATCAGCTCTGCCTCGTTCACCCTGTTCCCATGGCAACAAGACCTCACACACAACAAACCAGACCTCAAATCATAAACGCTCCCACCACTTGCGCACACACACACACACACACACACATACACACACACATGCAGTCTTGCACAAAGTCAAACGCACACACTGTCCTTTGGAGAGCAAGAGGGGGCAGGTGGTCACATCAGTTGTGCCTGTTTGGGGGTTGTTAGCTTTTAGGGTTACAATGTGTGTGTGTGTGTGTGTGTGTGTGTGTGTGTGTGTGTGTGTGTGTGTGTGTGTGTGTGTGTGTGTGTGTGTGTGTGTGTGCGTGTGTGTGTGTGTGCGTGTGTGCGTGTGCATCACGGCCCAATCATTGCTCAGCCAGCAGTCTATTGTCCAGGCCCATGAAGTGACTGTGAGGTCTAATTAGCAAGTTAACAAGTTAAGAGGTGGAGTCTGTCAAACGCTTAGCTCTTTCACCCCGAGGGTCAGAGCACCTTTTCTGGGTCTGGATGGACTCTGTATGCTTTGTGCTATCGGGGTTCCACACAATCACCAGCTGTGTTTCTTAGCTTGACCCCCCAAGTTACTACTTCAGAGAATCGTCTTTTTCTGCATTTACGGCTGCGGACCTTCGGGGTTGGGAGAAAGATAGTATCCCATGTCCCAGCGGCATGGCGCCTCCTCCGCCATGTTTGGTGGTGACGGTGTTGTGAACAACATCTTGTTCTGGTCTCTTGTTTTGTCTTGCCAGCGGATTGCTCAGCCGCTCAGCTGTTTTCCAAGTCTTCCACAGAAGACGAGCGCTTGTGTTTTCCTGCGTCGCTCCACTTTTTCAGCAGCTGTGAAAAAGCTGCTGGAAAAAAAAAAACGCATCGCGCTCAACCCGACGGACAAGCAAGCTGATTAGCCATTCATAATTGATAGCAGATAAGCAAATGTCATCCATAAAAAAAATTACAAATTTTTTTTCCAAAAGTTCAAAGTGACGTTTGTTGAACTTATTCAGCGTGTGTGCATGCATGGTTGTTTTTCTGGGAAGTTTGAAGTGTAATAATCAGTGTGGTGAGACGCCATGTCTGTTCTGGGTGTCTTTATGACATTCTTCAGGACTCATTTGTAGCTGAATCGGCCACAGTAACGGAAAAATAGGGTGAACTTTAAATTCCTGTCTACATCTCTACCCCTTTCCCCACATTTACGTAATTTGCTTCTTTTAAGACCTTGATGCCAGCAGTTTAACATACTGGAAGTGAGTTCAAAGAGATTTAATTAAATGTAATTATCACAGGACTGAAGCTGAAATGATTACTTTCTTTATGTGACCACATTTTCTGAAGACCATGCTTTGGGCTTTGGTTCATAAACTTTATTTTCAGCAGTTCCACATGAATAGCTGATCCATTTCTCCCTCCACTCTTCTTCTTCTTCTTCTTTCTCCTTTTTTTTTCTTTTTTTTCCCCTCTGTCTTATGCACTCTCTGTCTTTCTCCCTGTTAATCTGTCTGTCTCTATATCCGTCCCTCAATGAACTGAGGCTCTCTACCTCCCACAAAGGCAGCACCATATTTCTCCTCTTAAACATCGGGGGCAATACCCATTGTCTGGAGCACATTGAAATTCACTTACAAAAGAGGTGGATGGCTCAATGTGTGTGTGTGTGTGTGTGTGCGTGCGTGCGTGCAAAGCAGGGGTTCCCCCACCTCCCTTTAAGCAGACAAAGATCCCAATTTGTCACCGCATGTACAGCTGTAGACCAAATGGGTTCAGTTCGGGTGTGTGCGCATGTCACAATGTGTGCGTGCGTGCATTTGATTGTTTGAAGGTGGAGGGGAGGGGGGGAAGAAAAAACAGGGATACGGGAAAAGGAGGGTGAAGCGGAGGCAGGATACCCCCTTTCTATCCCGGTACAACCTCTGAGGGGCCAGTCGTCGGGAGGGGGGGAAGAGGTTAGTGGGTAAAAAAAAAAAAAAGGGGGGGGGGGGGAAATAGTTTTTCTGTGGGAATGTTTGTGTAAGGAGACAAAGCGGCAGCCCACTCTGCTGCTGTGTGTGGGAGAGGGAAAGCGTTTGAGAGATCCAAAGGGGGCTGGTGGCGAAGTTGAAACGGCACTTAGAGTGATGGGTTTGCCCAGAGAAAGTCTTGGAAGCACCTCCCGCGTCCTCCATCCTCCCGGTGACAAATCGCTTGAGCTAATCGCGACGCAAAGACCACTTGGGAACGATTTGCTAG